>JANPWX010019880.1:2006810-2203502 GCA_024734555.1 Trochalopteron elliotii
CGATGTAAGGGTGTGTTCGTGTGTCTCCTCTCCTCTCCTCTCCTCTCCTCTCCTCTCCTTTTTTTCTATATTGACACATTAAATCAGGTTTCAGTATTTTCTGAAGAAAGTTGGATGCACTTATAAGTCCAGCAACTTAAAATAGTAGCAGAGCAATTAAATTGGTAAATTGTGACAGCCCCTGCAAGGTTGCAGTAATTGTAGTGCTTAGACTGGTGCCTTACAAGCCAAAACATGGAAAATTTACAGTGACAATTATTTCCTGTAGAAAGAGCAGGGTTTCTCTCAGTTTCCTTTCCAAAGTAAATTAAATTAAAATCCCATCAGATTGCATCAGACAACAGTGAAAACTCCCATAGATCCAGGATGAATTTTATATCACTATACAGTAATCTGAAGAAGTTCTTGTGTTTGTCTGTTGTGTTGGAAACTGTCCAGAACTCAGTAGAGAGTTGGTAAAGACTGCACTTGAATCAGGGTTGTGTTTAGTTATTATGAGTTTCCTTCTCTCACATTACCTACCCTATTGAGCTATGCCAGACAGCTGTGGTGGAAGCAAGGGAGTGTGATGAAAAGGCTTTGATTTCTTCCCTGTCCAAGTGCACTTCTATGTACAAATAACTTTTTCTCCAAAGAGCTCAGAGGGTAAATTGTCCCACATATTTTCAGGAGGAAAAAAGAAAGCCAGGACTCAAGCATAATTTTTTTTTCCTTGATTTTTCCAATTTACTAAGTAAGAGATTGCATTCTCTTACTAAGTAAGAGAAGCCATTCCCCTTCACAAACATTTTCTCCTCTGTCATAAAATTAGCATAAATAAATATGCATTAAATACATATATATAATATCATTTATATATATATATAAAATATATATACATATATATATATATAAAATGAGTGTTTCAGACTCCCTGCAAGAAAATCAGGAAAAACTACTATGTTTACATTCACATATGTCCTAGATTTTAGGAATCATATAGGAAAAAATATCACTGGAAATTTTATTCACCTTTTATGGCCTCAAATTTATTATAATACCTGCAACACTCTCCACATAAATGACCTTTTTTTAGTCCTCCTGAAAGTCTCAAATCATCATCTGAGGTATGCTGCAATAAAACGTAATAGTAAAGCGTGGCAATGCGGCCCTTGTGAGGTATGCAAATGTAAGAAAATATGTATTTTTTTTAACTGCGTGCTCTATGATGAATAATGAACAGTTGTAACAGAAATGTAAGACTCTTGTGTCTCATTAGACTACAACAGAAACAACAAAATACAGGGTTCTTCATGGCATAAGGGCACGTCATCCACACCTGCTAGCTACTTGGAAACATAAGCAGATGATCCCTTGAGACCTCATTCAACAGGAAAACCTACCAAACAAGAAAAAACACACAAGAGATTGCTGAACGCTCAAATATTCGTTCACACACTGCTAAAGCAGGTGGGACAGAACATGAATTGGTCCCTTGATGGTTATCAGCTGCAATACACAGTATAATCTGGCCTGAATATATAGGATTTAACAAAGCTTAGATAACACACCTTGGCCTTCCAGGCTGGAAGTCCTAACTCTGGAAGTCCTAACAATGCTGTCCACAGGATATATAGCAGCTTTCAAGTATTTTGGCTATTACAATCTTACATTTAGAAAAGCCTAGAAAATAAGCAAATGAGTTGGGTTTTTCTCCCACATAACTGATGAGATACACCTAAAAAGGGTATGAGACAAGTAGTGGAGATGAACAGAATCGCTTAATCTCAGAAGTACCTTTAGTGTCAGCAGGGAAACTGCAGGAAAGCATACTTTTACTTCAGGTTCTAGTTTCTATTGTTTGTAACTTTGTGTAATAGATGAAAAAAAAGAAGTTCATCAGTAATCAAAACCAGTGCTATTTTAAAGTATAAGACCAATACTATTGTTTTGCTCTTTGTGACAATAACAACTTGGTAGGACTACAATTTTCTGATGTTCATGGTATAAGATTTCAAGGCAAGGTGGGGTTTGGGAGTAGGAATTGTATATGCCACAAGGCTCACAGTTCAGAGAGAATGGATAACATAAAATGGAGACTGTATGAAGTAGATTTTGGTATCCTCTTGATAATTTGGCAAGTATCAATAAAGAGAGTGACAATTTCACTGAAGTATGTGATGTGGAACTAGAGTTGTATTTTGCATCCAAGTCTTGGGTCATTAGTATATTTGGGATGTGCTTCATAGTACCTCTTATATTATCAAATCTCTTGCTGTAGGAAAGAAAGGATAACATTTCTTTAGCAAAGGGCAGTACTGATTCTTTACGCAGTTCGAAGTCTACTTTCAGTGAAGCTGCCAGAAGAAGCAGAGGCACATTACTCCTGTGGAGTTAAATTTCCAAAGATGTGGCTCTCAGAAAACATTTCGATTTAACATATGATCACATTTTTGAAGGTAGCAATTTTTCCATGTGTTTTGAGGAAATGTGGCAAAATCACAAGTCACAGCAGTTTTGATTTATGCTCCTTCAGGAACGAAAGAAATTGCCATTGGCTCATAGAAAGTTTTCCAATACAGATGCTTTTTCTGGAGCTTTGACAGCAGAGATGTGCTTCTGAATTGTAAACATAGCTGCTGCTTTGGCCATCAGAAATTTAATTCAGAAATAGAAATACTTTTGAATAAGATAGCCTTGAATTGTAATACTCTGTGAATTATTGGAAAATATGCAGATACAATTGGAATCCATTCTTTCACATATGCTCAGAAACCACAGCAGCATAATTTTTCTTTCCTCAAATGCTTTTAAACTCACTCCATCCATTGTTTAGTGATTTGTAGACTCTGCAAAAAAAGCAGATGGTGTGCTTTGACCATTGCTTATTTTACCAGCCAATTTTGTTTCATTGTTGATTTATATCGTTTCTCCTGCTTGTTGCATCTGCACATTTCCTGGGGTTATTCTGTAGCAATTTTCCAGAGCAGGGAAAATTTCTGTGTTACGTGTGGATGGTGCCTGATACTGGGTGGCTGCACACCAAGTGCAGGCAGAAGCTAGACACTAACAATCTTTTGGTGCCATGTGCTGTTTTCAGTCACTTGAGGTGTAGCTTCAGGTTTTTTAACCATGGCATTTTTTTCCCAGTTAAGAGACTCAGTAGACAGACTGCATTTCACTTGGTGGACTTCAGGAGAAGGTGCCTAAGGAGCAGTAGGAATAGACTGAAAGATGGTCCACAAAGCCTTCCTCAGGGAAAGAAAAAGCGAAAGGATGTGGACAAAGCAAGGAAAACTGTTGGTTGTCCTCTCAATGGACAAGAAGCAAAAAGTGGTACTGACGGGCTACATACCTGTGCTTCGATATTTGATTCTTTGTAAGCCGATAGATAATAGAAGTCCTCTAGCCTCATTGTTCTCTAGTCTCTCTATTTTTCTAGTGAAAATGCTGTGACTTGCTCTGAAAATAGATTCAAATGAACAAAGAAACTCATCCCAGCTACCTATCCTGGTGCAATTCAAGCCTTTAACTACAGACGGTTGTGACTTGAATTTGCCCACTCACAGAAAATAACGGGAGAGTACTAAGGAATAACACCACAGTTCAGCTTCCAAATTGTAGAAACAAGTACATGATTTCTGGCTTAGTTTTTCCTAAGCAAATTTTTCCCAAGAAACCAAATAATGCTTTTTCAAAATGTCCTTGTTTTATCATTCAACTCTCTTCTATTACTTTCCAATACCATTTAAGAATTTGTACACAAACACAGAACAGCTGCTTCCTTTTGATTAGTCTTAATGCAACTCATTTATTTATAAACAAACAAACAAACAAGCAAATGAATCCTCCTAAGAAATCAGTTTCAATCAGCATTTGCATTATACTCTCCCACTGGACACCTTAACCTGTAGGTCCTCATTTTCTGCTGTATGGCCTGTGTATCAACTACATCACACTATCATGACAATTGCTGTCATAGGGATCAGCTGTTCCAATCTGTACATTCTAAATAAAGAAAAGGAACACATCTGAGTTGTTACTTAAAATGTATACTTTTTTGAAAATTGCTGAATGAAATGAGCTGAATCTGAAGATGGACTTGTCCTGTGTCTGCCGAGGTACTTACTGTGGCCTTACTACTCTATGAATGGACTATAAAATACTTCTGTTCACTGGCACTGCAGCCTGGAGATTTTCACATCCACTCATCTGACCTGACAGTGTGTTTCTACATTGCCCCTTTATGAGGAATGAGTTCAAGGAGAAATGTCCATCATGTTTTGTAGTGACAGAGCAACAGTCTGGTGGGTGACAAATAGTAGAAGCAGCTAAAGCAGCAATCATTGTCCTGTGAGGAATAAAGTAAAAAGTCACAGCTGTAAGCCAGAGAATGTCACCACAGGTCTCCCACCTAGTCAGAGCCAAGATTAGATGGTGCCACCTGACACAAGTACACGAGCACCCACAGTGCTTCAGAGGATGAAAAATGGAGGAACAGGCTAGATGGCAAATCCAACCAAGAGAAACCACAGCAAAAAGGCCCTGAGCTATCAGCAGCCAACACAAAAACTGCTCGTGAGCTGTCTCTCTTTCCACACTTTTTGGGGCACTTTATTTCAGCACTTTATTGTTCAGAGCTAGCATAACAAAGCCGCATCTTCAGTTCCTCACAGACATATCTGACAGCAACAAGAAGAGTGACAAAGGACCTACTTATAACTAAGTAACTCTGCTAAGTGAAAACTAGCAAAGACTATAATATAACAAGTTATTAATGAAGCTTCAGGCAAGGAAGGGTGAAATAACCATAATCTAAAGAAAAGGAATATCAACTAGAGTACAAGCACGAATACCAGCAATTAGTTGAAATTTGAACATATTCTTTGGAAGGATCTCAGACACCTGCTTGTGCACTCACATACACAAAACTGCTGTCACAACAGTTACTCCAAAACACTCTGAAGCAAGTGGAGCTGGGAACTGAGGGGGACAGCTTCACAGGAGTGAACCAGAACAGTCCTAAGAGAGAGTACATTTTAAGTTAAGAGGCAAGGCAGCATGGTAAGTGTGAGGTCAAATCACTTCGTGGGTAAACAAGAAACTATTCCCAATGAGCTGCTTGAGAAAGCTACTAGCTTCCTTTATGATTGTTTTTGAAGAGACTAATGTAAGAAGCATCCAAAGATGTTTTAGCAAAGGATGGATACATGCTGCTGAATGCTGTCTGCAGAGAGGTTCAGAGGCTGAAGAATGATAAAGGCTTCAGAGCCTGAAGACTATGATGAAACTGAGCAGAAAACTTTTGAATATCTAATTTTGCACTTAGAGACTTCTAAGAAAAGCTAAGTATATAAATACTTTTTTAAGCATAACCCCTCTTGTGAAGAAAAGGCATGACTATAGGACATGATGAGATTTTGTGAAGATTTTAGAGTTTACTTCTGGTACATGGTACAAAATTTAAGCTGAAAGAAACTCCACAAAGAAGAGCAGAATGCACTACTGTAAAAATAAATTAGACAAAAAGTCTTCCCCACAACCAGAAATACTTGTGGAGATTGAATGTTCTTTCACACTTTTTGTAATACATTGGAGCAAAACATTCCATTGCTTCCAGGATTCTAAAATGAATGTATGAAAATAGAGTTACTTTTTAAAAAGATTAAGAGATATTTTTTTATTCATTTGTAGAGTAAATTTTTATCCATCTGACTACTTGTACATGGAAGTGCCTTATTCAAAGTAAAACTGGGTCACCTTATCTTTTGTTTCAAAATAAATGTCCTTTAATTTTTTTCTGTGAAGGATATAGGGGTGGGATAAGAAGGAGATGAAAAATTAACACCAACTCTTTGAAATGGAAATTGCCTAATAAAAGATTATCAGCGATAACTGTTGATTTGTAATATGTGATGGTGCATCATAGAAATGGTTTTTGAAATACTGATGCACACAAGCCTCTAAAATAGATTTTTATTTCTATAGCATGTCCAACAGATTTTGTCTTCATTTTTATAGTATGTCAGTGCATCAAAGATTGACAATTTATTCAGTATGAAAAATTAATGACTTTGAAAAAATTTGTAGGCGATAGAGAGGCATGGCTTCTGCAGTAAACTGTAAAAAACCTAATGTTGTTCTTTGGGCTTTGACTTGTAAAAATTCTAAGCAGTAAAACAAGCTTTCTAAACTTCCTCTAAATTTTTGAAGATTTCAGATTATGCTAGAACTGCAGGGTTTCAGGTATAAATTAAAGTGGATTAAGTGGGAAAAGAAGGAAGAAATGGCTTGTAAGAAACCATTTTCTTTTCAGACCAATGTCAGACTTTGCAATACCACCAATATTTGTATAACATATTACCACTATGACCTGGTTTTGTTATTAAAGCATCTTACAATGATAACAAGAGATGAAATCCTAATAATAAAAGGTCAGTATTGATTTCTAGTTTACTAAAAATTCTAGATGTTTGTCATTTTATTTATATACATTTCTTAGTCACACAGGGTTAATTCTGTCTTTCGGATTATGTACATTTTTGGTGTTTGCTTAGACAATTTTTATATGTTCTTCCAACTACTAGTGAAGTTCTCTAATTGTGCTACAACAAAATCAGATCTGGGTGAGACTGAGCAGTAACATCACAACTTAGTGGAGGCTGGAGGACTGGTGAGAGCAGTGGGAGTCCCTGGGGATCACCCAGGGTGCTCAGGTGTCCTGCTGTATCACAAGGCTTCTGTGTAGCCTTGTGATACAGCACGGCCACTTGTCACAAGCACCCTCTGTGCCTGAACAATAACTCAGGAGAGATGGCGAGCCCCAGCTCATTCACTGGGGATGTCCCTTTTGCTCATCCACATCAACACTTGCAGTCTACTTTGGAGGAGTTTTATCTCAGAAATATATACAAGAAGGAAGACAGGAACATTTCAATAACCTAAGGAGCAATAATTAACTGAGTTTTCCTCCAATCAAGCTTCTGTGATTGCACCCTTTATGTGGCTTCAGAGTGGACAGCAATCTGGAGGTTCACAATACTGGGGATCAGCATGCCTGGGCTTTTCAGAGGCACTTAAACTGTCAGTAGTTTTCATATTTAACACCTTTGGAAAGAGGGAGAGAAGAGCCTATATATGATAAACAGACTCCAGCTAGTTCATTTTGTCAGGTCTGGTGGGAGTAAAGCAGACAGAGATATAGCTTGATTTGGGGACACTGTAACGGTGATGAAGTGAGAGAGAGGAGTCCCCAGTAGAATCAGCTGCACAGCAGGCTCCCAGATCATGGCCCTGGACCAGACACTGTGGAGCAAAGCTCTCCCAGAGCTTGATCCCTACCTTACAGGGAGATGCTACAGTATGAGGAGGGGACTAGTTAGGGTGATATGAGGGTTGAGAAGGAAAAGAAAGTGGACAAAGAGGGAACTACCTTTTCCCATGATAGCAGAGCTGATTTGGTCCACAATAGACATGGGATTCTTAGTGACAGAGAATTGCTCAGAAATAAACTCTTCCGCAATTTCTATTGATCTGGTAAAACAAACACTCTAAAATCATATTATGTAAAACTCTACAACTTGGAAATTTCTCAGTGAAATCTGGTGTGGTCCAGAGGCATAACAGATATCAGGGACATGGTGAACATTTATAGCAGTACCATCCTAAAAAGTCCTTATTTTCTTACCCAAACTACTGTATTGTGTATTTCTAGTGCTGAACTCTAGTTTGAATCCAGAGGAAGCGAATGAAACAGATTTGTTTTCAACCTAAAGTGAGGGAATTCTGGTGCACATCGTGCATTCACCTCAAGGTTCCTTTGATCAAAAGGAATATGTAACCAAGTGCTTAACACATAAGAGAGTCCTCTTCTGTCTCCTGCTTAGACGAAGGTGCTACTGCTAGTTAGTGGTTACAGAAAGCAAGACGGAAGTAGTGCAGAAACTCCCCAAACCCCCACATATCACCCACAGTAAGCAGAAAATGAAGACAAAAATAACAGCAACAATAATTAACACACAATGAAAAAAAAACCCTACCAAAATTCTTTTGAATAGGTACTTTTTGAATAGGTATTATATGTACCTGACACTTCAAATGACTGGGCAAAGTGCTACAAGTTAAGTAAACATTTCTAAGGCAATTTGTGACTACATGTTGATTCTATATTTTTTAAAAAGTGATGATTGGCTTGCATTAACATCAAACCTCAGAGTGTGTGAAAGTTTTAAGATCAAGAATTTAGTGCACATTAATTAAAGGAAGTATGTTTCCTATCTGCATGTCACTATGTCACTTCTTGAATCACCTAAAACTATCTTTTCATATTCTTAAGACTGTCTTCCCATATATTTGATTCATTTATGTGCTATACCACAAAAGCCTAGAATTTCTAGTATTCCTATTTACTGAATAATAGAGACTATTCTTTGACACAAAGAATGAATATAATCATTGGATTATTGGATAATCAAACTTTACCTGAATTTTTTTACTTGCTTTCTTCTACTGTGATATGACAGATACTTTCACAGAATTTCTGTTACAGAAATTTGGTTTTATTTTCTATAAGTTCACCTGGCTTTGTTCCACTTACTCAGACACAACATTATTGTAACTGAAGGTTTGGTCATCTCTTTCCCACAAGGAAAATCTTGCCTCCCTCTTGATAGCCCTCTGGAGGGTGTTCGTTTAGGAGAGGCAAGAAAGAGGTGGACTTGTTTGGTCAGGTCCAGAGGAGGTCCATGCCGATGATCAGAGGGCTTAATCCCCCTTGTGAGGCTGAGAGTGTTGGAGTTGTTCCTAGACAACACAAGACTCTGGAGAGACCTTGTGTTGCTGCCTTTCACTATATAAAGAGGGCTTAAATGAAAGGCGAAAATAAATCTTTTACCAAGGCCTTTAGAGACAGGACAACAAACAATGGTGTTCAGCTGAAAGAGGATAGATTGAAATTGGATACATGGATGTATTTTTTATGATGAGGATGCTTAAGCACTGAAGCAGGTTGCACAAAGAGCAATGTGTGGGTGTCCCATCCCTGGAAGTGTTCAAAATCAGTTTGGACAGGCCTTGGAGCAACTTAGTCTAGTGTTAGGTGTCCCTGCCCACAGCAGAATGTTTGGATGAGATGACCTTTAAAGGTCCCTTCCAAGCCAAACTGTGCTGTGATTCTATAACTTCCTGATAGATTTAAATCATACAACAGGATATTATTTTCATACAGAGACCACTCTGCATAAGGAATCAAAGAGGTGAGAGCCAGGTTTGTGGATCTCATTCCACATTTGTTTACTTTGCAATCAGTGCCTCCTCTCCCATGGTGCTTCCAGTCCTTTTGTGTCACCTCCAAAGACCTTTTATTCCAAGGCTGTCTCAGATGTCATTTCTTCTCTGCAATCCTGTCCTTCTACTGATCTTTCATTCTAGCTCTTAGTTCACTGCCTTTTCCTGATAACCTTGACCATGTGCCATGCTTTTCCCCTGCTCCATTAAATCTCTGTCCCACAAAGTGCACAATTCAGATATCCAGCCTGGGGCATGGTAAAGACTGTGCACTTCATTTTCTATGAATATATACACTGCTTATACACTTAAAGTGAAAGGTCTTACTGGGTTGGCAGCCACGGTCAGTCCCATGAACACCTATATCCATCTTTCATGGAAACTACAAACAGCTCAGTGGAGTTTCTTCATTTTTGTTAAACCTAATCTGAAACTTTGAGCTGGTTTTAAAGTTACTTCATCAACCATTCTGCTCACTACAGGCTTATAGCTAAGAAAAATGCCTTGAACCAGCTACCTGAGGAGGCTGGATATTACAGCTTGTCATCCTCACCAAAAGGCCTTCTCAGGTGCCTTGAAATCTGCATGAAGGCAAGAAAAATTCTTTTCTCCTTTTTTGTAAATACTTGAAATAGACTAAGTCTTCATTAAACCTCACTTCCCAGGTGGTTATTTTTCCCTGTTTTAGGTAATTTTTTTTTATTTATTTAAAACAGGATGCCCAATAACCAACCTAAAACAGGTGTTAGTTAATCTGTAGCAATGCTAGTTGTGGTATGAAGAAAAGTTCATTACTTACAAGCCATTCACTTTTCAGTTTCAGTAGCAAATTATGGCATCTTAGTTGATGGTTAAACTGCAGCAGTGCTAATTGTGGTATCAAAAAGAGTTCAGAACTTATAAGCCCTTTACTTTGCTGCTACTATGGCAGATAATGGCATCTTAGTCCACTTCTAGATGACACATTAGAAAAGAAATTACATCTTTATTCAGCATTTCTACAATAAATTTAGAAATGCTAAAATAAATTGATGAATTCTCAAAAAGAAATGCAACCTTAATAAGTATGTAAGTGATCATTATAGTGAACTAGCTTGTCAAGAATTTCCATCTAAAGGCATTTTCAACATCAGTTTTTCTCTATTAGCAAAGGTTGAGTTTTTAATGAGATCATTGCTGCACTCTCTGGTGGTGCTATTTTGGTTTGCCTCTAATTATAAACTCAGTAGGTCACAATACAGCCTGAGGGGGATGTCTCCACCCCACCCCCGCCCCCCCTCAAAAAAAAAACCAAACAAAAACCACCCAAAATCAAAATGAAAAAGGAAAAATCTGCAGAGAATCAATTTTATCAATAGTCCCACTAAAAATATCAAATATAAACTCAAGGCTGAGGGAGAAACCAACAGACACAGTTTCCCAGTTCCATTTTATGCTGAAAGAAATACTACTATGTCCCTAGACTTATATTTTAACCTTGCATGGCTGGATGTTTCACTTGCAGAAATACAGTGCCATGACCTCCAACCTGTAAGTCTGATGGCATAACTACAGCACTGAGAATGTTTTCCTTGACCTTAAGCAGTTTTTCTATTCCTCTGGGAAGTACTCAGAATTTTAAAAACCCAATTCATTAACAGAGCTTCCTTGCATAAGGAATAGCTCTCTTTGCAGTTACACAGTTAGCAATAACAGTGAAAGATAGAAAGATTACAGGAAATTATCAGTGAACAGCTCAAGAGCACTGTTTTGCCTAAACCACAAGGCAAGGGGTGGGGGAGGAAGAGCAGCGTGAATTGACTGGGAGTACATTTAGATTGGAAATAAGAAAAAGATATGTAACTGAAAAAGGAATCAGAAACTGAAAGCATCCCAGAAGTTGCTCTTACCACAATTTCTAGCCAGTTCAAATGCAGAGCTTGATCATATTTTTAAAGGGATTACACAAATAACTGTCTGTGAATGCAGCAAACTGGACTATGTGTTCTAGTAAATCTCTTTAACTCTTGTTTTCTCCTAAACTCCCCTGAGAGAGATATACTGTGGGTTAGTGTGAATATCTTGAAGGAAGAGATTTGTTCCCACCTAGATTGTGTGTTATCACTGCCTCAGTAGGTGAGGATCAGCACAATTTCTTCTCATCAAAGATTCCTTTGAGGCCTGTAAAGGAAGGACAAGACAGTCTAAGCAAACTGATAGGTCCCCAGTGTTTCTCATGTAGCTCTTTTCACCCCCTGTTAATACAACAATAGATAGTTATGTTAAAAGTATCTCTAGTTTTTATGGAAGATTGGCAATTAAAATCATGGTATTTTAGCATATATATACAGAAGATCACATGGTTATCAATCTTAATATAATAAGATACTAATTTTTACATATAAACTCTTCTAATTGATGTGGCAAGCAACACTGTTGTGCATGCAGCCAGAAATGTATTTATCTGCTGATAGTAAAGGCTTACAAAAATAGATGTAGCTGTTTGAAATTAACAATTTTCTACTCTATTCAAAGGGCTGAAAAATATTTCACAAAAGGGAAAGCCTACACTATTTCCTTATTTGAAATGTAGAGACAAATGAGAGGATGATGCTCCCTTACTCTTTTAGGAGAGTAGTGCCCTACTCTGGAGATGGGAGTATGGTTTCCCTGGGGTACTGCCAGGCCCAACACTGTCCTGTCCAAAGTCACAAAACAAACTGATGACATCAGAAACCTTACTGCCATGCTCAAGTATACAGTTTTCCACATACTTTACTTCTCTGCAGTTGATTCTTTTTTAGTTTATCTAAAACTCTCTCTTATTACTTACCACCAATCCTTTATTATAGGTTTTTCTTTAACAATGTCAGGCATTCAGCTTGACTATTGCTCTACAGGGAATAGTTCAGGGTCGTGTTAAGCAGGACAAGTGGGGCAGGTGGACCATCCTTAAGTAACAAAAAACAGAAGGCTGCAAATTTATCATCACTGGGAAAAGGTTTTACAGAGCAGGAAAGAGGCTCCTGAACAAAATACGCTTGAGATCATCTTGTACATTCTGTCATCTTTGTTCTGTAAACTCTAACCATGAAAGTGACTTGCACTTGAATTCATCCTGAAGTACAAGTTTCTTTTATTTTAAATGCCTCAAAGACACCTGTCTTTTCTTTCCCTTCCCAAGAAGGGAAGTATTCTTTAAAAAAAAAATTAAAAACCAGTTAACACTGTATGGATGTGATGAGAAGTAAAAACTTTTTTTGTAGAAGTGCCTATCAGACTTCATATTTAGACACCAGGCACTTTAACAGAAACTTTCTTACTGGCAAACATAAACAATCATTGCAAACAGAAATAAAATGAGAAATGGCTGAGAATGGAAAAAATATGTCTTTTCAGACTTTAGCAAATCCAACACTAACTTCTAATGACACTATCCATATAATCGAAGCCAGCTTACAGACTGGGACTGTATTCATCATTTTCACCTGGAAATAAACTGGGAAGATAAGATTCAAACCAAAAATCAATTGAAATTTTATCTTATCTGTCAGTACAAGTCCAGAAAAATACCAAGTGACTTTGGTTTCAGGATGCCCTCAGATTTTGAGCAGCTCACACTGGTTAGAGTTGCCACAGAGGGAAGTTTGCTCCTATCGCTATCCAGAGAAGACCCCTCGATACCCACAATAATAAAAAAGGTATAGATAGACACTTTGTTTCATTTTTAACATGAGGTGTTTGAAGAACAGGGGGTTAAGGAGAGATAAATCTTCCTAGTTATATTCAGATTCATCACTATTAAGTAGACTATAAAAAAAAATTTCAGACTTACCTTTAATTTAATCATTCAGAGTTACTACTTAGCTCTCCAATGGCATTCTCTCAAAGAAAACTTTTGAAGCTTAAGGACAGAGGGAAAGATTTTTGTCCTTCCTCCTTTACTACTTAAGTGACTTTTATGAAATAAGCTCAGTTATAATGACAAATATTAGGCATAGGGCCCTGGAGTTATGGAAGCTGCTGTAGAAGATTACTGAAACCAATAGCCTGTTCATCTGATGAGTGTATAAAACTGATATGAAAAATACTCCCTTTGGAGAGGCAGAGAGGAGTCAGAAAACTGTTGTTGATACTGTTTCCTGCACTTGTCAGCTGCACTAATGATTACTCCATGCAATGTCCATCAGTGTGACAATATATGTTTTTATCAAGGTTTCTTTCAAAGATGGCACTATAAAGTAATACAAGTATTTTATCAGAGCTGAGGCTTCTTGGCTGTGCCAGTGGTGCCCCTATACATGCCAAGACCTCAAGTCAAAAGATCTGCCAAGTGCTGCAGTCAAGTTTGTTACTTTCTCCTACATTGTATTTGTGCTACTTCAGGTTGTTTCCCTTCCAACTGCACCTCACCTACACTTCAACCTTAAATGCAAATTTTCAACTTTTGTGCCAAAACTGACACAACAATTCAGTCAACACACTAGATAAAATAACACTCGGAAAAGTTTTCCCAAAGCCTGTGGGAAAGCTTTGTCAATGTCGAGCAAAATAAAAAATTAGAGGAAATCATGCTTACAATAGAAGCAGATTTTTTTGTCAAAAGATGATCTGGAAAATGATTAGCTAATTGAGACAGAGGAAAAGAAGGACATATAAGGGGTTTGAAATTCAGCCACCAGAAGTGAAAAATGGGAAGCAAGAAATAAACAGAATGTGACAATCTGACTGGACAAGAAGCACAGGGAATAATTTTTCCAAAGAGAGATTAGTAGTAAATTCAGTAGGTTCCAACAAGGGCATCTGGGATTCCTTGATGTTAGTGAAAGTTTTGACACACAGATCAGAAGGATCTGAAGTTTGATGTCTGGAGGTCTGCAGTTCTTCTCAAGAGTGCCTGTTTTTACGGTAATGAAATTACCTTGCTAGAGCAGAGATCAGACTACTGCATTTTTCTGAGCCAGCAGCAGCAAGAATACCTCTGGTGAAAGGGAAATACTACTTTGGTGTATATAATACTGTATATATAATATAAAATATACTTAAGTGGCAGTTGCTTACTCTTTACTCCACCATAATTTTAATTTACATCAGCCATGGCACATAATGGTCATTCATATCCAGCAGTGAACCAACACATCATGTTTGGTGCCAGTTAGTAACATTTTCAAGACTGCAAAGAGTGACCAAGAACTGCAACAGGAGGTAATTCATTAGTTTCCAGCTCAACCCTTTTCTGCTACAAAAATTTCTTATCTTCCGACTGGGACAAACATCCAAGTTGTTGCTGTAATAAATATCAGTTTACAAATTCTAGATGAATTTTAGCAATTTAGAGTAAATTTATGTTATTGTATACTCCTATTGTCTCAGATTATTTTTGCTTTAAGGGTTTCTATCAAGATAAAAGGCTATCCTATCCATGACTTACATTCAAGCAGCAACAAGATTCCATTGTGCCTAAGACTACTTAGAGATTGCAAGGTTTAAAAGCAGGTTATATCTTGATTAGGAGTTTGATACACTAGACACCTGCATTAAGTATCTCAGCTGCAGAAGTCTCCAGTGTGTCTAGAGAATGACCCAATAGTGCTGCACAATTTCCATAATGTTATATATGTTGATGTTTTCTACACTAAACTAGCTCTGCAGCTTGAGGCAGGCTCCCATCTGCTTCATGTTCAGGTCTCTCCTTTGGAATTAACATGAGCTGGTGCTCACAGATCAGTACTGCTCCCCAGTCAGAACACAGGGATGCAAGAGAGTAAATAGGACTATGATCACACACGAACATCTTCCTGCACTTCCAAAGCCCAAACACATTTGCCAAGACCTCAAGCAGTTTGTTGTAGGCTGCTCAGCCAGAATGCAGCAGACCACAGTGCTGGATCTGACTCCCATTTGGATGTCATTTTATCACAAGAAGCACCTAAGTGGTTATTAAAACCCGGGGAGAAAAGGAACTTAAAGATTGTTATAATTTGTTCTCGTAAAGGCAAGCAATAACTGCAAATGTGTGTCTGAAAAATTATGTTGTGCAGCACATTTATTTCTCAAAATCTCCAGATCTGATATATTTGTAATTGAAGGAAAGTTTATAAATTTCAGCCACTTCTGTCCAAACTAAGAAGGCTTCCATTTCAGAGAGATGGAAGTACCCGTGTCTCAAAATAAAATAAAATAAAATAAAATAAAATAAAATAAAATAAAATAAAATAAAATAAAATAAAATAAAATAAAATAAAATCGCCCTTCAATTTCAACTGTAATAGTCTTGAAATAAAATAGCATTGGTGCAGAGTTGTCAGTACTTTCCAAAAATTTTAGACAAGAATGGAATAATACATGAATGAGAAAGAGTGAAGGAAAGCAAAAGAAGATACAAGACTGTATCAGGTGCAGGTGCCCAACATTCGCAGTTACAGTATGTAAGAAAGGCTAAAAACTCCAGGATAGGGAGGGGGAGAGAAAAAAAAGAGAAGATATGTAAAACAGGATCATGGGCACTGAGCTCAGAGATGAAGGGGCAGGAGGATGTGTCCATGTCAGAGCAGGGGTACACTCTTCATCCCATAGAGACGAGCCCATGTAGTAGCAGTTCATGAGGGACTGAATTCTGTGTGAGGAACTCCTGCTGGAGCAGAGGAATGATGTGGGAAGGAAGCAGTATCTCTATTACAGAATGCAGCCCTAATTCCCCATCCCCTTGCACTGTCTCATGAGGAAAAGAGGTAGAGGAGTGAAGCTGAGCTGTGAAGGGGTTGGGGAAAGACATTGCTTTAATTTTTTGTCTTTGTATCTCATCATCCTACCCTAATTTTAATTGGCAATTAATCAAATTAATTTACTGCTAGTTGAAAACGTTTAGATAGAGACAGTGCTTGGTAAATGATCTCTCTGTCTTCACCTTGATCCCGGATTTTCCTCACTCCCTGTTTCCCCATGCCGCGGTGGAACGGTGGGAGACTCCAGGGCTAACCCACCCTCGTGACTCTCTGAAGGTCACACAACAATTCACACAGGCGAAGCCAAGAGCAAAAACTGTCTCTCTGGCTTCCCAGCCCAGTTTATGTTACCGTCACCCAGGTCTCTAACCTCCCTCATAGCCGCAGGAAAACAGTTCATACAGAGTTCCACAGGAAATAGCAACAAGGTACACAGAGTAGCCAACCAGAGCGCTGAGGCTGTGACTAATCCTTTGTGACTTCAAAGAAAGCATGGCATTGGCAGAGAACCACTGGAGCTTTAGAGATCTTGCAGATACTTCAGTAAGTACCTTGGCACTAGCCACATCAGTAGCGTTTTTCATGCAAAAAGCATCTGCAGAGTGTCAAGGCAATTTTTTTTTACACTCGGATTTGTTGTCTGCAGTTCGCTGTAAACACCCAGCTGCTGTAGAAAACAAAACTTACCTTACTCAAGAGTGTAGGGAAAAAGTCTTTTTTTTTTTTTTATCACAATTTTCAGATGCCTTCTAAACCATTGCCATTCTCTGACGTAGGGTACAGAAATTTTCAATTTTTATGCCAGAAAGTTGAGAAACATTTTCAGTCTGAATCAGAAGGGACAGAAAATTAGCCACAAAATAAACTTGGATGTTTACAGACAAATTTAAAGAGACATATATAGATATATTTAGAGTTACTAATGGAATTTCACCGATATACCTACAGCAAGTATTTCTGTGGTAGAAACCGTCATATTTATACTGAATTTTGGAACAATTCCAATTTATATTGGAAAATGTTACATTCATAATAGAAGAAACAGCATTTTTTTCCCCACTCCTCTCTAGCCATTAGCTATGCTAATTGTGTCTGTTCGATACATTGTCAACAACTTCCACAAAATACCCTAACACCATCTGTATATATGCATACACCCAGGGCTTCCAAAGGAACTTGTAAATACCACAATGGTATGGACAGGTCTTCCAGTCTAAGGTAATTTTTTGGCTTTTTTGATCTATAAAAGTGACACACAAGGACAAAACAAGCATGAATCTACTGTGTCACTCAGCTGCAAATGGTCAACTACCACATCAATTTTCCAATTTTTTTTCACATTTCTGTGCAAGCAGAGACAAAACCAGTTACTCTGCTAAGAAAGTTGTCAGGCACTTTTTATGAACGGCACATAATTTCAGGATCTGTTTGTTTTAACACATGGTCTACTGTTAGGGCACAAATGTTTGAACATCTTTTCAAGGTGCACAAGAGGTAGCAACTTATCCCATGGTAGGCAATAATATAAAAAAAGTACTAATTTTCTACTAAAATTGCACATTTATGAGAAAAAGCAAAAATTATCAACTTTGACTGTATTTCAAGCTTTTCCAAGCCGTTTACAAAACAATATGCATTGCAGTGGAAGCAACACTTGAGAAGAAAAAATAAATTTTGCACTTTTTTTTTTCCTCAAATAAAAATGCCCATTTAACTTTTTACAGAAGTATTTATGTAACAGGCACCTGCAGTGCAAGGTTATTACCAAGAGTAGTATGCTGTGACCTCCCTTACATTGTGAGGGTACATTAACAGAAACTTAAAAGATACTAGAGCATTTCTGTGGGCGTATACTGGGATATGCAATCAGGACACATAATCTCTCTTACAATTTAAGTATTTTAAGATGCATTCTCAGTAGATTAGCAACCAAAAATATAATCTTAAAGCTTTGATCTTGTTAGAATCCTCAGGCTATAGAAAATCTTTGATTTTGAACCTCTTTATAAGAGCTATGAATTAGAAGAGGCCACAGAAAAGTGGCAACAAAATGAAAAGAAATTTGGCCACGATGAGCTTGTGTTGAGTTTACAAAGGAAAATGCATAGCCAAGACTTAGATAAGAGAATAACGTTGGAATATATGCTAATGTGTTGAAAAAAGGTCTAAATTAAATAGTGATGAAGCTTTTACAGTAAAAATGTAAGGAAAGACATCAAAACTGAACACTGTAAGTAATCCAATTATGATAACGTAGTCTGATTTTGGATTTAAACCAAACAATATAAATCACCCAAACACCTACAGAAAAAAAAAAAAAAAGTTACTTCTTTCTATTTCATTCATAGAAGTTCCTACAGGGGTAAGATTTCACCTTGCTCTTCACAGGTGAAAAAGAGAGGAAGGGGAAGAAGCTTTCAAAGTTTCTTTGTTCTTTTGAATAAAATATAAATTGCATGGGGGAACACAAAATAAAGGACAAGGTTTTCAATCTGCCACTTGTGTTCTATCAAATTATACTGTGAATTCAGATGAGACTCTATCCCCAAATACAGCTATAATATCAATGATCTCTGGTCATTATTTGAAAGTTAAGCAGTATCTAGGGTTTGAGAGTCACTGGTGATCCCGTAAAGCTACAGAGCAGTGGTTTTATTTTCGTTGAAAAACACTCCACAATCCAGCTAGCCCTGCTCACCTCAGTGTGGAGTAGAAACGCATATTTGGAAAAGGAAATTATTGTATTTTTGGTGAAGGCATGCTCAAATGAAAATAACATCAGCTATCTGAAGATTTAGAGAGTTTTAAAGAAAAATCAATTGATCAGTATTAAAAAAGGAGTAAAAAAAGAGATGAAATAGTATTATGGAGTCTGATTCTCTCTTGTTTGAAGCTTTTGCCTCAAAAATTATTCCAGTTGTTGGGTGTATCAAACCGGTGAGCTCTGTTTCCCTAAGCACAAAGTATATTTCTCAGCTTACCTGTTGTGTGATGCTTTATCAGCTCACAAAGTCCCTTTTTAGTCTCTTCTCTTTCAGCTGTTGGGATGAGCAAAGCAACCCTTGGTCCCAGTCCTTGCTCCTGGGATGTGGTGACTGACTACAGACTATGACCTTCTGTACCACTCACGATCTTCTTCCCTGTACTTGTGTCACTGCCAGAGTGCAAGGGAGTGTGAGAGGCACAAGACCTGTGAGTTTATTTCACTCACTCTCACTCACTCTCCAGTCCCAGCTGAGTCCCTTCCTGTCCCTTCCAGCTGCACGGATTTAAAGTCAGTAAAGCAGTAGATGAAGAGGAAAATAATCATCTGTGTGCAAGGCTGAGAACATAAAAGGAAATACTAATGCAATCTTCCAATACATAAAACAACCACTTCTAGAATCAGTCAACTCTTGCTACTAAGAGGAACTGGAAAAAAAACAGAGGGGAAATTTTGTTCTTACAGGAGGAATATCTGACAGGAAAACAGCTTATTGAAGAGGAGATTTGCTATAGAAACATTTGCATGACAAACAGCCTGGAGTGCCATTTTCCTTTTGATTCCTTTTCTTTCTTCTGTGCACCTGGATAGAAAATAATGCACAGCTAGTTGTCTTCATATCCCCAAGAGATGATGTCTATTTGTCTTTTAACCAGCTACAACAAAAAAGCCCTTCAGGAATAATTTTTTTTATGCTCCCTTTATCTGTATTTGCGGATTACTCTTGTATTTTGCATGTCAAAAGCATGCAAAGTTTTTAATTTCAGGTTTACAAAGAACAAATCATTTAACTACAAAATTTTTCCTTTTTCTTTGGAACAAAACTTGAACTCACCTTTCGGTAATTCTGCATTCCTGTCCCTTTCACTGAAGGAAGGTCAACCAGAAAGGCATTGTGACGCTGAATATCAACACTGTTTAGTAATAGGGAGTTTTCGTCCTTCTTTGTCACCCTTCTTATGTTAAGTGTCCTCAATGATTTTAATGGGGTTTCTTACTGAGTGGAAATTCATTTAGTGGGCAGGTAGTGTAAGCTATGCAGAGCCTGGCAATGAGTAGTCATTTAAAGCTAAGTGTTGGTTTGAGGTCCAGAGAGCAGTCTGCCATTCATCTCAAATTCAGATAATCAAGCAGAAACACTTAACCAGTTTTAGCAAAAAAGTAATAAAGATTGACAAGTGAAATAAATTACCTTTTTTGTCTCAAAAAATTCTGTTCTTGACTATTTCAAGTAAATTTTTGTTCATGTTATTCTTAATTTCACAGAGTTTTGTGATTTCTCTCTTCACTTAAACGTGCTTGGCATGAAGTCAAATCCTGTCAGTATCGAGCAAGGTGGAATACCATTAGTTTTCAAAGGAGAGAACAGACACCTTCATGATGGAAAAAAACTGTTAACATCACAGTGCTTAAAGACTATTTCAATAAGTCACGCAGGCTTTTTTTATATACTTTTAATGATCATAGGTTTTACTTCCCATAGTAATTCACAAATACTTTTCTCCGTGACTCCAGACAATTTTCTGTAATTTTTTAGAAAAACAGATTTTGTTTCATCACTGTGGATGCAGTTTTTCCAGCATGAGAAACAATTACTAATATTATAGTATTGGTCCTTTCTAACTTTTCAGGCAGCTTTGCTTTTTTTCTTAATTGCCTGGTGTTACTGTCTTTTGAAAGCATAATGGATATTCAGAACACAGTTTCACGTCTGAGCACACATCTTTGTTATCAAGTGGGTTATCACTGTTACGCTGAAACTAATGTGAAGGGAGAAGAAGATCACACATATCCATGGAATCTGCATGTGCCAATTAGGAAAAGGTATAGACCACCTTAAAGTCTAGTTAAAGCATTATGTATTACTTTGCAAAGATACTTTGGAAAAGACATCTGGAGCACAGAGTTCTTCAGGGACAAATATTAACAAAGAGCAGCTTAGTGTTTTAGTCCAGGACTGCTAGTTCTGACAGGACTGAAGGTAGTATGATATAAAATGCTAGTCAGAGCTGTGGTTTAATCTGGCAGGGAGATAACCACCATACAAATGTTTGCTAACAGGGGAAGAATTGGCAGGGGAGGGGGAAAAGTAAAACTATCCAGCATTATGTCGTACAGTGGGGAATATCCCATTGGCCAGTTGGGGTCAGCTGTCACAGCTGTGTTCCTTTCACAGACTCTTGGGCACGTCTAAGCTCCCTGCTGGCAGAGCAGGAGGAACTGAAAAGTCCCTGATTTAGTGTAAGCACTGCTCAGCAACCACTGAAACATCACTGTGTTAGCAATGTTATACTCGTACTGAATCCCAAACAATCGGCTATGCCAGCCACTAAGAAGAAAATTAACTCTATCCCAGCTGAAACCAGGACACGCACATAAGAAATACAGTGGACCATCACCTAAAGACGAATCCTAAATTATTTTAAAGAGAAGGCAATACTGACTTGAAATTAAATTACCAACTAATGTGCCACATTTCTTGTAAATGCTTCTCAGTTCACAATTTTTTTTAGGCAAAAGAGCTTAATTTTGAAATAATTATTAAGTACCATTCTGCTTATTCTTTTAATATGGTGAGTGATGCATAGAAGTAGAAGAACTGAAAAGAAATTGAAAAAAGTGGCAGGCTCATAGGAATAACTACTGTACTAAAGGGAATTTTAATAAAGGGATATACATACAAGAGAAGTGCAGCTTCAATAAAAATTTGGTTTTCCACACAAAATCCACACTCAGAGAGCAGTTTGTCTAACGTGCCCCTGTTCGGAAAGTCAAAATCACCCAAAATTATAAAGCGTATCCTCCTATAAAATATAATTAATTCCTTGCAGAATGTGTTAATCTCTTCCCATCCTTCTCTGCAGAGAATTTAAGAAATCATCCCTGTTTCCTCACAAAACACATTTTGTGCTTGGGGCAGCATGGTCCGAATACATTCCCCTTTTTGCTCTCCTTGTGATTCTCTGTACTGTTCTTTCTTCAAAAGGGAGCACATCCTCCAGCCGAGTGGGTAGCCCCCTGCAGAAAACACCATTGTTATTTCCCCTAATTCCTTAAAACTCCACCAGTGAAGTACCAAAAAAAGTATGTTTATCTTTTTAAGGCTGTTGTCATAGGGTTTATTTAGAATGCTTGACTGCTTTTTAACATTTTCTGATCAGTGACTGAAATCACTAATGACAAGATCTGTTTACCCAGTGTCTGGTAGAGATCGCCAAGAGCACCTCAAGACACGAGAATAACTGATTTCTAACTCATTATGTTTTAGGTAACTAAAGAGTGTCTGGTGGAGTACTCCAAGTCTTTGTATGAAGTCAACACAAGTCACATCTTGTCGCCTCAGTAAAGCCAGCTGCTTTGAAAAAGAAGAAAACAATATTAAACTATCAGATCTTGAAAATATACCTGCCTGTTTCATTTTGTTGTTAACTTTTTTAATTGTCTGATTGAATTCATTTATCACAAGATTTACACTCCAGGTTTTAACAAATTCCATTATCTTTATTATAGGAGATCTTTCCAAGGATCAGAGTAGGGTTCATCAGCCAGTACTTTTCTAGTTTATCTTTCATAAAAGAAAAATGCCAAGTCACAGTTTTCATGAAACTGATTAGGTAACTAATTCTTTGTTACCTAATCAATGAGAAAAAATAGATCTTCCACAGGTAGTGACCTTCTTTTGCCATTAATGAGGAGGAAAAAATGCAGAAGAATTGCAGTTGGTTTACTGTTGACAAATAATATATTTATATGATTATACAATGGAATTGTGCATCTGAGTTACCACAGCCATTAAACTTTAGAAAGTATATTAATCCCTGAAAAAGAGGAAATAAGCTCATCATCATTTATGTTTAACTTCACGAACATACAGGACACTAAACAGAAGCAACCAGACTGATGAACCATGTTTTTCAACCTTCTACTCAGCCAGTTGCAATGGACAAATCTCATGCTTTCTGCCTACGTGCTATGGAAGGATCATCACCTCTGGTCCTGTGCTGCTCTGCTGCTTGCCAGCTTTCACTGGCCTGGGGATTCCCACACTACCTCTCCTCCCTGGCACTGCCTGGGGTGGCTGCTGCTCTCTTTGCCTCTGGCTTTACCAGCATCCAGCCAAGGACAAGGAGAACACCACAGCTGTCAGTGTGCTAAATACCAGGGGGGTTGGTAAGAAAGCTCCTGGAAACAGTAAGCCTAGCTCAAAACCCGACCCTGTAATAAATCCAGGAAAGCAGATTATGACAATGTAGAAATAAATTTATTTTAGAGGAAGAAAACAAGTACTCAATATATTGCTGCATTCTAAATTTAAATATGAGGAAAAAGAGTGAAGGTTTATGGACAAATGAAAACACTTCAGTTCAATGATGAAAAGAAATTAAATCAAGGCGAAAACCTTTCATTCACTTTAAAAAAAAAAAAAAACAAAATTCTGGAAATACAATCCTGTAAAGTCAGATAAGAAGCAATCTAATGTGACTGTCCAAATATAGTAACTCCTCTGCAAGGAGATACAAAGAGAGAAAAGCACAGCTAAGCCACAGTTCAAAGGAGGCACAACTACCTTCATATAACTGAGGGCAAAAACATATTGAGAGACAGATATAGTGAGAAGAATTGGAATAAATTTGGACTATTTAAATAAAGAAAGGAGCAAGAATGCATGTAAAGGCAGTGGATGACTGGGACAAGACAACGTAATGTATACCACAAACCAGATAAAAATAATTTCTTTTTTACAACTAGGTAGACATTTTGGACAAGAAGCCACAAGACAGACCCAAACACTAAAAAAAAATGAAGGAAAGACCAAACCACTACACAGTTGGTGAGGCTCAGAAAGGCTTCACAATGTAGTTAATGAGAATATCCATAGGGCTAATTCAAAAAAAAAAAAAAAAGAAGGCAGATTTGAACTCCTATTTTTCAAGGAAAATGATTGCTCTAGTAATTATCCATTGAGTAATCTCTGGCATTTTTTCCTAAAACACTGATAGTAGCTACTATAATAAAAAAGACTACACCAGATAAATTATTCTTTTAGTCCAGAATGGCAATTGCATTCCGCTGTAAGAGGAATCGTATTTGTGTCCTGCTGTTTGTTGCATGCTACTCTATTTTTTTCTGGGCACCACCATGCTCAAATGGGTTTTTTTCTATTACTTCCTTTTTGTTTTGAATTGCATTTGATGTTGTGGCATCTTCAAAAAAAAAAAAAATAAAATGCAACAGCTGGTAAACTGTGTAAAATCAGTACTTGGAAACGTACAGTGATGTAGCAAAGCCAAAGGCTGTATTTTTGTCCACTGTATATTTGCAAAGTTGAAATGTACTAAAGCTGCAACTGAAAAAAAAAAAAAAACAACCCAAAACAAAGGACAATAAGGCAACATGGAAGCAGAGACACAAATGAAAAAAAACCTGTATATAGGCTATATTTTGTAGCAGCAGACGAATGAGAATTTTTCTTTCGGGCCACAGAAAACTTTAAACTGCTCTGCGTCTGTATCTTTTTTCTGACATGTCAGTGTTTTCCCTCAGATAAAAGCCAGCACAAAACTGAAAACAAAAATTTTAAAAATAGGGAAAAAGTAATAGAATAAATGAGATCAGAGGACGTAATTGTTGGTTAGTTTCACCACTTACCCCAGATGTTCCTTCACGTTGATTCATCTGATTGCTTTGTCACTCATCCTATCCTGGAGGAGGAATACTTTCACCACTAGGGTTTTGTGGGTTAGGTAACCCTTGATATTCCTTTTTGAAGGTGTTTCTCTTCGTTTGCAAGGTGGGTCAGGATGGGAAGTCTTCAGCACCTCTGATATGTGCCTTATCTGCATTAGAGAGTATGTTGATCTCTAGTAGGTGTCTGCCCATGGCCAAGAGTTGGTACTAAATGATCTTTAAGGTTCCTTTCAACTCAAACAATTCTATGATTCTTTGAAATTCAAATGCACATGGAAAAGAGTGAATTTCTTCGTATGTATTTAATTGCTGAGGTAAAGTGTGAGCATATGGTTTCATTGCCCATGATTAATACCAAAAGTGACTATCGTTTATCCATTCATCCATTCTGGTTCTATTCAGTGCTTTGTGAAAAAGAACACCAGTCCCAATCTCCTTGTCTGCTGCTTCCTGATGGCCCTTGTCTAAAAAAGCATGGGCCAGGACAGGGTGACTTCTCTAGGTCCAAGGGTGTTACTGTGCATCTATGGGTTCTTTTTCATATGTTCTTATAGGTTCCCAAAATACAGATTCTAGCCAAGCTGACTATCTAGCACTCCCTTATTTTTCCACCCAAAAGTTTTTTGACCCTCTAATGTGAATGGTACTTGCTGTAGATTTCCATAGGTGTAATCCCTTTGCACTGCAGTAAGGAGGGCAGCAAAAACAAAGAGAAATATAATATTTTTTATTATATTATGTATAATATAATAAAAAGAGAATGCATTTGTAGCCAGTCCCTTCCTTCTGAATTTTATTTGAAGGACATAAAAAGTACAAGAAAGACACAGTGTCAGAAAGCTATCAAGAGGTGGGACAGAGTAGGAGCCTGAAATGTTCTGACTCCTACACAGACTCCTGGTTCAATCTCATCAATTCTGGATGGGTGGAAAACCAGGTCAGAAAGCTCAGCTGTCTGAAGTTCAGCCGTTCTACCTGCTGAGACACTGCTACCTTGGAGCACAGCACCAAGAAAGATGCCAACTAGGCAGAATTTTTTAACATTAATTTGACATTTTTTGTGTTTCTTGCACCTCCGCTGCCCAGAGGTTAATCAAGGAAGGCAGGAAGAGGCCTTGCTACCAGCATCACTTCATCACCTTGCCCTCCCCACTTTCCATCTCCAGCTATCATATCTGGATGTATTTTCTTTTCCAACTGAGAATTGATAACTGATTCAAGATGAAACCTCTGGTAACTGTGCTGTAGATCCTAAATTGCTTTCTTGAAGAAACACCATTATGGTAAATTGTTTTTCAGGAAAAAAATAACTTTAGGAGGTCATGGATAACTTTTTACTGGAAAGGTAAGTAGCCAGTACCTGCTGTAACATCAGACTGAAATCCCTGCAACTCTTTAGCTGGTGACTGTGTTCAAGACAGACTGGAGTGCAAGAAAAGCATCTCTGAATACCAACATTTGCCACCTGAAAGAAACCTTTTGTCATATCTTGAAGGCAAGAAAAGAAATTTAAAATTAATCCCTTCATTTTGTTTTTAGTAGGAGTACAGAAAACACAGATGATGAATTTTCAATGAGGGTCTAAGGCATTATGCTGATATGCCTTTTCAACTTGAGAAATACTTCCATATCACTGTAATTATGTCATGGGAAAAAAATAAAAGCACTTGAACACTGCAAGAGCAAAAAGCAAGAAAAGCTTTCAGATTGCATCAGCCATTTCATCCAGGAGCAGCCGAACTTCCTCCACTACCACTTTACAACTTGTCTTTGCTGACTCCTGAAGTTTCACTGAATTACTAGAACCTCTTAACAGCAATTTCCGTGCTTTAAGTTAGGTGTTTACTGCCAGTCCAGCCCAGGTTCTAAGCATGTCATGAGCCTAAACTGTTAAGTCAACATACTTACACATACAGAATTATACAGTTGCTTGGGTTATAAATTTCAGCTAGTTCACACCCCTTCCCATCCCTCAGCCCCGCAATGATTGAACTTTAAGTCTTCCCTGCTGTTCCTAGAATTAAGGACATTCCCACTAGGACTCCACCATAAATTTGAGACTACCAAATATGATGTTTGATCTATGAAATAGCTACCAGGAAGATAATACCTTTCCTTACAACCCATGTTAGATGTTTCCAGTTTGTGTTAGGGGCCCACATCAACCAGAAACCTCTCAGTCCTGGCTTCTTTACTATTTTTTCACTTAAGGTACCTGTTTATACTTCCAAATATCCCTGATGCCCCCCTAAAAAATTGTTAAATTGTTTTGTTTTTTAAAAATAAAACAAATTCTGCAGTGATACATCCTGCATTTGTCATTGTTTTAATTACTCAGCATAATCTTATGTTAGCTGATCCAGCACTGGAAAACAAAGTAAAGGTGAAGTTCCTACTCAAAAAAAAAAAAGGTGAAGGAAAGAATTTTTCAAAACAGAATTACAGCTGTAAAAGTAGAAGGTATTTCTACCATCCATGAAAAAAGTGTTTGTCTCCTTCTTCTACAGCAGATATTCTTGTTGTGCCCCTAAGAAGCTATCTCACTAGAAAGACATTCAAGTATATAAGCCTATGCTTGTACTCCTGCACCATGCAAAATTATTATGGATCTTCCAAAGACACAAAGAACCTAAGTCAATTGATGCAATTCTGTTTCTAATCTGAGTGTGATTTCAGCAGAAAGAAAATAAAAGTTGACAGAATATTAATAAAAAGATCTTCAGTATCTCAAGATCACCCCATTAAATGATCGGTGCAATGTGAAAACCTGTTTCCTTCAGGTGAATACCAACATTCAGTTTAGTTAATAAAGTTCAGCTACAAGCCAAACGATTAGGCATAATAAATCATATGATACTGGGCTGTAAGCGACCTTAAAGATCATCTAGTGCCAATTCCCCACGCCATGGGCAGGGAAGCCAGTCAATGAAATTGCATGTTGGAGCTGAGGATTGAACACACATTTTTTGTGTTGAGCTGTGACGAGTTCTATATGCATAAATATCCAGACTTCTCTTTAAGGAGGTCAACACTAGTCATGTTTCCTCCTTACAACCACACCTAACATAGATCATGACCTTCTAAGTATTTCTAGTAGTCTCCCCATCAATGTCAGTCATTTCAGTGTAGATCAGGGTACCTAAGAGCTTTCCTCCTCAGCCTGTGCCTGCTGTTTACTTGATTCTCACTGGACTAGTTAAGCTGATCAGTGAAACTTTAATTCATACATGAATGTGCTAGTTATATTTCTATTCCCATTAGGAAGCAGATGTACATTGAAGAAATTTTTCAAGTACAAAATCCTAAAACAGAGAAGTATAGGTCCCTTATCAACCTAAAGCAAGCATAATCATTAAAAATTTCAAAATGGATAAACGGCTTAGAACTGAATTTTTAATTAGTCCTGATAACACAAACACTTATTAAGATTTTAAATAGTTCTTTTTAATTTAAACTTTTTGAAGGTCAACAAGCAATCTGTGTTCAGAGCATTTGAAAACTGTGAAAAAATTACTTTTCTCTAAAATAATGATATTAGCAGTCAACCAAACAATTGTTATTGTTCCTATCATAACAGTCCCAATCAATGGTGGTTCACATCAGTTTTACTCACAGATAGCTTTAGTATCTATCTTCATAACTAATTTTATACAGAGAACATGAGAAAAGATATTCTAGGTTTGTTTCCCAGTCACTCCAATAGCAGCCATCTCATGCAGGTGTCTTGTGGACAGGGCAAATCTCATTTTATCTCACAGAGTTCTGCTGAAGAAGTTAAGAGTCCTACATAAGAAGTATGGTGGGACTACAGAATCAAAGTAGATTCAGCTGAAAAGAGACTATGTGGAAAGGGAAAGATGATGACTTACTTTTAGATATTATTATTGCTCTGCTGAAGATACATGGACTACAGAAAACTTCTACACTTCAGCTATGACACCCTCAGTTGTTACACGTAGTTCTTTCCAATACAGTGTCAGTTTCCATCTCAATATTTTGCCTCACTTTCTCAATTTGTTTCTCACCTCTAAACCAGATGTAAATTAGCATTAAAATCCAGAACCACTGAAAATCAAGGAAAGACTCAAAGTTTAGTGGACTGTGTGCCTGTAAAGCACACTGTGGTGTCCCTTGTGCCATTAAAGGAATTTCCAACTGCCTTGCCCTGGAAAAGGGAAGATTAAAGATACCCCAGCTGTAAAGAAGGCTTCTCCCCCATGAATCCTTGCAGACATGGTGCAGTCTTCTCTCTGGGTTTCGCAAGTCCATCACCCACCCCATGGCATCCCCTCTCCCTGTTTCCCTGTTGGGGATGGGGCTTGGTGTCCTGTTCCTCTCTTCCCTATGGTCACTTGCCCCGTGCCCTGCCCTTTGTACCACCCACAAATCTGAGACCCCATATAACAGAAAAACCACATGCTCCCTCTTTTTGGCTCTGGATTTCACCTTCGCACATGGAATAAATGCTTGCTGGAAATTGATCTGGGGCTGGGAGCCTTCTGCCTTGTAACATGTGCGGATGTGTGAGCTGGAATTGCTGCCTCAATTCTTCTCAAGCAGTTTCTCTACTGGAGAGACTGACTGGGATCTAGAAAGGCTGCAGCTGCACTCCAAAAAAGACAAACTGTTACAGCACACCTTATTTTGTTCACATGATCCTTATCCCCCATTTTGGAGTTCAGGAGGATACACAGAACACCATATTGTGTTGTGGTTTAGTGAAGGTTTATCCATGTGTTAATGGTTAAAAATAGGTTTCCTATGCCCTCACACTTGATACTTTTAGGTACCAATTTTTATCAGCAAACTCAAAATTTAGCATAGGTAGAATTCAAATGTCCTTACATTTTAAGAGCATCTGAATTAGGAAGTCAGGACAAATCTAGTCCCATTTTTTCCTTCAATGGTGTTTATGCTGTTTTCCTGTCTAAAAGCAGGTGCTGTCAACAACAGTTGTATCAAAGACCTTTTTGAGTATAAGATTTACAAGCTACTCCCATTTTTGTTTTGTTAGCAGCTTCTCTTGTACATATTAATTAATTCAGGCCTCTGCCAACATATGTTAATATCCTAGCACAGCTTTTTCATGGGAAATGTCAAAGATTAAATTAAAATGAAGGATGACATTTCAGTTGACATATTTCATGTCTATCTCCTAGAAACTTCAGCTGAAGAAAACCATAATATTTAAAGAAAATAGTGCTTTAAATAAGCATTATTAAATAATAAATTTTTTTCATAAAATTGCTAGGTGACCAAATTATCTTTGTGAGACAAAAACCCCCAAATAATTCTGATACTATGAAAAATATCAGAAATTAAATTTAACTCTGGCTTTACTTGCCAGGTGCCAACAGAGCATAACCAGAAAAATAATGAAATATATCTCATGCTTCTGCCATTTTTTTTTCTGATTAGGTGCTTGGGCAGAATGCACTAGAAAGAACTTCTGCTTCTCCTGGACAATGTTGATTGCTTTGGATTAAATTACTCTTGTTGGAAGTTTTCTACACACGTGCCAGGAAGCAGTTAAGGGCAGGCTGTTCTGCCAGGGAACAGCTGACATCCCAGGGGTGGCAGAGGCAGCAGAGCACTGAGGACAGCACAGGTCCACAACATCCAAATGGGGACACCAGTATGGGGGGGGAGAGTGACAAGGGTCACTGAGGGACTTATGTCTGCCACACCAGCCCTGGTGATGAAGCAGGTCCAGGACAAATACAGGTAGCCAAGTCAGCCACAGTCAAGGCAGTATGAGATTAGATGCAGCATCCCTGTGACATAATTCAGGCAGAGACCAAGGGCAAGACCTCTGCTCAGAAGTAGATCCTGAGAGAAGAAAAGGTGAGGTACCTGGGCTGTACTTCTCTCAGCTGCACAATTGTGTGAGAAGGGTCTCTCACCACGTAGCTGAACCTCCAGCACAAGGGAGAGGCTGCTGATACACTCATGTCTGGCATGACAGTCAGGGAGAAGTCACTAGGACTACTTTTGGAGAGTAGAAGAAAGCTATAGAATAAAGATGATTGTTCACAGACTTGAGTTTGTTATATGAAGAATTTGTAGTTCCATGGAAAACATTTTAGTGATCTTCAAGTTGAAGAACACTGTTAAACATTAATCTTATGAGAGATTTCTTTTGAACATTTTTTTTGGTCTTCTGCACGGGCATGTTATAATCATAAAGACTTCTTGAAAGTTTCTCTGAATTGAAAAGAAAAAGCAAAAAAACCTCCAAGCCCCCAAAAAACCTAAAAAGCAAATCTCAAATTAAAATTATAGATAAGTTCGGTCTGCAACTTCAATAGTCTTAGAAAAAGAATCTTGAGATTGATTCAAATTAATATTTCTTTTCTTTATCTGTTTTTCTTCTCTGGGATCTCTTTGTGTTGCTAGTGTTTAAGGGAAAAAGCACAAAAAACACAAAAGCTATTTGAAGTGTTAAAACTGATGAAGAAAACAGTGTCATGTAGCGATAAAGTAGGACTTATCATGAAAAAAAGAGGACCGAAACATACACTTTTACTGTACTGCCTTACACTTACGGAGCAGTGTTGCAGCAGCCCTCTTGTTAGAAGGTAGAAATGAGTGGAGACACAGACCTCTTGTTTATCACAGCATGAAAAGTGTCCTGGCTTATCCCTCTTTATGGTTGAGCCATCCTGACTCCAACCATTCACTGACTCTGACTGCAGCAAGCTCCTACTCTAGGTTTCCCTTGCAGCCTCTGACTGCTGGGTATTTCCTGTATGACTGCATGTATTAGTTTACAGACTCTAGACCTGGCTAGACCATGACTGCAGGTTCCAGCCACAGGCTCTAACTGCAGACCCAGACTGACCTCACAGCAGGGATTCTCTCTCCCCAGGATCTTCCTTCTTCATGATCCTCATGATCATGCTCCTCCATGATAATCGTCCTCACCAGCTAAGTCACTCCCTTTGATCACACTTATCTTTATTGGATATAGCTGTGACTCATCAAGGGTGAGGCTGTATTGGGTAATTAACACAGCTGGTACTTATCAGGGACAAGGTCACCTGTATTCCCTTCTACAGAGTAGTAAAGCTAGAACAGTGATGAGCTGGAGGCAGTTGTGAGAGTCAATAACCCTACTGGATTTTTCAGAGCAGAAAAATGATTAACCAGACACAACAACTGTATGTGAGCCCTACTAAAACCAAAGAATCACATAACTACAAATCAATATTCTGAATATCATTTTCATTTGATACACACCATCAGCCAGTTTTCTGGATTTAATAAGTCCCTGGAAGGTTAAGCATAATTTAAACATCACTTGGTTTATTTTTATAACCCAAACTGTAATTTACTTTTGTGCAATTTCTTAGTATTTTTTAGCCTTGTCTTGGTACCTGCATAGTATACAACAATAGAATTGATGTTAAGTTTTCACTGCCTCTCAGCAGGATTCAGAACTCATCCCACAAGTCATTTTCTAGTAAGTTGAACAGTGACCAAACTCAAAATACAGAAGCTCAAAAGTTTTGCCTTACAAGCCTTGGGCACTCTGTCAATACAACTTCCAGAATAACTCTCAGTCATTTGTCTAGGACCACCATGAAATATATTGCAGAGGTAGAAGAATCGGAATCACAATACAAATTTTAATAAAGAATCACATAATTGTTACATTGATAGTTCAGGAAGCTTTTAAAATATGTACTTAGATTGATCAAATAGCTCATATATCTTATTTAAGATCCTGAGATTTATATGAAGTGGACAATTAGTGACCAGCATTCATTTTTTAAGCAATTTTCTTGTCACTGTTATAAATATTTTATAATAAGAAAATATATAATTTATAATATGAAATAATAAGAAAGACCTTATTAACTTTTCTGTTCTTGGTCTCAAAAAGCCATATATACCCCACATTAATTTTAACTGACATAGATTTGACATAGCAGAATTCTACAGATTAACATTTGTATTTGTTTTTTACTGCCATTGATTTTCCTTGTTCAGCTGATATTAATAAGTTCTACTGCTAATTGATTTTGATGGCTTTCTATTCATAGAACATAGTGATCAGTAGAGTGGAACTTCAGTGAGCAGCAATACCACATTGTCGTCAGAATAGAAGTAAGCGATGGTATTGTCTTTTTTTTAAAGACCATTTGACTTTGATATTCCTTTCAGAGTTATATTAAACTATATTATCAGTGTAATGAATCATATTTGTTCATCCACCTTTCAGCACGTTTACAAGCCAAACATCCAATATTGCAAGCACTGACACACACAAATGTGCAGACTTTGCATAATACATTAATAGGATTATATTTTAAAAATATGCCTGAAATAGAAGAGCAGGATATAAATAGGCCACAAAGGCCTATTCTTTTATATTTATTTATTTATTTATTTATTTATTTATTTATATATGTATATTTTTATATATATATATATATAAAGGCCACAAAGCGGAAGGGTAGTGCTGGGCAGCACTGCCCTCTTTGTGCCTGATCTGGGCTACCCATAGGATATTCCCTCATTGCAAGGGACAGGGAAAGTGCTCCTCCACCCCCTGGCTCTTGTCTTGCCATGCAGGCAAGCGGAAGTAGTCGATCCACAGCACATGTTACACCATTACCACCGGCAGCACAACCTACAGCCCCCAAACACAGCCTGGTAACCTGCTCCTCTCACAGCTCTTTGAGGACTGCCAAAAAGTCAAGAGAAGTCTCCTGTGAAAGGTTCAGGAGGGTATTTGTGGGTCTGGAGGAGAGGAGCTGCACACCAGAGGGGGTTTTGTGGGCCCTGTGTGCTCCTAGGCAGCTCTGGGACAGACTGTTCTGGGCTTTGCAGCTGGCTGATTCTCTTCAAGGCTTGAACCATTAGGCATGCAACTGAACAACCCACCCCAAAACCTCATTTATGTTCCTAATGTATTATTCCCAATATTTCACCCACAAGTAATATTCAAGATCTTAGATTTATTTTGTCTTGCTGGAGAATTATTTCTTCATGTAGACTTTCACTTTGACCAGTATTCATTTCCCACCTCTCTTCTCTCATAGTGATTTCCTGCTTTGGTCTTTTGAGCTCCATCTCCATACATTTGCCTCAGGGAATTTTGCAGCTGCAGCATATCAACAACCTTACAGAAGATGTTGCATGACTGATTCACAACTATTGCTGAAAATCAAGGACAAAAACTGAACTGGTTGATAAAAGTAAGTGCAATTTTCCACCTCTGCTTTACAAGCAAGTCAACCAAACGGCTCATTATCCAAAAAGCATATTTAAATTAACCGGCAACACCTAAAATATAAATAAATAGGAATATAATGGCCTGCTTAGAACAAAAATAGAACAGAAACGACTCAGTAGTTCATCGCTATATGCACCATTTACAAAGCTGAACATTTGAGCTTACTACTTTCATTCCTAAAATAAAACATACCTCAAATCCAAAATAGAACTGACAGAAAAATTATGTTCTTGACATCAATAATATTTTTTCGACACAAAAAAATCTCTGAACATGCTGAACCCAAGCTATAGCACCTGTATTTCTCCTGTGCTATTAAAATAAACATGAATTCAGTGGGTATTGAAGAGCTCTGATCAGAAGATCCTAAAACATAATTAGTAAGACATCAAACAAACCTTTCAAGGGGTTGTTTATGTTCACTGTTTTCATTTGCTGTGTTTCAGACTATCAAAAGTCTTCTCTTCTTTCCTCCGCTTTCTGTTTCACTTAAAACTAATAAATTTTAAATTTTAACCTGTAAAGAGAAATAACCAAAATTGGAGATGTAAATTACTGTACCAACTGATTTTTTTTTAAAAATATTGTACTGGCAGAGAGTTAAGTACTATATTATATTTTCATAGCAAAACATTCTCACAATCTTAAAACATAATAATTTCAATTTTAATGCCTGTTACCCCTACAAGCCTCAGACTGTGAATTTACACTCCCAGAATTTACAGTCTCAGAAGTGCAAGTTCAAGCATTTGTTCATTTACTGTTATGACTGGATAGGAGCACAAATATTCTGCTGAAAGAGCATCAATGTTTGGAAAGCTTAAGATAGGAAATTTTGAAACTTCTCATGAGCTATGTTGAAGACATTTTGCTATGTATGTGAACTCCTGAGGATGCTTTCTGAAATATTTTAGCTTTATTGCAGAATAAAGGTTGCTGCAGAAGGAAGAGATATGGTCGTTTTCATAATGAAATTACAAAAAAAAAAATCTATGCAATCCATTGCATATATCTCTTGGTGTATAAAAGACATCTGTGAACTTAACTCTAGCAGCACTATGAATTCTCCTTGACTCTTGTGTGTTTTGAATGAAATATGTCAGCATACATATTCCTTATAACTGTCCAGTAAGTATTTTCTGTTATCAAGTAATTCCTAATATCTTGACAAAATTGTAAAAATTACTGAAGAATTATGAGACTAGAATTTCACTAATTCTGGAAAGCCTTCAGAAAATTAAAAAGATTTAGGATTCAACATGCCCTTCACTATATTTCTGTCTCTGTACAAAAAGTGAAAGAGATTTAAGGAAAAATCTCATGACAACCCTGTTACTTTGTAGGACTGAGGCCCATAATTTCTTGCAAATTAGTAGTAATACTAACAGTTTTACCCAGTGTTTGCAGTGTGCATTTTACATAGTATGTTAGATATAACTGAAATACCTCAAAAAGAACCAAGCTAATCAAACCTAGATCTCTCCCGTCAACTAGAAAATTTTAATCATCGATTACTTGGAATTTTGATACAAGAGTGTAGATTAGTCTGATGGAACTAAAAAATTAACTATGGTGCATTTCTATAAGTTTCTTTGTTATATGGGAATAACATAAAAACTGGCATTGGCTTTGATTTTGTAGATAAAGCTAAAACTATCTTTCTCATATTCCAAGTGTTATGTTCATTTGAGAAAGAAAAAAAAAAGCAAGCTCTATATTAGGTAGAATTCTGACAAGGCATGGACACACAGACGCAGACAATGTTTTAAAAAATAAAATCAGTAAATTCACCATCCTCAGAAGATTTAACTAATTGCAAGTAGAACATTATCAAATTAGCAAATCTTCTTCCTCTGCTTCCTGTCCAAGCAATGGCATAAGAGAACTGTAGAAGGTCTAGTAGACTGAACCAATTGCTGTTCACAATAGATTTTGTGATATAAAAAAAAGTATTCTCTCCACTTGTAAAAAAAGTCTTATTTAAAGTGGTATCTCTGTTCTGTTCAGCATGCTGCTATGGCAATTATAAATAACTTCTTACAGTTTTGTCCTCCTACTTTGCCATTATTAAAAACATGCTCTAAAATGAAGCAATCTTTTAACTTTCACAATTCAATTAAGCATGCTTTTTTGTGTGCTCTGTGTTACCTTTTCATGTTACACAAATAGAGAGCACTATTTATAAACCACCCATTTACATTGTAATTATAAATGTGCAGAAAAAAAAGAGAGCATAAGGATGGTTTTATCACTTAGTTTTTAGCGTGCTTTGTGAGGCATTTTTCCCTAATTCATCCTGCATCAGAACTTATGTCAGTTTAATTTCAGCCTATCATTAGATTAGTTCTATTTCTAGATGATTTTTATTTATTACAGATAAACTATGCATTTACCTCAGTTTGACATCTGTGACAGTTGCTGTGTTTATCTTCTAGCTGCCCCAAAGGAAGCACCAGTGACCACTGATCCTTTTGGTATGGTTTCCGCCCGCCCTGAGATAAGACTACAGCAGTTGCTTTTAGACCTATAGGTTCTTTCTGAAATGCACATATGTGAAAAGTTGTTCAAATTCTCCATATGTGTTTGTGCAGCAAATGAAATACATTTTCTTTAGAATTTGCTTCCGCCTGACTGCCCATACCATGAACACAAGAGTATTTTATTAAGAGAACCAATGCTTCTAAAGAACTTCATTTTCAAAAGTCCGTGACAGGAAAATGAAATTTACTTATTTATATACAAGGCCAGATAGTTAGATTAATGTTTGTTCTGCCATCAGGAAAAGACTAGGCCAGGTTAGGGATTGTTTGCACAGATGTTTCAGGGGATACTTCACGTTCATGCAACTAAGCTAAGTCACATTAGTATGTTTGTAAGAGATTAATGATATTACAATTACCCCAAAAGCTTGTGGTTTTCATTAATATATTATAGTTAAATTTATCCTCCAAACAGTATATAATTAGTTGAAAGAAAGTGTGAGAAAGCTATTGATAATTTGGTAGAGATGCAACACTTTTTTAAGCCTTGTGTGGAGAGGAAGTAAGTAAGAAGGTAAGTAATACAGTTTATTGTTAACACCCTTTTCCCCATCCCAGAGTGCATAATTTCAGCTGTATTTGTGAATATAACAGCACAAACGCCCCACATTTAACTCTGCTTTGGCATGAACTGATTCAATACTACTCTTCAGAATTCCTTAGCATGAATAATGGACAACAGACAGAATCAAAGCAACAGTTTCTGGAACTTCAGTTTTTCAAGTAGTTTGACATTTATGATTTTTACCTAGATAAAGTTTTTCCAGCCATGCATAATCAAAGCAAAATCACAGAGAAGTCATAATTTTTGAGAATATGTAAAGCCAACACACATGATCAAATTTGGTTTGATTTACTTTGCTGAAAAATAGTGAGTCTTTGGGTTGAACAGCAGGAGATTATGTTGTATGTCTGTTTTAAGTAGGCCCCTAGGTCACCAGAAATACATAATGTATTGGGAAACTGTACTGAGTTTAGAAATCTGTCAATGCCAGTTAATAAAATCTACAGCTTTGTAAACTGTTTTAAAGGCTATTGCAGGCATTTCTGATTGTACATGCATTGCTGGAAGAGGGAGAATACAGGTACTTGGAGGAGCTGTCTGCACTGGTAAGAGTATAACAGACCCCACAAACAAAATTACCTTAGAGCAACTTTTTTTTTTTCCTAGACATCACTCTTCCCACTGCCATTATCAGGCTTAAGACACCATCATGGAACAAGACAGCCACAGAATACTTTCCCCAGGAAAAATTAAAGACAATAAATATGTGCAGCTTTATAGATTTGTAATCCAACGTCATTTAAAGACAATATTTTTTTAGACTATTTGAGGAAATATAATTTCTATGCATTCAGAAGTCACCATTGACAGAAAGAAAAAGGTGCTTTCTTGTTATTGATCCTTTCCAATTTTGTTCCTTTTTTTCTCTTTTTTTTTTTTTTTCACTGATATCTTGGGCCAATTTAAGTGAAAATTATTCATCTTTTTGTAAAATTGGACCACAAAATACCAGTGAATAACAAAGCAAACATACAATTATAAGCAAAAGGTCTCTCTTCCACTGATATTGAATAAAAACCACTTGATTGCTGGTTATGGCTATAATGACTACATTTTTAATTTTTGAGGAAATGCATGCAAACATCTTCACGTTTTCTTCCATATGGCCTCAGTGAACAAATAAGTGAGAACATATATATTGCTAAGCTACCACCTTACTTTACCAAATCCCCTCTTATGTTTCCCTCACAGATCAGAATTAACCTTGAAAACTGCTATTTTGTACAGTAACTGATGTATCGTGGTAAATATACTTGGCAAGTGTATTGAGACTCTGGATCTGATAACAGCCATCAAAGGTTCCACGCCTTTCAACAGGCTTCAGGTTCACAGCTGACTTAGAGTACAATTTAAGTGTAATTCTACAACTTCTACTGTCAATTGGCACATCATCTTTCCTCTTCCAAACCCTTTCTCATTAGTCATAAGTGCAAGATACAACACAGTAGTAATGTATGTAAACTGTACAGTAGACTGTAGTAATTGGCATAACACCTCAAATGAAAACCAGGTTAAAGCTTGAACTCCATGAGTAGTAGTATAAATATTTATTCAGTGCTTCCATTAACTGATTACATATTTAAATTGCAGCAAAACAAGGGCAATGTATCAATTGATAAACCTATTTAATGCTTAGACAAATGCAGCAAACCAAGCACTCTAGTATTCAACACACAGAGTTGCGTACTTATAACCTTTCTCAGCCAAATGACTTCCAACTCAACAAGCTATTGCAACTATAAAAGTGCCTCATTACTAAGTAAATTATTATTCACCATACCTAGAAGTAGTGAGAGCTGGTCCCCAAGTACTCATTTATGCATTTATGTTAGTAAAAATTGTAGGTTCTCACACTGAATTTTGGCATCCATTACACATATTTAAGAACTACTGTGGTTATAAAATAAAATATAATAAAGAGAATTAGCTCTTTTCAAATTTATTCAGTATAATTTATTCATTATTTAGCCATCACTCATATAAAAGAAAAGTTGAGGTTTACAGTGAACTCTTACCTTGAGTGAAACGTCCAGTAAGAATCTTTTATAAACAAAAGTGTAACACAGAAACAAGGAACAATTTCATCCATAAAATAATTTATTGTAACAATGCTGTCGTGTTTCAAAACTATGAAATTCTACTAAATAACTGCCAATGATGCTTACCACACTTTAAAAATCAGATACCTAAATGAAACTGTTGCATCAGAGTGACCATTATTAACCACACACAGTTTATTAACATGTAGCCAACACACAGAATTCAGGAGTTTCTGCAAATTTTATTTCAAATTTTAGCAGTTGGAAAACAACGTTGTAGTCATTGACTAGCCACTAAAATATTTAGAGCAAGAAGACATCTTTATTGCCACGGGCATAATTTGTGATTAGTTAGGTTATTGACAATTTCATCAGAACATTATGAGAAGCTCAAGCAATAGTTTCCACCACAACAGAGGTACAGACCTTCTCCCTAAGAGAAGGCAGCTTAAAAAGCCATTGTGATTAAGAGAGTGTAACCAATGTTTACCTCTCAAGCTGAACTAAAACATTAGAACCTCTGTCTTGTTACTCCTTGTTGCGCAGTGAACTGCCTCACAACATCCATTCTCAGAAGCTGACCACAGGAGGTGCTGATGGGGGACATCAGGTGCCCTCTTGGCTTCCACTGCCTCTGCGTCAAACCCTCTATCATAAATGTGCAACCCCCACTCTTCTACTCCTGCGAACCAGCAAGTTTTGAACAACTTATTGTTTCACCATTGCCTAAGGGGTGATGGAAAACTTGACGGGTCTTTGTGTTATTCATGTTGCTTTTCATAGCTTGGAATAGGTCCACAAGTAAATAGACAAAGCTTAAAAGGTGGAAACGCAAAAGGAATGCAGCTGTCTTCCTGGTAACCTACAACAAATTATGGTAGGATGTTCTTCAGCCTACAAACCCCTTCTGTGTAGAATATCATTAAAAGAGAAGCCTTGTATCTGTCCAAACATTTTCTTTATAGGCCATGCCCAGAAAATTTTGTAGCTTTTACAGAGCAGCTAATAAAAAGAATTCCACTGAGAGAAGACTTCTTCTGATTTGGATGTCTGCCTACAGAAAATTTCTTTTGTGTCAAAGACATTGTGATGTGATTTACCCTATCAAAAAGCAGTCTTGTCAGTCAGCAATTACTTGAAGTTTTATGTCAGCAGGATAACATACTATCAGTAGCTATGGCTGAACAATACATAGTGCATGGAATGAGAAATATCTGAGCCTCCAAGTCCTCTCTGCTTCAGTAATCTGTATACAAATGAAGAATCCTTCCACTATAATTTCAAATCAATTTAAAGAAATGCAGCTTTTAGTAGTGGTTGTGACAAACTCTCAAATTATGTACTTGTTTCTGCTATTTTATAACATTCTGGTAACCTACTCAATTTCTTTAAACAGATCTACAGCAAGGTCTTTGAAGTTCCACCAGTTCTGCAAATTTTCAGCACATCATGAACAACACAAGGTCAACAAAATTAAGACTGGGTTTTCAGCTGAGCACCTGCAGCAAAAATGTCACAAATATGTTCAAGAAAATACTTAATGCAGTCTTGTCACCAGTACCACATTAGTCAGCCTTGAGGCACCACAAAATCAAAGTGGCAAATTAAGTTCTTTAACCTAAAAATTAAAACTCTTTCTAAAATTCTTTTCATTAATACTTTTAAAACGTGACATTCCAAAAGGTAGAAATATTTTATTTCCTTCTTCTTCAGGATTTTGTATCTTTCAGGTTACCAAAATACGTCAGTCATTTAAACTGTTCAACACATCCATTGTGCCATTCACAATAGCATATTTAATTCGTGAACAACTTGCAAATGTACACTACAAAAAACTCCTGAAGTCAGAATTCTTATCTAGTCAAATACCTAAAAATACACCTTATAAAAACAAAAGAACAAACCTTGAAATACTAGTTTTGTTAGGAAAACAAAGAGAAACCTATTCTTAAATATTTTAAGATTTGGCTTTAACTTGTAGGAGAAATCTTGCTGTAGAGCTAAGTACTAAGTAAGAATTTGGGTTATATTAATCTGGAACACCTTAAGATCCAGATTCAATCAATTTGTTTCAACTTATGCCACATTTGATCTTGTGTATGATGAGCTTCTAGATAGAATCAGAGTTTGTTATCATGTGCCACTCAAAACTCAAAATCTGAGAAATCTGCAAGCCATACAACACCGCCAGCAGCTTTCTCAAAAATTAATCCCAAGGCACCGCTTTCCATATTTCCTCACAGAATCATGAAACCAATCACAGAATCGCAGGGTGGGTCAAGTCAGAAGGGACCACAGTGGTCCAACCTCCCAGCTCAAGGAGGTCATCCTAGAGCACATTGCACAGAATTATATCCAGATAGCTCCTGAAAACTTCAAAATATTTCACAATCAGGGGTAAAACTGAGGATGGATACAACAGCATGAATAAGAATTATCAGACCAAAGAATTCTGAGAGAAGTTAAACTTTACATCTCTATTCAAGAGGAAATTCAGTATCACCAGTTGTATAAGTTAATTTCCATTCAAAATGTTTATGTCTGTGTAGCACTGGATACCCATTGTAAGAACCAGAAAATCACTTCTAAGAATGTGATGAGATACTCCAGATCAGTGGTATTAAAAATATGCTTTTAGCATAATGACCCCCAAGACAAATTGAATTTTCCCAGTGTACACCCTAACTGCTTCCTCCTAGAAGTGTCTGATTTATGTCATTGAATATACTCAAGAACAGTTATGGTAATTTGTTCTTGAAAAAAACCTTTAGTGGTAGCTGCAGCATCATCTAATGTTATATAGCCAATTATCATACACAGTACTTGTGTAAACACACACAGAAAGTATTTAGTAAGTTTAAAGTCTATTACTTAATTGAGTCCTTGCAAGACCTTGTAAGCAAGAGTATTATAAGGGCATTGAACATCACCCCAAAGTTATGGATTTATTTCTTGTCTGAACAAAAGTCTGTGTAGCAGGCAATACCTAGGCTGTCACAATTGACTCCAAATCTATCCTTCCCATGCCCAGTGCACAAGAGTGTGTTACTCCTGGTTGACCAACCCTATACTCATCAGAAGACTGACATGACTGTCCATGCCAGTGAGAGATTGGAATACTAATGGTTAATGGCTCAAACAACTGGCCAACTTGCAGTAGCCACCCGGGTGCCAAGTAGGTGCACACCCATCACCAGAGGCTACAGGTTGATGTTGAACAAGATAAGGGAAGAGGCTGATAAGAGGCAAATCCTGCAAGGTGGGATAATGCATTTTATGATGCCAACATCCTTATACCAGTGGGTCATCTGTGAAGTTCCTGTCCAGGAAAGCATCTAGACCTGAAGGTATTCATTTCCGCTCCCAAAGAGTCCCATTATCCACAGCACTACATCATTCAGTGTGAAACTTCCTGCAACAGGGGAGGCACCTGGGCATCACCACCAAGCCAAAGCAGTTGACGATTCCCTTTGGAGAGACTTTCCTGCCAGGTATGTTGCAAAAAAGCAGAACAGAAGGCAAGTCTTACTCTGACTATTTTATATTGTATGCTTATCATAAATCAGAATTGATCTAAGTATTTTGGCTTTTCATCCCTCTTCCCACAGTTGTCAGAATGGATTTAGTTTGTAATTTCATGATTACATGAATTAATTTCATGATTACATGATTAATTTCATGATTCCAGAAAATGGAAATCTTCAGATGCTCAACATAAAGTACAGAAATAAACACACAGTAGTTTCAAAATATTTCCATTTATGCAAGAAGGAACTGAAAAATGAACAAACAAACAAAAAAACCCCAAACCTACCAAACTTCACACAGTACTAAAAAGATAATAATCATATAGAGAGGACATTAAATTAAGCCATGAGACTAGACTAATAATAATTTAACTCTTTGATGGAAAGGTTTTTTCTCATTTTATGATGGCAGGGAGAGATAGTATTTGCTTTTGATGAAAGACTAAGATTGCTTGACAAAAGACATTTGCAGTAAGAAAGCTGTATTTTTGTTCTTATTTAACACTTATGTACAAGGGAAAGTAACAGAATAACATATTATGCCAGTTGATGTTTAAATATACATTGCACATAATCCTGCTCGAGGGTGTATCAAATTGCACTTTTAAGAATAATTGAAAATTACACAATACAGATTTGAGAGGAAATAGTATCATTATAACAGAGTAGGAGAGCATTTTAATACAGCTGCTGCCTTTATTTCTGAAATGTTACAGTCATTGTGGAGATCTATGTATGTCATTTCCTCAAGACCAAGAGAACGGCTGAAGTTTAGCGAAGAGTTGTTAATTATTGCTATTTATGTTGTTAATAGAAAGTTATTTATTCCAAAAGGGCAAAAAAGTTTTTTGGTATGCATATTCCACAGTAAAGGCAGTTCGCACACTGTACATGGAGAAGTTTATGCAAGAAGGAAGGAAAATCTATTTCAATTTTTCTCTTCAGACAAAATTGGGAATTTAGTCAGTCAGGTATTGCTTGAGGCTTTTTCATAATTAGCTTTTTTTACTGAAAGAGGAAGTTGTAACTGGATTTATTGCTAAAAGTTATTACTAATAAGAATTTTCTTTTCGTCATTCAAAAGTTATAGTTAAAAAGAAATAATTCTAATCAGGTATATCATTCAATATGAATTTTATTCTTAATCATTACACATTGCATCTTGTCTCATCTCATAGTAAATTAATATTTTTTTTAGAAGACCTTTAAAAGATAAGAAACTAAAGCTCAACAGTTTGGTAATCTGGTAATATAGGAAAAATACTCATCCTTGGTTGAAGTTAAAATATTATACAGGTCATTATTATCAATAATTACAAACAGCATTATCTTCTTTATTTGTTAGAAGTACTCACTTCATAGAGCTTGTCTTTAAAAGGCTGGATTCACCTGCATATCCTGATGTTTCATATTGGTAATTTATCTTGTATTTTGTATTATAACATTATGCAAGTAACTTTGGAATTCTCTTTCTGTCACTAAAGGCCAATAGCTTCCTGAACTTATATGCAAAATATACATAGTTTCATAAGTCTATATATATGTATATACATTTACACACATACACACTTATCTATATATTATATCTATATCCATATCTTTCCAGATAGATTGATAAACACACATTTGTGTGTATATGTATATATAGAAATATTACTGACTCAATTAATCTTTATCCATCAAAAGACAGCATGTTAAGTTGAAAGAACTGAAGACTAATGTCTCTGATATTGCTCTGAAGTCAAAACAAAAGATAGAAAGATGCTAAGAGTAGTCCAAAATGGGAAAATACTCTCATCTCAAACTAGACAAAGAAACATCTTAGACTTTTGTCACAGACTGCACAACAACTTGCTACATTTTCAAAGAAAATTCTAATAAATGGGACACTGACTGAAAAACATGCCACCATTCAACGTGATATAAAGAATTAGAGAGGAATTTCTCCTCATATCTAATGATTTGTAGATGGACGTTCTGTATCTGTTACATTCTCTGTCAAGAAATAAGCAACACCTATATGACTGATTAATTTCCTATTAAACGTGGGGAGCATGAGTAGAATCACAGAGGCACCACAGCCTGGGAGTAAAGGGAATCCACTCAGGAGTCTCCAACAAGCATGTTGGTTCCTCAGGTAGAGGAGGATTCAGTCTAGCTCTTCCTGAAATGTTGGTTAATCTGGGCTGAATGAAAATATTACTCTGAGCCCGTCATTGTCCTGCCCCTTCTATGTTCAAAACAGGGCAGGAACTGTATGTGTTTCACATGCTTTTTCAGACTGGAAAGCATTTCCAACCCAGAACTAGATTAATAATCTTGTTTAAAGTTAATTTCTACTAATTACAGGGCTTTTGTACTTCTCTGACTTTATTTCTGAGGAACTCTAAAAATTATCTTATCCAGATTCCCCACCTAATTCTGTGTTTCAAGCAGTGCGTAAACTCAACCATGTATCATTTTGAAACCAAGTCTTTGTCTCATAGCAAAAGAAAAGGACAATAACTTCAAGCAATGTTACAGTTTAGCAAAGCTATTCCCCAATTTATTGCTCCTACTGAAACACAAAACCATGCACTGCTTGTTCTCCACTCCCTCCTTCCTCCTACCCCTGTGGGTGGTTGGAGAGGAGAATTGAAGGCACAAAAGGTAAAGATCATGGATTGTGATAAGAACAATTTATTGTATCCATCCAGGTAATAAGAAAACCAATGATACTAATAACAAAGTCTACCAGAGAGAGGAGAACAATTCACAAATTATTGCTCACCCTGCAGAGCTGGTAATACACAAATCACTGTCATGCCATGCAACCCCAAGGAGACACTTTCCCCCATCCCTGGAAAATGGCATGAGGTGGAATAGAATAACCTCTGGATTCTAGCCATGGCCCCTCCTGGCTACTGCAAAAATTAACCATGTCCTGGCAGGAACCAGAACAAGCAGGCAGCCCTATCATCTTGAAGAAACACACCCTTCATGCAAACAGCAGAAACATTTGGAGTATTAAGTTCATAATGCTTTTCGTTTTTGGAGAAACTGGTGTTAGTCTGATGATAAATATTAGAAGATTAGCGTTAAAGTCTGTTTTATATGGTGTCTTTTCACTTCAGATTGCACATGCAGTTTAGACAGCTCTACTCATTATTCCTGTCAAGACAAATGAGAAACTACACAGTAATTAAATTTGTTCTTTTTCTCTTTAATTTTTTTTGTGTGGTCCCTAGCCAAAAGGGACCTGTTTAATCTGTTTACTTATTATTGTATTTAATCACATATACATCTTGCAAAACGATTGCTGGTACAAATGCTAGTCTTAGCTCATTCACCTCAGGAGATTCCTCTTGTCCATGACGGAGCCAAGGATTAAGAGAGAGAGATAAATGTTCTGGTTTCTGTGTAACTGTGTCAGTGCAACTTTCAAGAAACATTAAGTATGTTCTTATACATTTCTCAGGAACAATTCCAGAAAATGAAATCATGCACACAACTCTAGAAGACACAGAACAGATGTTGCCCTTTGGCATGGAGATGACTTCTGACTACACATATTGAAGGCATAAAAATGTAAGAAAAAAATAAAACTAAAGGACAATACTAATAAAGACAGGCCTTGAGAGTCTTACCCTAGGATGTCTTTATGCAGCCTTAGGTCAGCCTTCATAACACAAATTAATGCAGCCTTAGAGGCACTTTGACTTCACTTTGTCAGCCTCAGATTCCTGTGGTTTTAGTCCTCTATTTGCACAGATTTTTTTCTCCTTCAAACATGGAAGGCCTCTACAACTGCATAATTAAAGTGGAGTCTTAATATTTTGTGGACCAGGATGTTGGTCCATGCAACAGAAGTATGAAATCTCAAGAAATCATGCCCTCCCCATTGATTTCCATCAATTTTACAATGAAGAAAATAGGAGAGCATATCTGATGAACCATTGTTTCCAACAAAAATAAGACTAGAAAAGTGGCACAAATTAGAAGCAGTTTGATTTTAATTTACAAATATTCCTAGTAAAACAGTGTCCAATCAATTTAAAATCCAGGGCATCCAACTATTACCACTTGTTTTACCTTCTATACATGCAATACTTTTTACAACTGCCGTGTTGGGTCCAACCTGACATTGATGAATTTTTATTTCTTTAAGCATCAAGAAGGGCAGAAAGAGACAAAAAAGGCCAAATGAGTGCTATATACTCTACTCACCACTGTGGGAAAGGAAGTGTGCAAGCAAAATTAAAACTAATCTGTCCTAAAACCTTTGAAATTTTCATTCATCAAGAAGTAAATTCTTACTGAGAAACATGAGTTAAATTTAAAAATTCAATACATAAAGCTTAAGTTTTCCTATTCAAGCTATTTCTACAAATAAGTTTAAATTAAAGACTGTAAGAGAAATAAATTTCAATAGCAAAGCTTTAAAAACAAGAAGAAACCTTTAATATTTTGAATGCTTTATAAGTGATGCAGATGAATCTGTATCTCCATAATGCCGAGAGTGCTCGTTGCTTTAGCCTTTACCTTTTGAAGGAGTTATATATCTGTAGGCATGCCTGTACTATTCCTATGATTGTTGTAGCAGTGTTTTTTATTTTGCTCTTTTGCCATGGACTCTGGCTCCCCAGCATTCCCAGGATAACTACCAATGGTAATTAGTAAGCTTCACTTAGCAGTGCTTAACTGACAATGTCCACATTGACACATCAACACTTCTGAAGACTTTTCTTTGTCAAGCTCTGAAACTTCCTCAGCCTGCATCTCGAGTAGACATCTGAAGTGGAGGGGAAGCAATAGCAGAGCAGAAGCAGAACACAAACTGAGTGTTTCCTGAACAAGCAAGAAGTTTTCCTGTGAGAAAAGGAAACCTAAGCTGAAGAAGCATGTTCTCTAGATGGGGACATGTATTTTAAAGAAGTTCTTCAATGCTGTTGTATTCACAATGTGGTTCTGATATTCCATTTCTTACTCTGCTAACAGACAAAATTTCTGGCGTGCAAGGAGTGGTTTACATTTCATTGTGTACACAAGACTGGATCAAGACCGCCAACAATTTTTCTAGACCTTGCCACGGAGAAATGTTCTGAGGTCTAAACACATGGAACAGAAACTCTGGTGCATTTTAAATCATAGGAGGCCCAAACCACCGCAGTTGGTAAAGTGAATATCTCTACCCAAGATGCAAGTGGCATCACCCCAGTATTTTACCCCAAAAAGAGAAAAAATAATTAAGAAGTTTAGTCAAAAGTGTATCTCTAAAGAAAATTGAGGGAAAGATGCATCTAGGCCTTTAATTGGAAAATATAGGAAAAGTAAAAAAATCAGGGAAAACAAAGAAAATGGCAAGTTGTTTTCCAAATGTTTTTCAGTGCCTCAGTCTTGAAAGCTAACTTGTGTTTCTTCTGTGTGGTTTGGCACTCAGTTGACAGGCATCGTGTCTCCAGGGGATTTTAAGAGTGCTATAGAGGTGGCATCTATGTTTATTTTCTTGTGTGCACTGAGGAAATCTCACAGATAGGAAAATAAAAGCTTTAAAAATCTGCAATGAAAATATGAAAATGCTGAAAGAGAACAGAGCTGAGGGGAGAAAGGACACTTCAGATCTGATTGGAACATGATTTAAGTAGTGTGACCAGAATGAAGAGCAATAAGAATAATAAAGAAAAAAAAATAAAAGGAGACAGGAAAGAAACAAACCTGCAGCAATATTCATAATCAAAAGAGTTTTGAAGTAAAATTTTCTGTATTCATGTGTTTCTGACCATGAAGCAAAACCCCTCCCCCATATTTTTTAATCAGCTCTAGTGTACAAGTCCAGAACATAAGTATATACATGAGAAAAAGTCAAAGTCAAAATATCTCAAAGAAGCCAACACCAAAAAAAAAAAGTGCATTTACATTTTTTTTCCTAAATTTAATCTGTGCACCATCTGTAGTGGCCAACTCCTTCATAAAGCTAAGGAAACCTCAAAACAAATAAAAGCCATGTTAGTTTAGGATGTATTGTAAAATCTAATATATAAGAATTCATAAGGACTGGTAGCATTGATGTAAAACTTACTTGTGACAAAAATTACTGAAGACAACAGTCCACAACAAGTACTTATGGGTGTGAACAGGTCAGACAGCACAAGGTAATTTGTTACCTAAAAATTGGTTAAGCTCTGTTACCTAAAACCTCTTGCTGACATAAAGCTTTAACATATACATAAACTCTTACAAGACATGTGATTGGTATTATAATCAGAAAGTGGAGGATGTAACAAAGATATTAAGAACAGATTGTCCTCTTGCATGGAGAGATTACAGTTCATGTGACTTCCAGGAATATAATTATCTTTCCGTTATAAGCTCTGTTACCATCATTAATAAGTAAAGCTATAAGGAAAGAGGTAGGATGTGTATAAGTTAAGATGTATATTTCATCATTAAAAATGTATAAATGCAGGAAGATGGAAAAGATGGAAGAAATATTCGGGTCTTCCTCAAATACTGTCAAATGATTGCAAAATCAAAAAACAAAATCTGCTGTGACACTACCATATCTTCCAGAATTATCTCTCACTCTTACAAGAAGATTCCAGCTTCACAGATGACATGCATATAATTATAGGACTATAAAACCCCCCACTCGAATGCAGTCAAGAACCAAGTCAAATGAAAAAAGTCCTCTTACTTTTCTGTTTTGCTCCCTACTTAACAGCCACACTTCTATTACACCAATTTCAAACTGTTATTTATACAAAAGTCAAGAGGTTTGTAATGCAAAGAGTTTAAGATGAAAAAGCTAACTAACCCGACAGACAGACGGGTAGAAAGATAAACATGGAAGGGAAATACTTCCTTGACATCATTTGCCATATACATACTAGAATTATCAAAGCAGGTTTCTGTAAGATTGTGAACAGCAGGGCATTGCAGCTGACTTAGCTGTTAGACCTGTTTAACATCAACTACCACACTGCATAACTTCATGTACATTATTGGACAAGCTTGTGCATGTGTTTGCTGCCCCACAATACACTAGCTGGAATATAAATCAGCATTGTAAAAACAAAAGCTGTGGCTAACTGGAGGAATAATACTCAGCATCTGCTCCAGGGTGCAGTGCAGTTATAACCTGGGCTGTTTCTAAAACTACTCAGAGCCACAAAAGTGCTACTTCAAGGCAGAGTAATTACCTTACAGTATGTGCTGCCTCCCTGATTAGCAAGCACAAGCCTGTCCAAGGGAGCAAAGGCTCTTAGCTCTTGTCCCTTCAACCATTCACACTTGAATATTATAGAAATTCACATGTATACATGTTTTTCTGTGATTTGAGGCAAAATAATTCAGAACATTAACTTCTTCAGAGTCAGAGGCAGAACCAGAACTTCACTGAATCTAACCCTCATTTATGTTTGCAAGTACATGGAGAATAACATCTTAAAATATTCTGGCAAAGACAAAGCTGTAAAATACATACACTAATACCATACAGAAGCCTCTATAATTGGGAAAAGATCCTAAGTAAGGGCAGCAAATAGGCAATACTTCACTCAACATGAAACAGCAGTAACACATGAAGCAACAGTTAAACTTTTAAGTCACAGAAAGATGCAAACACAGATGGAAAAGAAAAATACATGGCTCCCTTCCCTTCCAGTCTTAACAGTTGAAATTGGTTTCCCACAAAGCTCCTTAAAAGCTCATACACAGGAGCTTATACCAATAAAGAGAGTGATTAATCACACTGTCTAGTGCTTCAACACAGACATGTTAAGTTCCACATACTCCATAACATAATTAGTCGATTAAATGGGATCATACAGAAAACATGCCTTCACAGATATATACAATCAAGTAACAGTGATAAGGGAGAGATTATTGACTTTAAACAGAAATAAAATCCCCTCACTAAAGGCAGCAGAATTAAGAAACAAATTAATGATCTTATAAAAGGAAGACTCTTGAAAGTGTAACAGTTGTAAAAGAACACAACCTGTGTTGAATGCTTTTACAGCAAATGATATTCCCTTTCTATTTACTGCATTGAATTAGTCTCTTACTACTGTGAATGTTCTGTAATGGCCTAGTTAGAACTGCATAATTTGTTTCCTAAAGCCTCAGAGACACATAGGGTTTCTGCCTTCTACAGGAAAAAGGAGAGGAAGACATAATACTATGAAACAGCTAGGTAGGTATAATAGATCTCTATCTGACATAGGAAATAATTGAGTAGAAAAATAAAAAAAGTTACTGTTTGAATTTAGAAACTCCACTCTCAGTCTAAATCATTGTTACAAATGGTTCCTTGATATGTTGGATTTTTTAAATCTCCTACTTCTTAAATAGATGCAAGTGTCTATCCAAACTCTGATAATGATTATATTATCAGTCATTGGAGTTTTACTTGGCTAATAATGACTGTCATTGGAAGAAAGATTCTGCTGATGTTCCTGGCTCTTTCTTTATTGTTCTATAAAGAACACTATCATGCACTCATAAATATATAGTTTACCTCACAGCAGATCTGGACAAAATATATAATGAGACGACAAGCGCATATATTCACTGAACATTACACAGACATAGTAAGAGAATTTGTGGAATAACTCTACATGAAGCACAATGAAGGAAACTCCCGTTGAGAGGTAAATACATATGGCCAAAAACTTACAGATACAATACTAAGAACTCATGTATTTTAATAAATTATATGCTCATAAATATTTAAGAATGAAAAGCACCAAAATACCTTCATCTTGCAGGTTCCTATATTTCTGCTTATATGAAAGAGGAACTCATTTTCATCCAAGCTAATGCATCAAATCCTGCACTCCCTCTATTTCCTAAAAGCCTCAAAAGCTCACAGTAATCAGACATTCTCTATCCTTTAAGTATTCTCTCCTTGTCTGTATTGAGGACATTTAACAATCTGATACTAGAAAAACACTGATTTCAAAGACAGTCATGGTGTTTTTTTCCTGCCAGGTGCACCCTACTATGGCAAGAAAGCCAAAATACCCCTATGCAGCAGTATGCAGTAATTACTGCAGAAATTTAATATTCTCCCATTAAAAGAAAAAAACAAAACAAAAACAACAACAACAACAAAACAAAAACATAGAAGACCAAGGGCATAAAATTTGTTAAGTCCAAATATTACTTACTCTCCCCACTTGTGTATATATTTTCACAACATTTCTATGGAGACACTTTTTCAACTATCATCTGTCTTTACTCTTTGATTCTTCATGAAAACAAAGAATTAGCTGCAATACGCAATTTTCAAATCCTGAACTGGTCTGTAAGAGTATCTTCAGAGGTCTTGTCAAGTCTAGATCAGAATAGACTTTGTAGAATAACACCTCCCTGTCTTCCTGCACCAAATGTTGGGTTCTCCACCACCGATAAACTTCACAGTAAAATAAGGAGGTTAGATGCTCCGCAGAGCAGCTAATTTGTTTATCTGCAAGCACACACAGAGGCCAAATCTTCTGCCACAGGCTTTACGACTGAAAAGTAAGTACACAAAACAGAATCATAACAAGATTCAGTCTATAACTGGGGAGGAATCATATCTGTATTGTCCTGGTTTCATCTGGGATGTAGTTAATTTATTTCCTAGTAGCTGGCACAGTGCTGTATTCTGGATTTGGCATGAGAATAATGTTGATAACACCCTGATGTTTTAGTTGTTGCTAAGCAGTGTTTGCCATAAGTCAAGGACTTTTCAGCCTCTCATGCCCTGCCAGCGAGAAAGCTGGAGTGGCACAGGAAGCTGGGAGGGGACACAGCCTGAGCAGCTGACCCAAACTGGTCAGAGGGACATTCCATGTAGCATGACATAATGTTCAGTATATAAACTGGGGACAAGGCTGGACAGGGCTGTTGCTTAGGAACTGGCTGGGCATCAGTTGTGGAGTGACAAGTGGACGAGAGAGGCTTAGTTGCCAGCTGGGGTTACACCACGACACTGTATAAACCAGTTCTGGTTAAATCTGAGTTACAGTAATTTTAAAATAGAAATAAAATGAGAATTTAGCATGAGACATGGCTACAGGCATGTTAATCTTAGCAAATAAGAATGGTTTCATTGAGTTCATAGCAGACAATAAATGTATGAGTATTTCCAGCGCAGACAATAAAACACATGAGTATTTGCCGAGTACAGACCTGGAGCTGGGACTCACTGAGTGGTAACATAGAATAAAAATAAATAATAGAAAATAATGCATGAAAGAAAAAAAGCAAATTGAAAGCTATTTGAATTCTAACTCACCAGCTAAGATTTGAATTTAAAGGTATTTATAGCTTACATATTCCTGAAGATCTGAATTAGTGTACAAAATACATGCCTCTGCCTGAAGGCAGGCAACAGTATCATCTCACACTGACCAAGAAAAATTAGAGCATAGAAATCAGAAAACTGATTCTGGCATTGGATTTTTTTTTTTTTTTTTGCTTGTTAAGAAACCACATTTATTTATCATATCAATACAAAGACTGATCTTATCCCTTTCCAATGGAATTACTCACTCTTTTAAGCACTAAAGAGTCACCACAAAAAACTTAATGGTTTAAGTTATTGTTTATTCATCTCTTTTTTATGTTGATATTTTCTCTTTTTTGCAGTTATCTTGAAGTTTGAACTATTGTCCCCTTTCTTCAAATACAGTGGTACCTGGTGGTAGGACTCTTCAGTGACAGCAAATCTACTCAGAAAATTTTGCTAACATAATCCTAGAAACTCAAGAAGTTAAAATATAGGGTTTGTATTCTCATCAAAAAATCTTAAATTCAATCTTTTCAATACTCAAGACATGTCTGAGGAATGCAGGAGAAGGTTGTTTTTTTGTGAATGCTGCTCTAGCCCTCATCTCTGTGATTAAAATCTCTGCATCATTCACAAAATAATTTAGAAGAGAGAAAATAAGTACACCTTGGAAAGCAACTAAATTAAGATATACTAAAATCAATTCTAAACTTCCTTTTAGACCTATAATTTTTTTTGTCAGCCTCAGACATTTTACATCTGATAAGCTTATCTCCAGGAACACCTGACACACTCTCATATTTACTTTCCTGCCAAGTAAACCAATACCACTAGTTCTGAAAAAATATTGCAGACAGTCCAGAAACAGGTGGCTACCTTGAAAATTTAGAAGATAAAAAAAGAGATTAATTTATGAAGAATGTAGGAAATACAGTGAGGGAAATGATAAAAAATGTGGGGAAATTTATATTTTAAAAAGTTAAGTCAACAAAGAATGACAACTATCTAAATACATATATTTACTATTCACATTGTTCAACTATGGTTAGAAAAAAATCTGTGTGATGAAATCCTGTGTTTAATGAGCAACACTGTGTAAATTTGCAGGTATAGCAATCTTGCAATGCAATTACCTTATATTCCTATTTGCCTGAAACTAATAAAAGGAACAAGAGTCTTAGTCAAATAAATCCCTGATTCCACCTGTATTATCCAGAAGGAAACAAAGTTCATAAAGCTACTTAATCTGAAGAAAAGAGGCATGGAAACTTTTCAGTCCTTCAAGGCACTGCTTCAAAGCTTCCTTTTGATCAATAGAAAACTCCAACGAAGAAAGTTAATTTATAAAGCATTTCACTAGCAGTGCATATGAATGAATAAAACACTAGATCACTTTTGTTTCAGCTACCAAATATTTCTCTTGATATTGTATAATTGCATTTCTAACCAGATGAGGTACAAATGTTCACCTCTGATTTACCATCTCATGCACATTTTGCCTGAGATTTAGAAGTCTGTGGCCAAAAGCATAATTTTTACAGGGTAGAATGTTTGTAAGTAAAAAGAACTTGATGACCAGAGCAAGAAACACACAGCATGCACAGGCCACCTCCCCTTCTTCTTCATTTCTGATTGTGTGTAAATAGTAGATAAGCTTGAAATGTCATTAATTTCTAATGCTACAATTAAATTAATTAGGGTTCGTACTTGAGAAAACTTATTAATTCTCCCTACTTTTGATTTAGAATACTTTATAGAGAAACATACCATATATATATTTAAGGTACCACAAACTTGTATTTTCCTTCCTTTAAATGCAATTCTGTTTTTAATGGGCATAATAATTATCAGATTCTCTTTAGTTTGATTGAAGTTTTTACAAGGAGCACTGAATCTACATAGGTCAAGCTATTCCCACAAACAGCTCCAGTGCTACGGAAAAATGTGGATTTTTGTACCTGAGGGATCATGAAATGAAAAGAGGACTAGCAAAACAAAGCTTGCTAAGCGACAGAAAAAGGACAAAGGCACCTTTTGGTGTCCATGAGTTAGCAGAATCAGTCCATTGGAATAACCCTTCAAGAAGAGCAGTGACAGAAAGAAGCTGCATGCATGCACACCAAGCTACACACCCAAACCCACTCATGATACCATTGCAGCACCACAGCTGCCCTGTCAGCAGAGACATGCCCTGAATGGCATCAGAGAGAAGGAAAAACTGGGTCCCAGCATTGATACTCAGTGCTACCAAACCTCCCTTTCCCCACAAAAAGCATAACCCACACCTCTGCTATGTTTTCTCAATGCTCCATGCAAGCCAGATTTGCAGGGCTTTATATTATCTACCATGAGAGTAACCAATGTCACTTTCTATCACCTATAGAGCAACTCATTAAATACTTTTGGAACTGAAGGGACTGTATGCTTTGTACCCCTGTTCAACTCAGGTAAATGTAGAACCGTGCAGAAGATCATCTGAAATGGGTTTTGGGAGGCACAGAATGAGCACCTGGCCACTTGTGGGGAAGACAAGAAGAACAGAAGCTGCTTCATCTGCAATTTTGAAAAGATGGATGTTATTGAGCAAAGATGTCAAGAAAAAGACAATGAGAAGGCTGAGAACAATTTCAGCAATATACTTAGCAATATTTAACTCCTAAGTACAATTTCAGGCTTTGTAAAGACCAGAATTTGAAAAGGTTCTCCCTTGTCTAAGTTCTAAACATTCTATTCTATTGAACATACTGAAATTTGTGTGTTTTCTGTGAATCAGGTAGGACAGAGGAGCAGTGAGTAATTTTATTTTTGCCACTCTCCCAAGTCCTAGCAGATCTGGTAATACTATGAGTGATTTACTAAATGTGTATTTATTCACGGCAACATTTTTTTCTCTTGTGCATACATTTTATGTGCATGTTTATAAGACTGCTGTAAGACACTGAGCACACAGACTGTGAGAAGTGTTCCCTTCAGGATCCAGCAAACATAAGCCAGAACCTGAAGTTTTGGAGGCCTACTTTGACTAAATGAATACAGCTGACAGGTTTTCTTTATTATTAACTTAAATACAAAGTGCCACATATTGCCAGTATCATCATAATGCAGAACATTTGGGTATTATTAATTGCTTACAGACAAAAGAAGTGTCTGAATTTATTGACTTAGCATACACAACACATACAGGACAATTAAAAATTTTTTCTCAGGATGATCTTTAGAGGTATTCAGGACCTATCTGAGGTTCTCACAACATCATTAGCCTATATGGAAATTAATACAAACTCCTCACACAAGCTAGAGCAGACTAGTAAATGTTGGAGAGGGGAGAAGATGTCAGCAAATTTTGCCTCAGAGAGTCTCCACTCTGACTTGTGATAGAGGAGATTAATTCAGCCAGAGAAATTTTCAGATTTCTGGTTCCTGTGAGTACTTGAAAAGAGATATTGTACTTAAGAAGAGAAATTATACTTGATTTGTCCATGAAATAAAGTTCAACTTGTGAATTTCTAAGCTTTACAGGAATTCAAGGTCAAAACTTCCACCAGTAACTTGGTTTTGCTAATGAGATTTCTGTGGGGATGATGAGGTGAAGAAAGGGATGTGATATGCTCACTTCAAGCTGTTTACAAACCAAGAGAATTAAAACTTGTTTTCATGCAAGTCTTCAAAAAGCATAATCTTGTAATACTATGTTTATCAAGCATGCTTGGTGTTAACTTCAGACACCTCTTTGGTGAGTGCCATGATTTTTTTCTAATCATTCTAAGGAAAAAAAATTATCATTTGACTGATTTTTCTTTCTCATGGCTTTAAAAGGATAATGGCTCTGCAAACCTTTCAAGTCATGCCCTGAATTCTCAAAACACCTAATCCCTACTCAGAATATAAACATGCTGCTTTTAGATTTCACTCTTTATGCTAATGGCTTGAACAATGATTCATAGTCTTCCCCATTTTCAATTCACAGAACAGAGCATTTCTTTCTGTTTGCCCCTCTTTATTTAAAATCTTCTGTTTTCTTTGAAGCAATACAGTGTCCTGGGTTGACGGTGCCTCCTATCCCAATCGTGCAGCTTTATCTCTATGTACTGCACTGTTATGTCTAACCGCTGCCCCCCCGGTGGGGTGTTTTGCCGCGGTGGGGCTACTGGCTTTTTTGCTTTTGTTGCTAGCTCGGCTTGGCTGCAGGCTTTGCTTTGCTTTGCTTTACTGCTAGCTTTGCTTTACTTTGCTGCTGGCTTTGTTTTTTTTGCTTTTGCTTTTGTTTTTTTCCCCTTTGCTGGTTTTCGCTGCTTTCGGGTTTTTTTCCCCTTTTTTTTCTCCCTTCCCCCCCCCCCCCCAAGATCATTGGACCGGCTCCGGACCTGACCTGAGAATATCTGGGGGTCCTCGACGCCTGAAAACAGAAGCTCTGCACCCTCCCCTCACAGCAACTGCTTGAGTATTTTTCTTTTCCCTTGTGTTGGGGAGTGTCTTTGTTTATTTGTCAATAAATAGGTTTTTTCCACTTCTCCTCTTCTCAAACCCAGAGCTGGGGGAGGGGAAGGGGTAGTGGAGGTTTGTTTTCTCGGGGGCTCCTTCTGGAGACCTTCCCCTAATTTGTCCTAAACCAGGACATACAGATTCATTATTTGTGAATAACTCTCACCAAGAACTAAGAGACAAAATTAAGAGTAACTGGGAAAGATTGGAGAAAACAAAAATTCTAAATGTGCTCAGATGATTGGAATCATAAAACCCAGAATAATTTAGGTTGGAAAAGGCCTTTAAGATCAACAAGTACAGCTTCTAACCTAGCACAACCAAGTCCACCTCTAAACTGTGTCCCTAAGTGTCACATCTACACATCCTTTTTACAGGTTTAGGGAAGAAACTGGCAATATCAGTTTTATACTTTCCATGCGATTTAAACATAAACATTTGCATTTGCAAATATTTTGCTAGGCAGGCCATAACATTCTTAAATATTGCCTATAGTTCCTCTTCATTTATCAAAGGCCATTTGAAATGTCACGCAGAAAGAAAATTAGAGATGCTAAAGCTCAATTAGAACTCAATATGGTCACTTCCGTAAAGGATGATTAAAATGGTTTTATAAGTACATTAATAGCAAAAGGAGGGGCAAGAAAACCCTCAATTCTTTTTTGGACATGGCAGGAGAATATAGTACCAAAGATGAGGAAAAGACTGAGGTACTTAACACCTTCTTTGCCTCAGGTTCCAAGAATTAGACAGGTTGTCCTCCGGATAGCTGGTCTCCTGAGTTAGTGGATGGGGACAGGGAGCAGAATAGACTCCTTTTAATCCAGGAGGAAGCAGTCAGTGACTTCATATATATTCATATATATGTACCAGTGCCATTCCTCTCCACTATTAAAAAAAAATCACCACAATAAGTTAATCTTCACATGACGTACAACAGATGCTAATAAATTGCTGCAGTACTAGATTCAACCAGACTGAAAAAAACACTACCAACAGTCTAAAACCTCCCTAAGCACACTCCCTTACAAGTGGTAAGTAAGCTTCAGCCTGAAACCAGACAAGCACATTCCTGCCATGAATGACAGAAGCTTTCCCAGTACTCTAAAATTATTTTATCATAAAACTTGAATACAGTTTGACTCTCCAGTGACATTCAGCATTTGAAGTTCTCAAGAAGACATATATCAGGCTTGGGGAATGGGAAGATTGTTGGTCTTACCATTCTCATATTTTGAAGGATACACAGCTTATACTACCCAGAGCTGATCATTTGTGGGAGAAGGGTTTTGAGAGAAATCTGACTCTGTATTCAGCCCAGGGCATTCTCAGGACCTGCAGTCAGAGACTGAGGCAGTGGGCTGTTCATGCATACTCTCCTCAAGCAGAAACTCATCCAGCACACTGTAAAACATGTTGAAGCCTTTTGAGCTAGTATGGTAATTTTTTTCCTCAATTGCATTCTGTGTCAGTCTGTGAATCAGAAAACAGTATAACATACTATGCAGAAACTGACAACTTCAGAAACTATTTGCATTCTGGTAGAGGAGAGCTTCTTATACTTTTTCATTTTCCTAGGGCATGTTTGCTGAAAAAAAATGAACTCGTGTAGAGATCAGCAAAATCATTACACTGCTTGAGGAAAGGCTATATGTGCTTTAAGCAGGGTTTAGGAGAAGATAATTTATTACTATAGAAATTCAAATTCATGAGACTCTTGGAACCTAATAAAAAAGAGCCTGTGATGAATTACTGTGACAATTTACCACCTCCTTGTGCTATCTAGGCTTCTACTCCTTACCTGAAGGTGTACCTTTGTGCTACAGTTGAAGCTGGCTAAATGTGCAACCCTGTCACTTGAATAAATTCACCCATTTAGAATGTCTACCACAAAGGATTGCTTATAGAGCTCTATTACCTGTATGCTTTGGTGTATATCAAATATTGCAGTCAACTGACACAGCTGTTTATAATGGAGGGGTTTTTTTCTTGGTTAATTCATGCAGAAAACAGGAATGAGTCAGACTGACACATTTAAAATTTTGTGGAGAAGATTTACAGCTAGAGTCGAAACTAGTATCTTGCAAAAAAACTCACCACAAAGAGAACAGTGAGTGAGTTTCTCTTAAGCAGGAAAGCCCTTCCAGAAATCTAGGGTCTTCACACAGAAGCTGGTAGGGAAGCTTTTCACAGTGACGTATCAGACAAGTTCAAGTCACTGAGTCATTTAGACTGCATTACTTACACAACAGTACAGGCTTTCCTTTCAGATGTCTGTGCAGGTGCTCTGACATTACTGCCAGAAGAAATATCATGCTGATCTTCCTTATATCTCTGAGTTTGAAATTTCATATTAGGCAGGAAACACTGCCAAGATACTGGGGAAACATGTCAGTATAAAAATGTATTCATTCCCAAACTCAAAGTAAGTAGTCAAAATTGGAAATGTATTAGCTTTACTTCTGACTAACAACTTCATAACAGCTGACTGATTTAAGTAACTCTAAAATTTCTCTGTGGTATTCTTCTAGCTTACTTTCTCATCATTAAAATTGAGGGACTCTGCATGTTCAGTCTTCTGTCAATCTTAAAATCCTAATCAGATATTACTTTAGAAATTCTTCTAGACATTTTAGGCTAAAGGGTAGGATGTTAAATAGGTACAAGAGTTCCTACTGTTCTTGTAACAATGACCCAAAAAAGATCAGAGTACTTCCTCTTACTGTGCCACAATGGTCTATTTTGGTTTGAACTCAACTTTTCCACAGTTTAGGCCTTTTTTTTTTCCCTTTTCAAGACTTTGATCTGACATTTCCAAGCAATTTAAAGAGTGCAATGAGGAATACAGGAAGGCAGCAGAAACAGATAACCTATCATTAAAGGCAGTGAAAGTCAATGAGCCTAAAAAGCAGCTGTTCAGGCACATTGTATCCTAATAATTCAAGAGTCATTTTTCAAGCATATCTTATATGCAGATACCTAGCTGAACAGTGAGATAACTGGTCACTTTTGAAAAGAATTCGAAAGATGACTGCAGCTGGTAACACTCTTACATGGGGTCCTCAAAAGCGTATGAAGTAAAATTGTATATGGAAAGAGGGTTGCATAAGAAAAAATGGTGACAATTATGTATTATGAAGAAATTCAATTAAGAATGAAGGATTAATGACTTGCAAAGGACATTTATGTGTGCCAATCTCCAAAGGTTTTGAATGCAAACCTTCAGAATTGTATTCGTTTACATTTTATAATCTTGCAGTATAGGGGTTTTTTTCACCGTGATGTCCAAGTAGTGAATCTGACATCCGAATAAAAAGTCTGCATATGAATAAAAATATTTTTATCTTTGATAAGAAAAGCTTAATCAACATGTGTTACATTATCTGTCTTTCTATTTTTACTTTCCAAATGTTGTGTTGTCACCATTGGTTATGTTAACAAATAAATAAAAATGTTTTGGCCTAATAAAATTACATGCATATGAAATAACTGCCTGGTTACAAACATCTTATTACTCATCCATCATTATTTTTACTACTTTTCTAAAGAGAACAAACCCTGCCCGAGTTTCAACAAATATCTGGTGCCAAAATCCGCAGAAAATAAGTGGCTTTTAGTTTTCTAAGAAAAAAGAGTGCTTTAAAGGTAACTTTTTAAAAGTACAAGGTGCTGAAAAGATCTGACATTTCCTTTTAGCATTTAATTCCCTCTTTACTAAATCACTACATAATGCAAATAGGAAGGGGATTTTCAGCTAACGTCCTTTATCATTAAAAGACAGATGAAGAAAGCATAGAATGGCAAAGAGGTGCTGCCAGACATCTCAATCTCTTTGCACAGGATAAATTAGAGCAATAGCAAGCTCTCTAAATTCCTGAGTAATTATGCAATAGCGACCTCAGCACTTAAAATAAATCTAGAGTGGACACGGTATAGCATTTTGAACTCTATGTTAGCCAAGACATTTGCACTGTTTTGATATCAAAAATGAAAATCTGTAGTTTCCCCAGTATCTTTACTCCATGCTCTGAAACATATTTGGAAAAGGTAAGCTTGCCAGCAGGTAGAAAAAATGCTATGAAAGATACTCAATGGGTTGTGTGTGTCAGAATATATTTGCACTCCATTTGAACGCTGTTATCTGTCCTCTCTCCTAAGGGCTGGAATCTTATAATTTTAACCAACCCCCTTCTGTACAGAGCACATAAAAACTTCTTGTTATAACCCACACATATTCTAAAAAATTACTGGAAAATAAAAAAAAAAAAATCTATTGAGGACAAGCAATTTTAAAACTCCTGTTAAAATTTCACATGGATGAGTCTGTTTCCTGATGTGGACAAAGTAAAAATAGAAATTTGTGGTCAATATTCATCCTAATTTAGGATACCACAGCAAGTCTAGGTCTAGGTTTTTCTTCCCTTCTTGCCATTTTTGTCCTTGTGACAAAAGTAAAAAAAAAACAAAAACACAAAACCAACAAAAACTTTACAATTATTTACATAAATTCTTTACATATGCAGCAACAGCCTGGGATAGAATTTTCTGTAGATCTAAAATATTCAGTATAGGTGTTTTTGGTACATCAGCATAAATAAAAGAATGTGTTATTGCCATTGCCAGAGGGAGCTACACATCACTTAGACTTTATTGGCCTTTTGTAAAGAAGAAAGGCAAAACAGCAAAGAGCAAAACCAATCTATAAGTAGAATGGTGTTGTCATTGTAACTTTTCAAGGAGTAAACACCCTTGAAGTCAAAGTAAGCTCAATCACAATGTATAAACAGAGAATGTAGGTTATATTCCTCACACAATTTGCTGTGAAGAGAGAATGTGTGAACATTTATAAATCCAGTTTAATTTCCCTGAGGTTTGGAAGGTTTCTATAAGCTTTTGCTGGGATAGTTCCCACATTTAGCAATTTAGCATGGTTATACTTACAGAGAGAGGAGGAAATAACATAATAGTTATTTGGAAACCAGGCAAAATTCTTTTTGAGAGAAAAAAGGAATACAACGTGAATCTCTCAAGTTTGCAGTCATGAGATAGATGCTGGAAGAGGAAGTCTGGTGCTTCCTAAGATATTGAAAGGTACTTTTACTGACTAGGGTTAGAGTCTGATTCAGAGGAAAGCAGTTTACTTTCTGAAAAGAAATAATAATGCTACTGCTATTAAGCAGTACTTCATTAGTCTGACATATAAGCACTAATACAGCAGCTAACTGTGAAAAAAAAAAATATTATGGTGTGCAAGGAAAAAAGCTACAGGAGTAAATTTCTTAATTTTTGATACAACGATGGACAAGAAGACCTGAAGAAGACTTTGGACCCACAAAGTGTGATTTCTGCCGAGACTTAAGTGCCTCAAATTTGTGAGCAAGGGACACAACAAAATGCAGAACCTGCACTCCCTGAAGGATAAGTTGTCACTTGGTGTAGCTGATTTTCTCTTCCCTGTAAGCTCTCACATTAACTTTGCTGCCTTAGAGCTGTCAAGCCTACCGCCTTCTAGAATGACTCAAAATAATTTTTTCAGGAAACTTTATTGAAATGTCTATTATGTTATTTGATTCCACCATAGGAAAATATGGCCCAGGTCTTTATATTTTCACAAGCATTGTGTGTTATGCTGCTTTATCAGTAGAACTTTAAGTGTTAAAAGAGTTTTTATGCTGTTCAGATTTACAATACCAAGATATGATATACTTAACAGAGACTAGTTTAGATGCTGATCATGGTTGGTTCTGCACAGACATTTCCAAATGTGACACCTCTAACACCCTTACATCCCACTGTTGTTATCATTCTCTTAGGTTCTTAAGATCAGATGCTGCACATAACTGCCCTTTTCAGCCTCTGAGTGGCTGGTCTTGGCTGCTTCAATAGGACTCAGAAGAAATTAGCAGGTTTTGGCAAAAATATTCAGTGATCATTGGTCCAACCACTGAAATGACCTTAGTAAAGTGTGGTTCTGTTAAATAATGGATGTAACTGTTTAATTCTCTGTTTCTCAGGAACTGGCATCATGATTCAATCACTGTGTAACAGTTGAAACCAAGTCATTCAAACAAGTAAAATGAAATAGCTTATTCTTTGCTAAACTTAAGGGGCATAACAATAACACTGTATTTTCCCTTTCCTAGAATCTCCAACAAAGTAAAAATTGTGCTAAAAAGCCAATGGCAACATCCTAGATCACAGATAGCATTATGTTCAGAGTTAAATAACAGAGACTTTTGATCTAGAAATTACACTCCATCTAAAATACTGGGAACATTTTAAAATAGAATAAGAATAAAATTTAAAAAAACCAATATCCCCTGCAGCAGCAAAAGTTCAGAGTAAGTAGCCAAAGCACAGAAAAGAAATTATGGCAGTGGAGAATAGTGAAGTCTATATTGAAGACTAGTAATACTGTAGAAGTCTAATAATACTGTATATCTTTAGAGACAGATAGACTGATGGCATTGGTTTAGTCATATTCTCAGTTGACTATTTTAGGACTGTCTCATTTACTAGAGAGAGACTTAACAGAATATGATGTTTCTGTTTGTCTTACCCCTTTTTATTTCCTTGGTATGATGGACTTTGAATATGCATCTTACAAGTCACCTATAGTACAGAGTCTCACAAAACAATGAAGATACTGTCTACCTGGATTCAAATTCAAACAGGATTGAAATAGTTGTTCTAGACACACTTACTCTATCCAGGAAAGGTATCTTCTCTCTCAAGGCAGCTGGGTTCTTCTCCTAACAGAGACTGAAATCTCCATAATTGTGAAGCTGTCACAGAAGATTTAAGTATCCAGCTCAGTATGAGATGGATGCAGGTGGGGTGAATGGATAGAAATCTTCAGACAGAACAATCGTTGCCTCTTTTTGTTTGTACAGTAGACAACTCAGTCAACTCAGAGGTAAATAAACACTATCTTGCCTCCCTGAACTTTCCACCTGTGTTCCAAACCATTTCCCAGTCGGGCCCAGCCAAGGATGTAGTTCATGACATCTTGCTGTCCTTCACAGCATTTTGGAGACTGAGATCAGAGGAGACAACCTGATCACTTAGTCTCACCTCCTATACTACATATTTCATCATAAGACCTTGCATCAGGTCTGAAGACTGCAAAGAAAATAATTTAGTCTTAAAATGCAGCCAGAAATCAAGGTAAGATGAAGATACCAGTGATAGAGACGCAGAGGAAGGGACTGCCTCAGGGATGTAGCAAAAACTAAATGCTTGGGAAGAAAAAACATTATTAAACCTGACTGGTGTACACATGTATTAGTGTTTAACCTTGTTGCACTTTCACAGGATACATTTTGCAATATTCAGAATTTTCTGTAAGAAATGCAACAGTTTTTGCAGCTTTAATACGATGCATATGCATACATGTTGAACTAAATGTTCATTTCTTGATGAACTATGGCTTTTATGTCTAAGAAAAACAAATTAAAATAATAAGTGTGCCATATTTTATTATAAGTTTGCAAAACTTTTCTGTTGTCTACATTCCCTATGGTCCAGCCTGGGAAACACTAAATTCTCTCAACTGTGTTTTCAGCCCCTAACCCTTGCAGGACCAAAATTGAAACTAGACAGAATCCTGCATTATTTTTTTTTAAAGTAAGCTAGTTTCAAAGCAGTATATGAAGTGCTGTACTTGATAACATGATATGGTACTTGGCAAGACCAATAAAAAAATCCTCTTATATTCCTGTCCCATAAAAAGTAATTTTTCTCAAGTTTAAAAACAATATATGTTTTTAGTCATCTGTGAATCCATAAATTAGCTGCTGGGATATACATTTTCAAGATATTCTCTGGCTTAACTTTCAAAGTGACACGAGGATTTCAGGGTGTCTTTCATGCTTATTTCAGATAACACATGCTGCTTTAATGGCAATACTCATCTGATTAGGAAGCTATTCTTGTAGACAGATACTTGCTTTGAGACCCAAGTGTTAGTAGATTTTCTAGATGTCATCAGCAAGTAATATTTCTGAGAACAAATATCCACCTTCTACAGGATGGTGTAACAACTACTATGTAAATTTCACTGATCTGTCTCTAGTAAAAATTCTATTCTTTTCCTTTAACTAACCTGTATATCATCTCCTCACACACATGGATAATGTTTTAAAAATACATATTTGGTTAAAAAACAGCAGTTTCAACTGCTGTAATAATACCATCAGTACCACACAACTGAAAGCTGAAGGGCTTTGACAGGTTTTTGGCAGCCAGAAGTCTCTCCATGTGATGAGCAACAGTAGGGGGAATCAGAAAAAAGAAAGCTTCAGTGAAGCCTTCCTCTCAGATTAGGTGATGGGGAATTCAGCTGCTGTTACTTCTATTCACTATTTCTTGGAATACAGAAGAATGTTAAATAGACACCAGTAGATGTCTTGAAACTTGAAAAGTTTCTTTGAAATAATCCAGCTTGAGTTGTTGCAATTCAGACTGAATAACTGAAGTTGGAAATGACCACTATATTATTTAGATATCTGTTCATGGGCGTAGGTACATTGCTCTGAGTGAAGCAGAAAACATTCATTCTAATTATATTTATTATGCAGTAAAACACTGAGATTACATAAATTACTGTCTTACTCAGAAAGGAATTCCCTTAGAGGGTTTATATAACAGAGAAAATGACAATACTAAATCATGCTTTTTCTGACAGATTCGAGCTGAAAAAATGATTCATAGAAACTTCTCAAAAGTACGTGGCATTAAAAAAGAACTGTGACATCTGCAGAGATTTTTAGCAAGTTATTCAGTAGAAAATATAATGGCACGTCTTTAAGGTAATACAGAAAAGGGTCACAAATTATATTACCTGGTAGCTTTTTGATATAAGCGTTCATGTGTTTTTTGTTCGACAACAGAACACCACCTTTCTACAATGGTGTTTGCATTAGAACATTTTAAAAGGTTTGACTTGGACATAGTTCTGAGGGAGACCACTTAGTCTGCTGAGTCAATGTCCTGCATTCACATCACATACCACTTCTGATTAAAGCCTGATAGTCTTGTCTCATTTCATGCCCTTTAAAACGCAGACAAAATATTTCAAATTGTCTTGCATTTATTTACAGGGAAGCAACACACATATGAGCAGGACAGTTCACAGCTGTGCTGCTGCACTCTATCTCGTATATTCCCACATCATGACTACAGCTTGAGGCAAATGAACTGCATCCTTTCTCTTCTGTCCTGTGTGTCCATATAAAAGGCTGCTCGGACCTAGAGATGGGCAGAATTATCCCATGCAATACCCACACAGGTGATAAATATTCAGAAAGCAGATGGATCCCAGCAGAACCCCAAGCGCTCAAGCTGCAGTTGAGAAGCCAGGCATTAGGACATAAATAACCACCCATATCCTAAATTCAGGATGCACTATAAAAATAATAAATCACTGGATCTCAAGATGCTTTTAATGCTCTTTGAGAAGGTATCAGTGCTATCATAGCTACAAAATGTTACAATTTGCAACAAAAAATGCAGTATGTACAGCTCAATGTGTCAGCAGAAGGACTATGTTCTCAAAAAGTTCCCAGAGTGCATGGGACCATTTCTTAATCCTGACAAACAAAACAGTCCCCAAAGGGCCACACAAATTTAGGCCATGCCAGCTACTGTCCTGCACATTCTTCAGTCATAGAAAAGGTCCAGAGAGCTTGTTCCCAAGGCCATATTTCCATTTGGGGCATGAAGAAGTAATGTTATGATTCAAAAATTATGATACTATGGCTCATGTAACAACACATAGAACTCCGATTTCTTCAGAGGGTTTATAGCAAAGTTTATTGAAAGACACAGATTCTTTTATACAGTGTTTCAGGTACAATGAATAGGATTGGTCCTTTAGGGCATCAACTTTTTGTAAACATCTCTACCAGTAAACAAGCTGGAAAAACACCAGGTGTCAGAAGGAGGCTATCTACAGGGACTGTTTACAGGGATTGTTTTGGGTTCCTCCTCACGATTTCCCAGGCCAGACTGAGAGAGTTTTGTCCTTGGTTTTCCCATAGGCTTCAAGGCACTGGCTGGATCCTAAGAATCCATATGTTCTGTCAGTTCCCACAAAGAAGCCTCTCTATTTTTCAGAGAGCTCAGTAAGAATTGTTCCCTAACTCTCCTATGATCCTCTCCTATGTGCAATTGTTCCATGGCTTTTCCAAATAATGGTATTTTCATAGTATCTCCAAAATTACTACATGGTTAGCTGCTTTAATTTGGCCCTGGAGGAGGAAAACATGCAGATGTACTTTCTATGTTTTTCAGTGGTCTTAAAGCAAGCAATAAAATTCTGCTTATTTTGTTGAGGCCAAGTTTAGCCTACATGTCTTGAACCAGATTAGTACAACAGCAATTTTTCTTCACCTTGCCCTTTGGTGTTATGCAAGTGACCTGGATCAGAAGGAGATGCAGTACTCTGTAGGAAAAGGGTCTTCACAAATTTCCCCATTCCTCATTCAAAGAAAACTGAGACAAAATCACTTCTTCTAAACACATGAATGTAACAAAGGTAAAGCACTAGATTTGGGATGTGGTGAAGGGGCAGGCACAGGAGGGTGTTATTTTAAAGAACTGAGCAGATCAACTGACTGGTTAAAAGATCACATACCTTTCTTCCAGATGTCCCATCTTTGCATCCACAGTTCTCTCTTCACCATGTGAAAGTTCTAACTTACTCATTTTAGCAATACCTTGAGAGCATTAATTTTCCTCTCTATATTTGTCTGTGCTATACAATTAAGGAGCAATTTTGTGTTTACTGTTGAATGCTTCCTTCTTTTCTGAAAATAATGGCTAATTCCTCACTCATTGTTAATGCTGTCAGCTTTGTTTCCTTTAGAGTCTGAGCACAGAAACTGAAAGGATTTATTTCTTCTATTTTAGATTACTACATTCATCAGACTTTTTTAAAGGGCTTCCTTTTTCAGGAATTATTTCACTACACAGATGTGTCCATGCTGCCACTCTGTGGCAGTGATGAAAGGAGAAAATCCAAAATGTCTGTGTTTATGTTGCCCTTAAAAATCTCTTGGAATGATTCCTAAGCTGTACTAAATATCATACATACATTTTCTGTGTGCAGAACAAGAATTTGCTCATATAGCTCAGCTGCTGAAATTCACAACAGGCATGAGCAAGCCATGGCTGCAATTAAAGCCAGTATACTATCCCAGATTTCCCAAATAACACAAATATATTCAAGAGTAGAAGTTGCTTCTTATTTATTCTGGGGCTCTTAAGCTAGCACTATTGCATGCGTATATACAGCAACCTAGTCTGCCTTGTCCATGGAGGTATTTGAAGAAGAGTTCCCTCTTTGCTTTGTGGGTGAATTCTGTGTGAGGCAGAAAACAGTCTTTGTATTCTGCTACACAACAAACTTTTTTTCTGGTTCAGTCAGCTAGCCAAATGATAGTCATTTTCCTACTTTGCTGAAGCCCTTGTGTATCTGTCAGGGCCAAAATATCTCCAGTACCAACAGCTGATTTGCTGCACTAGAATATACAGAAATTTAAAAGAGGCAACAGAAAGTGTTGATCTCAAGCAGAGAGGCATCTGGCAGGCCTCTGTAATTAAATTCCTGGCATCTCCTCAGTGTTTTTATAATTTTCCCTCAGTCAGCAGATAAAACTAAAAGTGTCAGATCCCAGAATTCACTGCAAATTCTTTTAAATGTCACCATATATTTTCTTGTCACATCTCAGTTAGAAGGTCCCACAATTTTCCATTTACAAATGCAGGTCCTTAATTGTTCCTGAGATATAATTCCACACAAGACTGCAGGTCTTCAAGCGATCTGAGGTCTTCCCACTTCCTCCCAGACATGGTCATACCAGCTGGTCCTGTCTATATCCAAGGCCTCCTGCTTGAATCATGGCTTGATAGGATCACATACACCTCCGTACCTTAAAAAGTATCTTTACTGATAAAGGTAAATTAATTAATTTATAAAATAAATTAATTTCAGTCTTAATATTATTCACATTATAATGAATTCTGCAATGAATCCCAAAAGGGTAATGTGTGGATTTCAGGTGACTTTTTCCAACTATAGTGATGTGAAATAAATTATGCAGAAGCCAAAGTAATTGGAATCACTTTCTAGAAACTCACTGTTCAAGGCTGGGATATTTATAATTCTAAAGGCATCGTGTTATGGTTGCTCAGGCCATTTGACACAAAATGAAGATTAGGAAGGCTTAAGAGCAGAATGCCAAACAGGAACAAGAAAAAGCACAGAAACAGGAGCTACAAGTGTAAATAATTTTCATCACTATTTTGTTACGTGGCTATCTAATTTTCTCCTCTAAGTTTAGCCAGTAATATTTTTCATATATTGAATGAAGGTTCACTTACATACTGAACTTCTTGTTTTCAAAAATCATTTACAATTTCATAACTTTAGATAATCTAAAGACTTTATGATCACGTAATCAGAAAGTATATGTTCAGTCAGAAGCTTGCCTTCAGTCTGCTTATGAAAACCATATGAAAAACACCTTTAACCAGCTTAGGAAGTTCAAGGACAACACAGAGTATGACTTATTAATTTTCTTAGAGATCTTTCACGTGCCAAAATGAGTGGGAAGATCCAATGATTTTAATTATCAGGTCAGGATTGTAGGCAACAGCAGCATTTCTGAAAATTTCATAGGAGAAGACTGAAAACCAGAAGAATGCAAAGTGTTTTGCTGCAAGTGATCAAGCACAAACACAATGTTTGATAGATCCTCTTTCAAAGTAATTATTGAGGAGGGGTAGGCAGTTTTCAGTACAACCTCTAATTGTAGGCTAAACTTAGCAGAGTACTCTTATGAGGATTAATAGCTTAATGACTGTAAAAGGTTTTAAGCAGAGAGTCATATAAACATTATGTGGCATTATTGTTTTAATAGAAAAAGGATGAGTCGTAATTAATTTTTCTTTGGCATGAGTAGCTACAGAACATCTACTTTCCATACAAAAGTATGAATAGATGTGTGTTATGAGATCAAAATTGTAACATGGCATGGTGAAAAACGAGCTATCTTTTTCTGTATATGGCACATAATTTATATTTGGAACTCACTGCCACAAGTCATTGTGGAGATAAAAAATAGATTAAAACAAATGAGTTTACATATTTGTTGCTGTTTTTTTCTGAAGTAATTAATATGACAAAATTATAGTCACCAAGTTATAGATTCTTTTAAAAACGAGATTATGAGAAAAGATATCATCAGGATTTATGTACTTGACAGGACTATGTCAAGTATGTCAAAATAACTCCCAGCAACTGAGACATCAAAAATTGCTTCCTAATATGGAACTAAAGCCTTCATAAAAGACAAGAACTTTTGCAGCTGTCTTAAGATAATAAAAATATATCTGGGCTTTCACCAAAGTACTTCATTATATAAGGCCTCCACCAATCATCTATGATCAAATCAAACTTCCTTTTTAAGGGAACAACCATGTAAAACAGTGGGCATTTTATTTTTACCCTGGGTGTGGGGAAAAAAATAAGAGAACACACTGTTTGAGTGCTGGCCTGCACCCCTTCTGAATGTCTTTCATGATGTAAACCTCTAAAACTTAAGATACAACAGCAAGGGAAATTCACTGCTTGACAGCTCAGCTGAATGGGGCTGCCAGAACTCTCGTAGCAAGGTGTGGGGCACTGAACCAGATTTCCCAGGAGAGCAGCAATGCAGAAAACCTAACTACTTCTAAGCTCAGCCTTCAAAAATTTCTGACAGGACTATTTAATATGACCCAGAATCCTTTCCTATTTCACCAGCTGAGTATTAGAGAAGGCATCATCTTTCTCATCATAGTCAGATGTGTGAAACCCTCATGCAAAACTGAACACCAAGCTTGTGAATATTGCACTTTTTTTCAGCACTTCCTTGTTTTAAAGATGATTAAATGTGAAAGACGTCCTCAGAACACTCATGAAACAGCAACATCCAGCAATCCATACACATGACAGAGATAATTTAGGACAATCATTAATAAATCAGTAAAGAAACACACAAATTTGTTTCTTAATCTAAAGTTACTTAAAGTAATTTTACTCTATCGTCATGTCATTTTAGAATATAATGTCCCCCTTGCAACAGATTGTTATTAAAATGACTTCTCTCCTCTTACATTTAAAGTGGCACTATCACTAAAATGAACTAAATTGTTACCATTTATATTGCTGAAAAAACAATATTAAGAAGTTTTAACATGGGCAAAGTACTTCCATTTTCTCTACCACAGGAAGGCACTCAAAGTCACACTTCATTTGCTTTGCATGTGATTTTGTTAATTTTCTAATCATGCTTGCTTCAGGTTTTCTGTAATCATAGAGGTTTTTATGAAATAGCTGTAAAATTGGCTGTCCCAATACCAAGGAGCTAATGCTTCTACGGGGCAGCAATGCCCCACAGCTGTCACTGTCAACCTCAAGTCCATCTGCTAGCAATTATATGTCATTTTTAAAAGGCTTGACAAAGAATCACATAAAATTTCCCAATGTCTTGATGAAAAGAAAGCACAAGCAAAGAAATTCGAATGAGGAAGATGGGAGAGAAGAAATTAATAACCCTTTAGAAGCTACTCTAAGAAATGATACAAATAGCCAACTACTTTTTCTAGCATTATTGACTGAAGGCATTGTGATGAGCTAAGACAGTGCACAGACCCTGAACAGGCTGCAGCTCTGACCACAGGCTTCTCACTGAAAGAACTCGAGCAAGAAAACCTTTTCAGGTCATTATATTCTGTTGTTGCTACCTATTGTTTCCACAGCCATAACCTTTCATAAGTAGGTAACAAAATAGGGGAGTTTTTCCTCTAGTCTGAGTTCCACTACATGGAATTCATGCACATAAGGGGAACTACAAAATATTTTTAAAATATTGCTGTTAAAAATGCTCTCAGAACACACAGAGCCACCTCTATTTGGAGGAAAATGATTGGAACACTTTGTTTTGACTCTCAGTCAAAATCAGAGAATAAATTAAAAGAAATATTAAAATGAAAATAAAAATATATAAGCCACCATGATTTAACTTTTTAAAATGTAAATTCCTTCATTCAAAATTGAGACAAAATTTAGATACCATTAATTTAAAGGAAGAGAAAGACAAGAAACAATTACTATCCTTCTAGTCCAGTGGATGGATCATGACCCCAGCTTACAGAAAAACTGAGACCTCAACTCTGCTTTATTCTAAGTCATACTCTTGAAACTTCTATTATTGAGGCAAATGTCCTAATTGCCAGCATATAATGATTCTGGCACCACTTTCTCTTCCACCCTGGCTTTGTGAAAGACTCCTAAGTTACATCATGGCTTAAAGCCCAGCTTCATTAAAAATAAAGAAAAAAGAACCCTAAATAGGAACTGGATGATAAACTGTGTTTTTTCATTAAGACTCTCATTTTTGAAAAAATGTCCACAAGAAGAATTTTTATCATTTTTAAAGACAATTTTTTCCTTTTTTTTTTTTTTTAACATTAACAGCAACTGACCTAAAAGGAATCACTAGCAATATGAAAATTTCTGTAAGGAATAATTTGAGGTATAGAAAAGTGATGTTGGTCTAGGATGTAAGCTGTATAAATAATTATTATTATATTGAGATTAGGTACGGATGTTTTTTAAAGTATACAAAGATGTTTTTAAAGTGTTTTAAATATATTTCAAGAAAAAAAAAGAAGAATGTTTTAAATTAGTTTAAAAACTCTATTTTCTTCAAATTAATACTTTTGTTTAGGATTATTTCTCTAGTAAAATCAAAGGACATTTTAAATGAAAAATAAAATTTTAAAATTTAAATTTTCCTTTTTGGGAAGACAGAGATCACATGAAGTAATTAATAAATTTTACACTACTTTTAGCTGACAGTTTCTAAAAACAGCAATTAAAGTTTTGCTTCTTTAGTGAAAGAAATTGACCTGGAAAATCTAACATCTTTTGTCATTTCTTGTATCCTGCTCATTCCTGGCAATTTTGAAAATCCACTCAGAGAGACACAAGGGAAAAAGGGAAATATTTCTAGCATAGATGGATTTTTGCCAAACTAGCATCATTTTAAAGGTTTTGACAATGGAATAAACTCAGAAAATCCAGACTAGAAAGAGAGAATACAGCAGAAGGCATGAAGGTTTTCCACATGTATCATGTTTGTGGTACATGTTGATGTGCATCTGGTATATACGTCAATATATAGAATGGAAGTGGACTGCAAACTTTCCCCCTGAATCAGGGAATCCTGAAATATATTCACAGAAATGATATACAAAGATAATCAGAATTTTAAAAAAGCCACACTTAAATTTAGATTTAAAATTAAAAGAAAAAACTTTGGCAGTTAATGAGAAGGAAAGATTCATGTGCAGCATAAATTTTTGACCTTATTTTCTTATGCTTTTAGCAGTCATCTTCTGTAACAAAGAAGAGGTTAAATGTACTCTTTTCCTCTGACCAGGACAGGATTATTCACAGGGGATATCAGAGTACAGTTTGTGGTAGGAAGTAGCCTCTGATCTCAGCTGGGGCATATTGGTGGCTTAACACATAACAAAGAAACACATGAGACCTTATTTGTCTACTGTCTTTGATAGTATTAGACTTGTGGCTGTTACTTAACTGAATAGGCCCTCCTTGATACAGATGGTAAAGGAGAAAGGAGTGATAGCATCCCAAATAGTTGTAGGTCTGATTTGAAGTTATAAGATAGCTTGATTGATTATATTGGATCAGTATTAAAAAACAAACAAACAAACAAACAAACAAAAACCAATAAAGAACCAACCAAAAACAAACCCCAAAAAACCCACAGGATACAATCCAAGTTATCTTTGGTCTTAAATTAATCTTTCTGTTTCTGCCAAATGGAAGGAGCCTATTTATCAATGTGAGATTTTAACCTCATTTAGTATAATAAAAAATGAGCTTGCAATGAAATGTAATGAGATTTCAAAATATATCAAAGTATCAGTACACTGATATATTTTGGGATAATGCTAGTTTTGAAAGTCATTCTTTCCCAGGGAATTTAAGTTCTTACTGAATGATAAGGCTGTATCTATTAGCCTTCATAGACACCATAATATTTGGGCCTTCCTTGTTCTCCTTTACATTCTCTGCACAGACTGAAAAATAAAGTAAAATTATCTTCTCATTTCTAACTCTTAGGCAAATTTTGTTTTACAGACTTTCCTTATCCCTTCCATTTGGGGACAGGGCTCCTGATGCCAGTTCACGTCAATTTTGGCGCTGAAGAGGATGCGTGAATATCACTGCTTGTGAAAAACATCATCTCTGAAAATCTGTTAGTTTCTAGTATCACCTATAGCAGGCTCAGAACAATAACCAAGGTCGTCCCTGTGCTCTGCATGTTTGGCACAGTGTAACTAAACTAAAGCAAAATACCTTCCTTACCACAAGCCTTCTCTTTAACAGGAGGCAGTGTATAAGCAGAAATGCATTTTCTTACTCATTCAAAGCCCAAACACATCTTCTCACAATTTATTTATTTATTTATTAGAAGCTCCTTTTCAAGTTTTGAAGTTTGACAGCAAAAAGTCTTCATGAGATTATTTTTCTCATAAATCCATTACCATGAATTGCAACATCACAGAGTCCTACACAGCTAAATATTTTTTCCAGATACATACAGAAAATCAGTACCCTAATATGTCTCAATTTCAGATTTAAAATCAGTAAAGAAATATTAGAGGTGATATCTAGTTGGTTGGGGTTTTTTATACCCTACAATATAGTGAAAAGATCAAGAAGTGAGTTTTTAATTCAAAAAAACAGAGAAGACAACATATGCTGTTAGTTTAATGAAAAAAAATACAACTAAATTTCATGTCTTTCATTTTCCAGTTCGTGTTGTATATTTATGTAGAGTTGGAAGAAATATCATATATGTACAAGTACTAAACTTTTTGTTACTTGTTCAGATGTGAGAGATATTTTATCCAGTAAATGAAACATTTGTTGACTGATGCTGAAGAGTACTGGCAGATATTGAATGTGCTGCACAGTGTCCTCCTATTTTTCACTAAATTAGGTGTTCAGAATTAACCTAAAAATATTCCTTGATCATGAAAGTATAAGAAAAGGGTCTCAGACTAAGACTTTTCCCTAATTCACAGCAGTGTCTCTATAAAAGCAGACTAAACAGTGTATAATATATGTCTGAAGAGTTCTGTACAACACCCATTACTAGTAACCATATTGTGAATAATTCAGACAAGCTATTTGTTTGTTTGTTTGTTTGCTTAACTGATTTTTTATAATGATTGTTACTTTTACAGAAATAATATCATAGCCCTTGATATTAAGATCTGTTGCAAATATTCTGCTGTTACTTTGAGGTGGAAGTAATACAATTGATGCCAAACAACAGAAATTTTACTAGTCTCACTCAATTCTTCGCCACCTATCAAAGTCAAGGAAAATTGAGTTCTAAGGTACATTTGTCATTGTAGTAGGAATAGTGTTGCATTTGTGACATTGTAAGGACACAGGGAAGTCAAGGTTTTCAGGGAGAGATATTATGTATCTCAGACTATCCTGACAGAATTGGAAAGAGACCAAGTTCTCTCATTGGGTCTTGTCTATTCATATTTTCCTTGCCTTTTATTCTATATTTAAAAATGCGTAATAACTTCTGGAAGCGTTGCTATTTTCAAATAAACTCCTGACAAGTCATTTTGAGGAAAAATATGTTTGAGTTTTGTGAAGATATACTGTGAATTATTAAAATAAGAATTTATCTGTAACCTGTTCAACCGTGTAGTCTGAAAATGTATGAGGAGTTCATAATGAACAGATCTGTATGTCTGAACTGCCCAACAAACATGTTGATTCAGCAATTAATCAGGTTTGAGGTGATAAGACTGCTCCTGCTCAAACCTTAAGCCTTCCTCTGTTCACCTTCTGCCCCGCCTGTCCTGGGAAAGAGGCACAAAACACTGCTCCCTGCTGAAGGTGGGGAAAAGACAAGATCTTTTCTTCTCAATCAAATTTATGAGGCTCATCAAAGTAACTAATGAGTATCATAGGGTTTGGAAAGCCACAATTCAGTGAGTGCCAACATGCCTTTTACTACATTATCCCTCTGAATGCACTGTTCTCTAGGATATAGAGATTAAGAGTTAAACCTAGGACATGAATACATAGCTTTCAGTTGTGCACAAAATGGAAGAAAAGCTTTAACTATATGCAAGGGTGCAATATCTCCCCATTGCATATGTTGAAGAAAGTTAACTATATTGTGGCTGTGCAGGACTTCACACCCATCATCTGCTCTACCCTGGATTTAGGATCATTACTAGGAAAAAAATCAGGGTAAATTGCTTAGAAGCACACCTTTTTGTTGTTCGGATTAAGCTAAAATCTCCATCAGCATCCCTGTCTATTACGTCTTTTGAGTGTAAGGGCTGAGAACGACTAGCTCCTCTGTGCTGTCTTCAAAACTGAACAGCACCCAGCTGACAAATCAGGCAAAACAAGGTTCTTTTACCAAAAGAGAAATTAGTCTGCTGACAGCACAATGCCTTTGTAATTTGGTAACATCTCTGGAGGCAATAGCCCCAAAATCTCTCATATCCGCTCCTTCCTACAATATGTATATAAATATGTGTGTGTGTGTCTTCATCTGTATCCTGATCTCATATTTTAGTGAAAAGGAGCGCAAGCACCCGTGTCTCTTCTACCCAGTGATGAGCAAAGACATCAGCGCAGGGCTCTGCCTGACAGAGAAAGTTTGTGCTTATTTTGTTGGTTCCCCAGTAGTACACATTAGGGCAAAAAGATTTTGTACATGTCCCAGACAAGTACTGGAGGTGCTTGTTTGAACTCGTATTGTCTTGTTCTACATCACTAAACTTTTCTAAAGTTATTGGGCAAATATGAAAACTTAACGCCTTTTCTCACCAAAAAAGCGCAATTAGTACATCTTTTACTTGTTAATGCACTTCATACTATTTACCCTTACTAAACCAGTAGCAATCTCCCTGTCATGACACTGTCACTACAATATTATTTCATTTTGATGATGGAATAATTTACAATGTAAAAATTCACTCAAATTTAACAGCCAAAGAATACTTTGATAATGTGTAGACAGCCTTTTCAAATTAATATTTTGCCTGGAGGTTCTGCTGATCGTGTACACTGGTACTGTATTCAGAACCTGGGGGAATATCAACAAGAAGAGCTGCACTGGGGACAGATATCTCTGCTTGCTGAGCATGGCAATGTGCAGTGAGTAAAGACTCCCTCAGGAGATATCTCAGATATGAATAAGAACCACTGCTGCATCTTCAGTAACACAAAGGAAATAATGCAGACTCTAATTGACCAAAGACCATTTTTTAACATTACAGCTGCTTCCAAATGGGTAGCCCTTTGCAGGTCCTTGTTTTGAAGTGATAAAATTTCTCAGTTTATATTAATTTTTATTTTGTTTGAAGTTGTGCAAGAATCTTTGGTAAGGCAAAAATGAGTTTTCTATTTCTTAGGACTACTCCACTCATACATTAAGATGCTAAAGGCACATGAACTAGTTGGTTCTTCTGTGAGTGATTCTCATACATGTGAAACTCACTTTAAAATTATGAGTACTTTATCACTTGAAGGCCAGTTTGAGCTTAGCATATGTAACTGCTAAAGTGTTAAAATTCAGTTCTTCTTTCTGAATACTTCTGTTTGTTTCAAATGCATAAGTTAGCAACATATCTGGAAAACACAGGATACTCCAAACTTTGAGTTTTTATTAGTCCCCATACTTAGTCTCTTATTTTGCAACATGCTATTGTTTTGGCTTGGCACTGACCAGATGCCAGGCACTCACCAAAGCCACTTACTCGTCTCCCTCTGCAGCTGGACAGAGGAGAGATCATAGCAAAGAGTTCATAGATTGAGATAAGAACCAGGAGAGAACACTCATCAAATGCCATCATAGACAAACCAGGCTCGAATTAGAGATAGTGATTGAATTTATTACACTAATAAAATCAGAGCAAGATAATGAGAAGTAAAATAAGGGCCTCAAAAACACCTTCTTTCCCCCCCCTTCTCTCCTTCCCAGGGAGATGGGGAATGGGGATTTTGCTCAGTTCATCACATTTTGATTCTCCCACTGTTCAGGAAGAGGAATCCTTACCCTGCTCCGACAGGGGGTCCGTCCTACAGAAGACAGTTTTCTGAGAACTTCTCCAACATGAGTCCATCTCACAGTCAACATTCCTCCTCAAACTGCTGCAGTGTGGGTCACTCTTCCATGGAGTGCAGTCCTGCAAAGACAGGCTGCTCCAGCTTGGGTCCTCTCTCCATGGGCCTCCCATAGGTTCACAGCCTCCTCTCAGGTATCCACCTGCATTGGCATGGGGTTTCTCCATGGGCTCTGAGTGGATCTCTGCATCCTTGTGGATGTCTGTGGGCTGCAGGGGCACAGCTACTTCACCATGCACCACAGGCTGCAGCAGAATCTCAGCTCTGGCGCCTGGAGCACCTCCTGCCCCTCCTTCTCCACTGACCTTGGTGTCTGCAGAATTACACGCTCTCAACCTGCTCTTCTCTGGCCACAATTACAAGTGCACAATAACTTGGTTTTTTTCATCTTCCGTTTGTAATCACAGAGGCATTACCATCATTTCTGATTGGCCCAGCCTTGACCAGTGGCACATCCATCTTTGGAGACACCCGGGATTGGCTCTGCCAGACATGGTGGAAGCTTACAGCAGCTTTTCACAGAAGCCACCCCTGAAGCTCCCTGCTACCAAAAGCCAGGCCAAAAAAATCCAGTGTAACTATTTCTTTCACAGGGTATTCTGAGTTGGAAAGAGACCCACAGGGATCATCACATTAAGCTCTTAAGTAAGTGGCCCATACAGGGCTGTAATGAGGAGCTAAAATCAATCCCTCTCTTCCTACAGGGTACAGCGTCTCCCTCTCCATTTTTTTTTACCTAGCTTAGTGGTGACAAACCTATAGCTAATAATAATAATAATAATAGTAATAATACCAATAATAATAATAATGCTGAGATTATATCAAACTCCTGAGCATAGGCATCAACTCTTAGTCAAGTTCCCAAATCTGTAAAGTCATTATATTAAAGATACCCTGAAATTTAATTGTAGGCCTTACTTGACACCAACTCACCATGAACCTGAGAAACTTCTGAGTAGATACTGTCATCAGTCATCCTAATATTCCTGGAATTTCGTGATGCTTTAAGAGGTATTTAGTCATTACTTTAACTCTGTAACATATATGAAGTTTTGGGTACACAGTTTGTGAATCAGGAATGCTGGTCAACCTAATCTAAATCATCAGGGTTTACCAAGAGGCAGGCAAGCCAAACATTCAAACAGAAATAGAAATTATATCGAAAATATAAAAATCCCTAAACAATAAAATAAATAGTAAAAATTGAAAAGCAAGAATTTGATCACAGAATATTGCAAGTAATGTTGGGATGCGTGAGAGTACAGATTGGAAAATGCACACACATACATTCGCACACACACACACTATTGCCTCACGTCTGCTGACTTCTAGATACAGAGTTGAATTTTGCTGCTCACACAAGAATATTTAACAGGTAACATAAGAAGTGTTTCATATGCCAAGACAGATGTATAGGAGTGGAAAACAGCACTTTTAAATGAAGATTGTACATCCACTTCTTGCATGTTGATTCCCTCTCCTAACCCTAAGCTGTCAAAGTTATAAACTACACTGTGAGTGCGTTCATCTATCTATAGTCAATTCTTTGCAACTATTGGTAGTTGTGATATAATTCATTATAGATACCAAATGAAAAGATTTTCACTTTGACAACAAGGTAAATAATTGGTAGAGAACGGAATGGGAGTAAAAGATTATAAAGGTTCACTGCACTATTACATACCATAAGAACAGTGAGTTATTCATAGCTTCCAATGCTGGAATGACAGCAAGCATTTTGCAGTTTCACTGCGAAAGACCAAATATGCTCTTTTATAATGAAATTCCCCTTTCACAGACCGTTTTCTGCTTTATACATCCCACAGGCTTCTTGCATTAGTCACAACAGAAGGCATTCTTTGGAAAGAAAATGCCACAAGTCATCCTCTTTTTCACTGAGATGGGACAGTGAATAAATAATACAAATAAATAATCTTCTAAAAAAGGTTTTTATTATTCAGGTTCAGTGCTGAGAAAAAGGCACCTAAATTAACTACCAAGCACACGGTTTCTCTGCAGTCTGGTAAATGAGCCATTTACAGTCATTTTTCCTTGCTTCTTTCTTTCGTTCTTCTCTCATTTTTCATCCTTATTAATATGCAAAACAAATCACAGGAGGGATTTTCTTGTTCTCTTGCTCACCAGCTGGAGGGTTATTCCACTGCAATTCTATTTATAGATTTGCTTTCAACTGCAGTGGGGAATTCGCCATTTGCTGTTCAGTGTTTTATTCTCAGCTAGCCTCCTGGGGACACACTGTTTTAAAAAATTCTATGAATGATACTGTGGCTATCTTTAATATTCCATCTGTCTTCCTCTAGCATATATAAATTTTTATCCTTCTGACAGTTTCTAAGGTAAACGACTATCCTTCTTAATTTCTTAATACAAATACAATGGAGGTAAATGACCTTGCTTCTGTGGAAAGATTTTTATACATTTTTTCTGAAAAAATTAGCTATTACAGTCTTGAAGAAATGCTATCCCTGAAAGACTGCAGGCACAAGTTAGAGAATGTGATACTAAATTTATTCTTGAAAAAAGATGACTCTTTTGATATGGTATCATCACTTGGCACAAGATCACCATATATAAAAAGATGCATCTCTATTATAAACTGTAAGCTCAGTTCTTGGTTGCAGCTACTCTTTTGACTCTGTTTTTCAGTTGTTTGTATCTCTTCCCTGTCCACATACTATTCCAGCAACACAGAGGGATCTGAACTGTACATTTGGAGGCTGAGGGTGACTTACATCAGAGCAATCGAGTTCAGGCTACTATAGAAAGGGTACACAAAACTCAGCAGCAGCTGAGAAAATTCCAGGTATCGAAAAAACTGAGGAGAATTTCCACACTTTCCCCATAATAACAGGGGTTTGGGGCAGCAGAATAACCCATCAAACAGCATGTGGAAAATGTCCCCAAGTAGAGCTGATTTCAGCTTTCCTCAGCTATTGTGATTTTCTCTTTGTTTTTTCTGCTCCTCCACAACCGTTTCTAGTCATCATATGCTGCATCACAGAAGAGGACAGTGAATCATGCCAACTATGAAGGGCTGGGAAGACACACTTGAAGGGCTAACTAACATGACACCCCACCACTTCTATATTCCAAACAAAATACAAAATCATACCTTCAAAGGGCAAACAGATGATCCCCACAAATTATCTTCCATCTTTGGGTTAATTTTTACTGTAGCCCTTGAACTGACTTAAATAATTTTCTGTTTAACTACACTATAGTTAGTGAACCATGCATTGGGCAGTGTTCTACCACTATAACTTGTTCTACAAGGAGTCCAAATAGATATAGCCACAAGCCAATTTTTATGTACGCTTAAACCAGCATGAATCCTCAGCCTGTCCATGACCCAGCCCAGCTTTGCTGCTCAGAGGTGCCAGCTGAGCCGTCCCATCCCAGGGTGGCTACGTGACCATGATGGATCTGGTTTTTATCTCACCACCAAGAAAAATCTCACTCCTTGAGAGAGTCTCTGTTTCTGGCATCTCTGCCTCCAGCCAGTTTGACCCCTCTGCAGATGAACCTGCTTGTCCTCCATTCCTCCTCCTTCATGTTGTGCCCACAAATCACTACTGCTGAGTAGCTGCAATGTGGATTTCCCCTTCACATCTTTTAGAATACATGTTGTTCTCTCTTTTCTCCAGCTGTGGGCTTCAGACCTGTAGCCTGCTCTCACTGAGGACAGAAGCAGCATTTGCAGGATGGGAGCATGAGGTCTGAGAGGCACTTGGCAACAGACTGCTCAGAAGAGCCAGGCAACTTGACATCAGAGCTCTCCTGTTGAAAATAAACTTGCCATGGAGCACCAGAGGAAGCACTAGAGGGAAATCTTTCAAACCCATAACACCTCCACATTTTAGAGGATGCCATGCTTAGCTCTTAATGCTGATAACAGAGCATCTGTGGGGAAAGATACACTGAGGGTAGACATTTCCTATGTTGAAAATCCACATCTTGAAGCATGTAAGGTCTTCACTTACAAGAAAAATAGTAATAAAGAGGCTTTAGTTTGCACTAGTTTGCACGCAAGCAAAAGAAATAGTTTTTTACAGCATGCTACTAAGGATCCAGGGCATTTGCCTACTAGCATCAGGTTTGCTGATGAAGTGAAAATTGCATCGTAATTACTTAGCCCTTCCTTTTGTCTTTCTACTTAGCTAATCCATGGAGTAAAAGGCAAGTAATGCAAACTTCGCTAAAATGATTGGGGAAAATATTCAGAATTAGGTTTCTACCCCAGTCACTCCTCTCTGTAAGGAATGCAGGTGCACCATTTTCTATGGTGAACCCATCCCTGAACCCCTGAATTGCCAGAGAGAATTGTATTGCAATTCTGGCCTGATTTACACTTTGAATTCCTGCTTTTCAATTTCAGCCTGCATCACTGAGTAAAAAGTTCATCTGTGCTTCCAGTGTTTAAATTGGGTGTTGCCTCTACAAAATCCAATATAATTTTTTTAATGAGAAGTTTGTTCTAATTGAATTGAAAGAAAAAGCCAAGACAAAACATTTTTTTAACTAGCCTTTTTTAACAACTGGGTTTTAACTAGAAATTCAAGCAGTAAAAAGTATATGCCTTTACATGTTCACTAGTCTTAGCTTTCTCCTTGTCACTCCACAGAGATTTTTGCATTTTATTTGGCAAGAAATCATATCATGATGGAGAATGAAAAGAAGCACAGCACTGTTGCAATGCATGATTGATGCTTTCTAAGTTTTATATGTATTTTATTTATTTTGGGTTGGTATGTTCCTTCCAAAGTCCCTTTACCCATTCCCAAACCCACATGGTATCTCCCAGAGATCCTCTTGTCAATCACCCTGGTAAGCTGATCATCTCCCATCCAACCAGGTGTCCAACACCTGCCCCTTCAATTGTTCTGTTAAGTGCCCCTGTCCTGGAACACCCAACCCCTTTCCATCCATTGGCCCAAATTCTCCAGCTGCCTCAGGCTGTGTGCTGGTACAAAAGAGAGGACAGGCCAGGCCGTGCTTTTTGCACGTGGAGCTGCACCGAATAAACACCTTCCAAACCCACAGCATAGCCCACTCTTCATTTCCAAGCTTTATCCATGCTCAGCCAGCTGATCTGAGGAACCCACACAAACTGTCTCGGTTGGTCTGGGGTTGACTGCACAGCCAGTAAAACAGCCCCCAAGGAGAAACCACCCGCACAGTACCATGACTGGAGTGATAACAAAAACTTGGGAGAGCATATCTTGGCCTGATACCTATTTTCAGGTATGTCCCTGGGCTTTATCTTCTCTGACAATACTGTCCTCTTAGGAGAGCGTTGAAAACAAATTCCCATGGCATCTACCACACAGTGCAGAACGTTCTGCAGTGCAGAACATTCTGCTACAGCCAGATAATTTAGTGTCCTGCTCAGATGAAGCCTGTAGAAGACAACCTGTAGCTCATTGACAATGCTGTGAGTTTCTGTCTCTGTTCAAAGAAGGGTTAGCCTTAGTGCCACGTGAGCAGCGCCAAAACTAGAGCTGCTGTGGGTGTTCATTCCCGATGGACATGGTTACTTGGTCAGGCCCTACCAAATAGACAGGCAAAAGAAGGGGAGAGTGCAAGCCTAAGACTAAAAAGCTCAGGGTGGTTTCTCTATTTCTGAGCAAATACCATTGGCATGGGGTATCAAAGATGGAAATTGCTCTGCCTTGCCAAAGGGAGAAGGAGTGCAAGAAGGAGCACAAACAGACAAAATTGAAAACAAAATGAAACATTAAGTTCCCTTGCTGAAAGGAATGAGTAGCATTAAAAGGTTGGATGAAGAGTAAAAGTTCAAAGAAAATATCCTGTCTTCTCCCCCAGCAATTTTCACACTTACAGACTGTAATATATGTAATATAAGTAACTGTAATATATGGTTAATGACAGAGTTCAGGCTGGTGCTGACTCAGGAATAAAGACTATTTGCAGCCCCACAGGGCTCCATATAACACTATGAGAAAATGGGCAGAGGTCTTCTGAGGATAATGGTTCTGAATTTCCTACCCTCTTAATCTCACCATTGCAAATATTCTGGTTCCTAGGTCCATTTTTAAAAGTGATATGGTACATTTTCTCACTACTATTACATGATTTAAATGTTTTCTTCTTTGTCCACCCACGGAAAAGTACTAAAACAGGAGGTAGTGGTGTTCTGAGCATACAGTATTAGAGAAGAAATTGAATAATTCTTCCTGAAGCTTAGGACATTTCAGAATCTGTTCAGACTGAAAGCATTCCATGTCACTAACAGCAGATAGGAAGTAGAAGCACACCACTTAATTTGTAAAAATAACTAACTAACACACTTGAGGCAACAAATACCAACCTGGTATACTGTCTCCAGTATTTAAGTCATGGGTAAGCACTGAAAAAGTTTGCCTCTGCTTCTCGTGTGGCCACCCTTCAAGATTTTCAAAACTTAGCTGGGCCAGGCCTTGCACAAGCTCAGGTTACATTTAAGCTTGCTCTCTCTGAAAAGAAGGTTGGACTACGCAAATAATAACTAATCTCTTTTTTTTCTATTGTTGCACTTTAACAATATCTAGATTAAATTTATTAATAGAACCAAAACAGAAAACCAAAGTAACAGATTTTTTTTTCTCAGCATAAATATCTCTTCCACTGTGAAAGAAGAAATAAAAAATTAATTCGAGTGAGGTATATAGAGTTCTCAGCCATGTATGCTAGAAAATAAAGGATGATTGATGTGCTCTGAAAAACCCATCAATGATCTTGTACTAATAAATGCAGAGCAGTACATACACTGACATGTAAATTATATGCTATTATCAGCACACACACAACAATAGAGGAAAATGCACTTACAGCACTTCTTTTGCACTTCAATACTTCATATTATCCTAGCATGAAAATTTTAGCAAAACAAAGCATCACAAGTAAATTCATCCCTCCTCTCATTTACCTTTTTTGCCTTTACACAGCAATGCAGTTCCACTGATACTCAAAAAACCTGATTTCTGGTTTATACTTCAGTAAAAATCAAAATTATATTCATCAGCTGGAAGAAATTAATTTCAAGAATAGATGTAATACAAAAGGATGAATGCAAAAATTTTGAACATAGATGTGAGTAAAAGGCTATATAATTACATGAGACAAAGGTTCAACACAGCAGAAGAAGAAACCCCAGACCTGAGTATGTGTCAAAAATATTCTAGGAGGTGTAAACAGAGTCAAACCTGGATGGCATATGAAGCAACCCTTCTGCTCCACTCAGTGTTTGTAAGGCCCCAATCAGTTGGATTTGCATTAATAAAAAAGCCCCAGGAAACTATTAGTTTAAAAATGTAGAAACTACGACCCCTGAGAAAGATCCAGTGAGATGGCATTGTTCAGACAGACAGAAATAAATTGAGAACATGTTAATAATTAACAATTAGTTGTCTTTTTATCAGCATTATTACGATAATTAGTTCACAATAGCTAAAGAAATTGATGAATGTTTCTACAAGTGAGGAATGCTCTCAAGCTCAAAGAAGCTCACAAGGCACATGGGGTGAGGTTTTGTGAAGACACATGATAAAAATGTAATATGAGATACACTGTCTCAAATGTTACACAAGTGTTAATTACTGCTTCAGCTGCTTATTTTCAGTTGTCCAAAACTGCAAAAATTGGAAGGCTAGCAGTAAAAATCCGCAGAGGTGGGCTTATTGTACACCTTACTCTGAAAATTTATTTCAGAGTTAGAGCAAAAACAAGTGGATGACAAGAAGAAAAGGTAGGTTCTTCATTTTCTTAAGGGCTGTACTGTTTACTTTGGATAGAAAAAGGTAATGCTAAAACTGAAGGCATTTTTTGTAGCGGTTGAAAGCAGATATAAATTTTTAAAAATTCTCAAAAATAAAAATTCTATAAATGTCCCTTTTTCAATGGGAGTTTTATTTAAAAGAATATGAAGAACCAAAGTGTAGCAAAGGATTGTCTTCAGACATGATTTACGAAGTATTTGCTCAAGAGCGTAAAGAAAATTAATAAGTGCAAAGAAAACTGCTAGTTGTATTTCACTGTGTATAAGTCAGGTTACCTGTTTTTTACAGAAAAAACAGGTAACCTGATTTATACATAATGGAATCATGCAAGCAGTTTTCTAAAGCCAAGCTTTACAGCTTATGAATTCATTAATTTAGTTTGCTGTTTCAATCTGCATTTTGTAGCAAAAATTAAAAGAAATCAAAACCTAAATAATCTCCTCTGCATAGGACAAATAATTTTTTAAAAAAGCATATTAACGTGACAAATTTTCTGGTGAATACAAACATATCTGGAAAAGAGATAAATAAAGTAAAATTTTCTTGAGGGAATATTTTCTACAAATAGTCTTTGTCACTAAGTTGAGTATCTACCAAAGCAATTGAAATTAGTCAAATTTGAAAGTCAAAAGACTTAAGAGAATCTGTCAACCTCTGAGTATAATTTCCTTTAAGCTTATTTCATCTCTACTTATTCTTAAATTTCAGTGCTATACAGCAAAAATGTTAATTATTAATACAATATATTGCAAAATTAATAATATAATTATTAATTATACAGATTATAACTAGAATTCCACTCTGAACTTTTGCATACCAAGAGAGGATTGCCTGAACTACATTTTTGTTCCTTGTCAACCCATTCAGTAGTAGCACAAATATTGATTTTTTAATTGACAGACTGAACTTACAATTCCTGTGTCTAGGGCTTTCTCATGCAGGGATCTCTAATGACATAGAATTTTTTAATTAATAAACTATACTGTTCATCTGATGTGGATATTTATGGAAAGCATTTCATGCAGGCTATAGAAAAAAAATTTTCATTTGATATATAACATCAATTAAATATAATGCATCCACTCAAGATAAAATTAAAATTAAGTATTTCAGGCTTTTGAAACTGAATGAATAAAGAAAATCAGCAAATATCTTGACCAAAAGACTGTACTCAACCTCCAGATGTTGCACAATATGCTGCCTGTACTTTGTTGGAAATTCAATGTTAGGCCAACAGTAAAGTTCTCCTGATTTACAAGGAGTCGGGATTTAATCCAAACTCTACAAAGAATCCAAAGAACTATTTTATTCCCAAACATCCATTTTGTGTTTGGCTTTCAAGTCTTATTTGATTTTCTTCATGAGACAAATGAAAGAGAACAAACAAATCATTGAGAAAATCTGCTTCTTAGGCAGTTCTTTGTTAAATGTTTTCAGGGAATTAACAGTAGCAAACGATCATCTGCAGTAAAGGAAAAGATAGAAGGAGTGAAAGTGACTCAAAGCTTCTTAAAGTAGTGACCTACCTTTACAGAAGATTAAGTGTGAGAAGTTTTTCAGACACTAAACATGTCACAGACATTCAAATTGTTCTCATTTGTCCTGCGTAGTTTCATTCTATTCTCACCTTCTAATGCAAAGAGATAAAAAGTTTGATACTGGGAATGGTATAAATTTGCTGGTTGCCTATGGAGGACTGCTTTATACAAAAGCTTTGAACAAATACTGCATTGAAAGAATTTTGATATTTTACATCAAGCTAAACCGTACAAGCACAGGGGAAAAAGAGAAAGGTCAATTTGATTGACACTCATGCTTCCAATTCATTTCCACCTAGCTATGAAATCCAGAGCAGATCCAATCACAGCACTATATTAGCAACCAAGATATGCTTGGTTCTCATTTACAGCAGCAAACTGAAAGTCAGTCTGCACACCTAACTGCCTCATCTGAAGTGCATAAAGGTACTTTTACAGACCTAGTAAATATAGGCTTATTTTTTCCCAGAATATCTTCACAGCAGTATTATAGAAATATTTTCATTAAAGTTTACCATAATGGTTTTGAGAGCAATAGTGCATGTTAAAAGAACTCCATCACAGCCTCACTACCTGAAAACATCAAAATTCTACCAGAAGCTCAGTATAAATAGAACACAGCAGAGTAACACAGAAAGGTATTACCATTGCTAAACAGAAAAAAAAAAATCCCAATTTTCTGAGATAAATAGAAGATGTCATTAAACAAAAATGGCATCTGTTGCAAATATCCTGTTGATGAAAATTTTGAACTTCAGTGTAGCAGAACAGGAACTTTATAAAAGTGAAAAACTGTAAGTGAAAAACTTAGGTGCTTTTGTTCAAAGACTGATTCAGCAGTGGGAGACATTGTTAGACTTTGGACTTTTGCACATTTCAAAAATCACAATGCGTTTTCTATTCCAACTGAAGAAACTATGAAGAAAATCAATACATAAGTTGCAGACCCACATTTCATTTCATTTTGCCCACAATTTAATGAATGTCAGACAGGACAGATTCAAATAACATCTCTTGCTCCAAGCATGTGAATGACACTAATGTCACAAACCATTGACTCTGAGGATATGCAGGACTAGAAACAGGTTGTTTTGCTCTATCCTTCCTCAGTCTGGTTTTTGAGAAAAGCCAGCAGAACACCCCTTTAAAGACCACCACCATTCTTCTTCAGAGATGTCTTAAGACTCATTTCTTACACAGCAAAGCTACTGGGCTTCACAAAGCTGTATTACAGAGAGAGGTGTTTGGAAAAAATTATATGCAGAGGAAGTTCAAGTTACAAAACCTTGGATTTGGAGGAAATTTAGAAAATTTAGATGGGAAGTGGTGTTAAACTGCACAAACAATACACTAATTTCTAGCACATGACTATCAGAAAATCCCATGTACATGTTAGGTACTTATGTACACTGGAATGTCTTAGGCCTAATCCTTCTTTTCCAGGAACTCCATTTTGCCTAGGGATCGCAGTCTGACTACCATCTGTCACCACTTCAGTAAATCCCAACCACCTAAATATATTTGCCCTTCCCATGTTTTCTGAACAGCTTCAGTTTGAACAGATTTTTTTCAGGAAAGAATTTCAAATGCTTTATAGCTATTTGTACAGCATCATTGTACCCTCAAAGCCTACCAAGTCTTCATGAAGGTGAACTGCAGGCAGAGGAACACAACAGCACAGAAATCCTTATCTGCCTGAAGCAGCAGAGCTGTGTATTGCTGTCCTCTGTGACTGTGCCATGGAAAGAGAGTAGTTAGGAACTGGGACAGGCTACCCTTGATGCTGCTTTAAAAAATGAACAGAATTTAACTTTTCCTAGAACAGCTCTGAGAGGAACAAAAGAATGACACCAGGACACTGCTCTCATCTCTGCTGAATGCTATGCTTTCTCACCTGAGCAGAGAAGCTGCACGTAGCATTTAGCAAATAACCTTGTGTTGTCCTCTCTCTCTATTGACCATGGCTGCTTGTGTTAAGTGGGCTTTTTTCTGTAATTTCAGTCCCAATTTTTTCAGTTGAAAGCGTCCATATAAATATATTGATAGAAACAATTTTTTTGGCCAGAAGGGAACAGAAAGTCATTTCAATCCGCCAGAGACTTTGCTCTAATTACTAGATTCCCCTTCTTCATTTCAGATACCTAAGATCAACATTTCACTTTGGCAGTACAGTGGCAAGAAGACAAACATGCAAATTATAACTTCTGTAAATTTCAAAAACCACATGAATTGAATAGAATATAAATAATCTGAGATGACTGATAGAACGTGGAGGAACTTTTTGTCCAGTCAGCTCTTTCATGGTCAACGAAAATACAGATTCTGTCACTGGTAACTTTTGCCTTCAGCAACATGGGGAACTGTGATTATCTTGTTGGTACTGGAACTCAGTACTATTCTTATTTGCTCTGCAAGACTATGAACAAAATAAACTTTCAAAGGAAATATCTTCTCTAATCATTTACAAAGATGAATTTTGCGATCAGATGTTTTTCACTTTATAAAGTACTCTAGTTCCTGATGCTTTCTTTGTTGCCACTGTTCTCTGTTAATACAGTCTTGACATTGTGGTTTCTAAGTCAGAAAAAAAAATGTTGTCCTGGCAGCAGCTTCAGTTTTCCTCTCACAGAGACCCTTTTGATAACTAAAACTCTCTTGATGGAGCTGCAATCAATTAGCAGAAGACTGTGCTGGAAAGTTTTCCTCTTGAAAAAAAAAATAATTGTGAGTTGTCATATCCAGACAGTGAAAAACTTTAACTTGCTTGCTATGTATACCATTCAAACTCATTCTAGCAAATACCTGTACTTACTTTCTGGCAACCCTGTAAATATAACAGCAACCATGAAGAAGCAGTGCCAATATTTCTACCATCCCCAAAAGGATGATCATGAAGGAACTCTGGTGCTTGCCAACTACTTTTACTTTCCTTCCCACAAAACAAGGTGGAAGGGTTTTTCTCTGAAGTCCTCTCAGATGACCTTTCTGTACCCATGCAAAATCACAGTATTGGTCATGCTACAGGGTATTTTCTATATACACATGCACATACATACAGACACAATCAGTGGATCTATACCCAAACCAAATATAGTGGCACCTTTAAATTACAAGGCCAACAGAGGAAATTGTTTTTATTTTCTCAACTCCTATATTTGTCCACTGGTGTCATAATTAATACTCAATTACATCAGCACACATTTCAGTTAACAATTAAATTGTGTTATTTCAGCTACACATCAAACAAGAGCAGGAACTTGAGACATATTTCAGAGCAATTGAGAAATTAATGATTTTTAAAAAGACAGCTAACTAGCTAACTGCTAATCCTTCGACAAGGCTGGTAAGCAAAGAAGTGACAAAAGGTTTTTAAAAACCCAAGAAGTCTTAGCCTACTTTTAGTCTGGCCAATATTACATGGAAAAACAACCTAATATAATAAAACAGTAGCATTTAAGGAGAGATTTTTAAAATTCTTTTCATGACGTTTTAGAATTTCAGTAAGCATTCCAACTTTTTCAGTGAAAGTAAGACAAACAAAAATGCAACACAATGATTTCTAATTATATAAAAAGGTATGCTGATTTTGGCAGGGATAGAATTAATTTTACTCACGGTAGATTAATATGAGGTCATGGTTTGTGCTGAAAATGTTGTTGATAACATTGAGCTATTTCTGCTATTTCTGAGTAGTTCTGACTCAGAGACAAAGCTTTTTCTGCCTACAGAATTTCCCAGCCAGTGACGAAGTTGGGGGTACACAAAAAGTTGAGAGGAGACACAGCTGGGACTGGTGACTGCAACCGGCCAAAGGAGTATTCCAAACTGTATCATATCATGCTCAGCACATAAAGCTGGGGAGAAACAAGGCATAGGGTGAGTTTCAGAATGATGGTGTTTGTTTCCCCCAGTCACCATTACACATTATGGGGCCCTGTTCTCCCAGAGATGGATGAACACCTGCCAGCCTATGGGAAACAGTGAATTAATTCATTGTTTTGCTTCTGTATGTGACTTTTGTTTTCCCTATTAAACTGTCTTTATGTCAACCCAAAAGTTCTTTTATTTTCTCTCTTGTACTCTTCCAATTCTCTCCCTGATCCCAAAGGTGAGGAAGTGAGCAAGCAGCTGTATGGTTTTCGTTGCGAGCTGGGCTTCAACTGTGACAGAGGAGAATAAGGAATGGGTGGTAACTGCTACTAAGGGAAAACATTATTATATTTGGTGTGACATGAATGAGAAAACACTCACTGCTTTAGAAATGTTTTGAGAAAGTTTAGAAAGATCTATAGATATTACTCATCTGTCTGTGGTAGACTTCACAGCCTTCGCAACACTGTCCAGAAAGGCTTAAGCTAGTTCATGAGAGGATTGGTCTCTACATCATTTCAGTTTACAGCAATGCAAAAAAAGGGGACTTGTGCCCTTGCCCTATAATCCATTCAGACAACCACTGGTGTGCACTGCTGGCACATGCAGCACTTTGGAAGCAATCATTAAAGAGCTGCCTTTAGAAGGTGATTAGGAGTGCACAGCACAAACAGAAAGTGACTTGAGAAACTGACTTCCCTCTCACCCCACACCAAAATGGTAGTACATGCGGATTCTCATAATTAGTATTTTATTCATTGAGGCATTTATTACCCAATGCCAAGGGAAAGCATGCTGGCTACATATCAGAGCAGTTGGTACTCCTCAAAAATGAATGTTTCAAGTGTCCTTGTTCATTAGACTTGGAAGATCAAGATGCATGTAAAAAAGCCCAGGAGTACATAGCAGGCTTTCTTTCAACTTGCATATGGTACTGTGAGTGCAGTAAAATTTAAGGGTGTGTAAAGTAAACAGCCATCTATTAAGACAGTAGAGCAAAAGCGGAAATCGTAAAAGTCCAATGTTCTCTATAAATATTAGCTTCCCGTTAAAACTGGAAAACTGACAGATGGCTCAGTGCAATTCATTTTGTTGTTTTATCAGTGACCAAGGAAGTCAATTGCAAAAAAACCCTCCAAAAAAAAACCCAAAAAAACTGAAACTCTAAAAACCCAAACAAAAAATAAACATACTGGATTTATGATCACATATTCAATAACGAGGAAGAAATCAGCTGGGAAAAAAGTCAATGCCCCCTAGATCTCATGCTGGAGATCAGTACAGAGCTGAATTACATTTTTTTGGAAAGCATCCCTACAGGTCATCCCACTGCCATAAGTAATATTGGAAACTAGAAAAAAAAAAGTTAGGTATTATTGGTTGAATGTAGGTTTTTATTTTATTCAGTAGCAATGTTCTATCAGAAACAGTTACCAATTCCATAAAATCAAACAAAGAATTTAAAGAATTTAAAAAATACTAATGCATTGTTCAAAATAATTTGGAGTCAGCAGATCAAAACCCTTCAATAATTCCTGCCCATTGTTTATTTTCATAAGAAACTAGAATAAATAATGGCATAAGTAATGTTTTTTCATTGAGTGAGTACTCACAGCTTTCCTTCCCATCTTGGTTCCTAACTGGCAGTCAGGCACCCAACTCCACTTTTCAGAAAGTAGCAGTCTTACATCCAGCTAGCACCTTCAAATTCTTCCTCTGATCATCTTCTGGAAGCAAGGGAAAATTAATAAACAAGTAATTTTTTAAAAAAGGAGGATATTCTACAAAAGTGTTAAAAAATAAGCAAGCTTTAAAAGCACCCATAGGTAGAAAATGCAGAAGGTACAAAATTTTTGAGAGGCTAGCAAGAGGAAGGCATGCTCTGGGGACCTTCTCTAAGTGCTTCAATTAATATTCATTGCATGCTTCAGGAATCCAAAGTATTTTGGGTCTAACTGTGAATCCAAATTGAAAAGGGAAATTATTCTTGTGCTGACCACAGGACCATCTGTCATCTAGGACTTTGCTCAGGATAGTCTTAGAAGACCTTAAACCCAGTTTCCCCTCTCTGGAACAGAAATTGGTTACCAATTCTGCCAGAATTTCAAGTAATTTGAAATGAACTAAAAATACATAATTTAAATTGTCCGTATTTATTTGAGACCACCAGTAATTCAATGTCAGCAGAGTGCTACTTAAGAGATTTTAAACAACCCAGTTGCTCTGAAGGAGAAAGTGCAGAAAACACTCAATCGAAAGTATGTCAGATAAAATCTGTACAAATCAATTTGACTCATGAATAAGTTCTTGTGGCAGTCTACATGTTAATTTTGTTTGCAAAACGGACAGTTTTCAGAAGAATTTCACAGATAATGGCATTCATTTCATTTCTGTGAGATGGAGAAAACTGTATTGTTGTATTAAAAATCTCTCATGTTTCAGGACTTTCAAAAAACAACAATAGGAGGCAATTATAAACAAAGCCAAGAAATCACTTCAGTGTAATGCATTGACCACCTCTGCATCCTGGGGAAAAAAGTATCTTTGACACAGTCCAAAACGCTTTAGAGAGGATGTTGAGGAAATTAGAGGGCACTTATACTGAAAGTTTGTGGTTGTTTTTCTACCCAAGTGTAGTTCTGAGGAATCTGTACTACAGAAGGTGGTGGCTTAGGGTCACATGTGATTTCAGCTTGTAGCACTGCTGGGACTGATGTGGTTTTTGCCAGTGTCTCAGGACATTTGTACCCTAAGATACATTTCTTAACATTAACATTTAAGATAGTAAACAGCCAACAGAAGGGAAGAATGTTAACAGTTCTTCCAACATTTGGAGACATAAAGGAGCACTCTATTTTAAGAATCAAAGCAAGAAAAAATTCCTCTTGTAATACATTAAAGCCTGAAACTATTTTCAAGTGGTAGAAAAGATCCAGAAGGTCATAATACATACAAGACCTGCAAAACTTGAAATACAGATTATTAAAATTGAATTGATATGAAATCAACATTTTTTCCATCATGTCTTGAAGAACAAACAAGATCTAGGTAACAACATAGCATTTTGTTTCTGCATAAACCCTTGTTGAAACATTGCCATACTAAACAACATCTTCACCACTAGCTTCTCTGGGAAAAGCCAAAGAAGTTCTGCTAATTTACTCTGGCTAATGATTGTGTCCAATCTTAATCAAAGTGTAAAATTAAAAAAAAAAAGAAAAAGAAAAAGTGCTCTTCTGTTATTTGATCCTGCAACTGCTTAAAATACCAGTAACAGAGATGCCCTGATAAAAACCCAGTGCTCTTTTTCAATTGCTGTCAATGCTCCAGGAGTATGAAGACAGCTCAGTGAGACCAGAACATTACAGAGTTTGCTCAGAGAAGTATCAGTCACATTCACAATATGAGAAAATGCATAATATTCTGACAAATACATCAGAGTTCAAGTATCTTCTCACTTTTCAGGCTCTGCCTGTCCTATTTCTAAAAGAAAAATTTTGCCTGGAAAGACATTGGAGGACATTATTCCCTGAAGACAGAGATAAAGGACAAAGTGAGAAAAAGCTTATGGAGTCCTCCCAAATAGGAATGTCTATGGTGCATCTGAACACAGAGTTCCTGTTCTCACAGCCCATGAACAAATTCTCACATTTACTCTCTTGATTTCATTTTTTAGAGAAATAAGAAAATGGTAAAAGAAACACTGATCCATGCAAAATCAATATTTACTCTATCTCAAGCCATACTGAATAGGCTGTGTGCTCTGTCAAACTACATACATACATAAGGAAATGGCCAAAATTTCTGCATATTACATGTTCAGGTAAAACTGAATAAATTCTCCATATTGCCAAATGCCACCAACATGTTTTTCAAGTGAAAAAGAAGATATGTTTGCAGAAAACCAAAGGTATGTCTGTATATTTACAAATTAATAAAATTCTGATATTTGAAAGACAACTTCTTTTTGCTCAGCATATCAGTGGTGTTGGATTAGATGGTCTCTTCCAACTCAAAGCATTTTCTGTTTCTGTGAATTCAATTTTATTGCTCATTTGGATCTGGTGTTTCTTGCCCCAAGAAAACATTTCAAGAAGATCAATCTCACAGGTTTTTAGTGCGCAATATGTCTTAGGAAACTAGGTTTCAGAGAATAAACTTTCTACAACTCTCTGTAAAACAAAACACTGAATAAATGTTAAATTGAGAAGTATTTTTGAACTGTCTTGGGTTTTGCATATCTGTATACTCATGTGCAAGAATATTTATAGTTATAGTTACATAAGTGTTAAAATCACTTCCTTATGACTGCAACCCAGAATTAGAAAATGACTGCAATTAAAATCTTTATAATGACTTAATTAAGCAAACTTCATTATTTGCAAGTAACTGACTGTGGTGTGGCGCACCTGAGTGCAATTGATAGACACTATTCTTATAAGAGATTACAACAGACCTATTTTCACACAGTAGAAAAAAGAGAGAGACCAGGAGAAAAATTTACTAGAATTAGATAAGTCACCACCCTTTGTAGAGAGGTGCACACCAACTACTTCCGATCCCAAAACTATTAATGCATTCTGCATTGATGTCTGCTCCAGCTAATAAAACCTTAGTTGGAGGAGAAAGAACCTCTTTTGGAAACAGAAGGGCTGTGAGGCTTCTATTGGGCTTACTATATCATGTCCTTTATCACCCATCACAAAGTGCACAAACTATTAGCATGTGTTGTCCCAACAAGGCCTGTATTTTCAGATCCAAAGACTTTATCCCAGGCCATTAACTCAAGCCTACAGCGTTTAACTGAATATGCCCAACAGCATTTGTAAATTTAACCCCCTGAAATAGCAGCTCAGTAGTTTAAATGCAGTGAAAGAAACACATTTTCCAAGAAGAAACTTCGTTGGCAGTAAGATAGCTTTGCTTACATGGCACTGCCAAACAAAAAATTAGAGGGGAAAAAAACAGTCTAAAGAAAGAAAGAAACCCTTTAACTTTTGCTCTTTCCAACTGTATGGCAAATCAATAGTCCTTCTGTGGAATTAATTTACTTTGTGCCCAGGCAGACAAAGTTGAAAATTTAATCAATACAAAAGAAAACTTGTTTGACACATCCTGAGTAATAATGACCAATGAGTTTTCTCTTCTGCCTCTTTTTTCCTCTACAGAATCATTATTTTATGCCCAAGAGCTATAACAATAATACTAATAATAAATAGAAAGCTGTCCTACCCATATCAGAGCCACACCTGCCAGGCAGAGTTCAATGGCAGGGCAACATTGTAAAAAAAAAAAAGTAAAAGAGAAGATAAATTATGGAAAGGCCCCAGAGTACATCTTTGCCATGAGAATTCCTCTGATAAAATGCTATTTAATTACATTCCAGGAAAAAAGAGAGGCATATTTAGGAGCTAATGGCACCCTATTATTTACTGAAAGGAACACATAATTTTCCTCCAAGCACTAAAATAAAAAAAAAAGCAAATGTTCTGAAAGAGAGTCCAAGTCTTCCACCCTCCTCAGCCATTCAATTACTGATCTACTTTGATATGAATTTCCCTTCAAATTTAAGTTACTTGTCATTGCAGGAATCTGCAGTCACCTTAACAGTCCTAGAAATGAAAAAGCTTCTGTAACATGGACTATCCTCACATTTGGGCTACTATAAACGAAGAAAGATATCCAAAATCGCCTGGTACTCACAAAGAAACTCATCATATTATTATCATCTTTTCCACAAAAAGGTGAGGATTCAAATACAAAATAGTGGCATGATTGCTGTCATTGTCATAGCAGTCAAGCTGTGTCAAGCAATGTCAAGTAAAAAAGGCATTCACACAGGTAAGTTTATGGTTCAGTGGGAAGACAGGATGAGACATTACATATCTGTAAGATGACTCTATAAACATCTTCATCACTGAAAAGGGGAAGGGTATAACAGAAAATAAATATTTAATTTTTGGACAGGTAATACATGATACACGACAGCTGTGGTTATAAATGACAATACATTTTAATCATACTTGTTTAATAGATTGGAAATCCTCAGCAGATAAATCTGCATGTATATAATATATATAATTAATCATTAATAATTACTCTAATCATATCCAATCTCTATAATACATACAGGGCACATGAAAATACAAAATCATAAGTATTATGTGTATATATGTACTATGTATATGTACCCATATGATATGTATGCACCATGCAAATGTGTGTAGCACTCTTAAATTTTAGGATGGATGTAACCTCACCTAACTTCAGGTATCTATGAACTAGTCCTCCACAACTCAGCTATTTACTCTTGGCCCCTTGTATAATCAACAGAGGGAAAGAACAACCGAGAAGAACAACTTGGTAGCAACCAAGTCCTCTGTATTTAATTCCATTTCATACAGATGTATAGTGAGATAACAGTACTTCCAGAATTAGACTGGAGGAACGTTGATTCACACCACTAGCCCTACCTCCTCCATGATTTCCCACTTTGCCTTTGGTTTCCAAGTTAAATTGTTGCTACAGGGCAATTAATTCAGAATCAAATGCTGATCTACAGGAAGTTCATGAGTGTGACATTAGCTGTATTTTGTCTCTGCAGATCTAGCAAATACACAGGTCTTTCTTCCTTATGGAAAGTTTGAGGAACAGTTAAACACAAAATCATCGACCAGATTCAGTACCTTTACTGACAAATAACACCATTGGAAGTGATAAAATTAATTATTTTTTTTGTTTATATGCTGCACTGTACTTTTGTTGACCTGAGTGGAATTAACATGATTCTTGACCTTAATTTTAAAAAGTGTTTAGTCATTTTGGCACTATTTTTATTTGAATAAAATTTTCCAGTTACTGCAGTCATAAAGTCTCAAAGATACTTCCCATTTTTCTTCATGACCTTTTACAAGTCATTAAATGTTTCTCAAAGTAATTTTTTGAAATATGGGAAGCCTCTGGGAAACTACTGTTTTGAAGATCATGGTAAGCAGTGTATCATTATGAAGGATTTCATCTCCCAGAATGCTGATCTAAGAAGATCAATAACTGGTTCCTTTTGCATCTTCTTGTTATTTTGTTCAGTAAAAAAGCCCTCAGTTTTTAGCATTTTTGTACTCTTTTTTTAAATTTTTTTTTTTATTATTCCTTGTCCACATTTCTAAAACTCCCTTAGTATTCTTCTTGCCAGAAAAAAAAATTAAAATTGTTAGAGAGGAGAGAGGCTTGCTCCAGAGACTTGGAATTTACTCTTAGAGCAGAAAGCCATGAGACTTTAGACTCTATATGGGTGTCTTGCTGAAGCACAGTCCCACAACACAGATGTAGGGATTCACAGGGACACTGCCTCATGCTGACTGGGAATCCTCTGAGATACTGTGAGGTACTCTGAGGTACTCTTACCTACCCAGTACAGACCAGACACTCCAAAAGACCTGGGAAGTACATCCTGGGAAGTGGCAGTATCCTTCTGATCCATTGCCTGAACAAGGACCTAGCTCCTGTGGAGGACTGCAGTGCAACAGGAAGCCTCTTTCCCCAGGGGAGAATTCAGTCTCCATAACACAGAACAAAGCTGTAAAGCACCTGTATCTGAATAAACTGCATAGATTCGCATGGCAGAACTACTTAGAGGAGCTCTGTTTACAGCAAAGCAACCTGTAAATGAAAACATAAGTAAAGATTATCTGTCACAATTCTATGCTCTCTACAGCTGAATGACCGTGAAGGAAACTACCTAATGTATAAACTAAACCCATATATAATACCTGAATGTCCATCTAGAAGAGTCACTGAGGGGTTGGTCTGGAATTACAGCACAAAAAAATTCAAGCAAAGCCAAGATGATGAAAAATGGGCTGCATTTCTTTGGTTAATAGATGCAGAAGGGGACAGAATACAAAATTAATGTTGTTATTATTAAAAAAATGTGTAAACAGCCCACACAAAGGAACCTACTTAAGTTTACCATTAATATGTTTTGTAGTGATTTTGTAGTTCTTCCATTTGTACAGAAGAAAAGGATCCATCTTATTGAGGAAATTTGTTCAACAAAAGGTTTTATATTCAAGAAGAATAAAAAAAACTATGGGAAGAAACACTCCTTGTTGAGATCACTGCATCAGGGATTGTATATGAAGAGAGATATCCTCAAACAGGGATACTTGCACAACTCTTCCAAGTTCTCCAGTCTGGCATTCTTCAAGAAAAGTAAAGTCAAGTAGTACCAGCAGCTTTCTCTCACCATCTTACAGAAATTTTCCAAAAGTCAGCTATAAGGAAGTATTCGTCCTGTTTTGGTATCACCCAGGAACTGGCAACTCCTCCCTTGAAGCACAGGATGAAAACCACTGCATGCTCTTTACTCTGAAAAAGCCTGTTTTATTTTAGTATTTCATTCTAGCTAGTATGGCACTTCAGGAATGTGAATTTTGTCAACTATCCACTTAAAATTATTGAAAGTAAACAATTTTTAAAATGTGTAGGCTTCTATGGATAAGAGCTTAGAAACCCCAAGATGATTAGAGAAGAACATTCTTAAAGTACTACTGTCCCTGAAAGTATGTAAGAAAGCTTTCTAACTCTGCAGACTGATTATGACGCTCAAAGAGCCTGAGCTCAAGGAGTTCAAATAACAAAATTAAAAATACAGGAAAATTTATTTACGTAATCACAAGCAAATCTAGCTCACAGCAAATGGAAAATTGCAGATGGTTTCTAATAAGTGAAGCTTTACTCTATTTATGTAGAGGAACATATGCTTCCAGAAAAACTGGAACAGAAAAAAATCTGACTGCTCTAATGATGGGGTTGTTAACACAATTGTTATTTAAACACTCTGGCATTTCCCTTTCTTCAATTTCCTAAAGCTTTGCCAAGTGTTAACCATTTTCACTGCAATGCAGAGATCCTCCAGGCCATCACAGAATCGTCACAACTGCTAGGTCACCCTTTGTCTTCCTGCCATTCCCTGCTTGGGAACTACACATCTTCCAGATTGTTCAAAAAATGAGGCAGCAGTTTGACAGACAGCTTTTGTTTGCAAAAGAATCCTAATTAAGCCTTGCAGAAGGCTTTCTTCTGCACAGAAAGAAACATTCGGTGGAAAATAATATTGAACTATATATTCAAGTCCTTAATAACAACATCTCCTGACTTTTATAAAAAGTAATACGTTCTTTCCAACATCACTTTATGGTGTCATTATTTATATCTTGCTGAGTATTATTTTGCGAACAGAATGGGCATCACTTCCTTAAAAAAATAAGATTAAAAATATTTTTAATACACAGATGTAGAAAACCAGTTTTAAAATGTATTTGGAGAACACAATAATCAATAATTCCTGTTTAGCTTGTCTCCTACTTATTATATCTCCAACAAACCACTAACGTTCATTTGGTTGATAGACTCTGTGCATTCCCATTGGTACTTTGGGAATTTTCCAAAATTCCCTACTTTGCTTTCTCAGAGTCAAAAGACATAAGCAATTAGAGATTTTCAGCAGATTGTTTCCTATATCCTAACTCTTTTCTTCATACTAGCTATGTCCAAGAGAGAAAATGACACAGTTGTTCAGTGGTTTGACCTCCCAGCTTTTGGGAAAATCCAGCTTGCAGCAACCAACTAAGAACAGTTGCAATATAGGTATGACAGTGATGGGAATGCTGTGGGATCCCCACTCCCAGGTACAGTAGAAAGCAAGACAGCAAAGGATACTGAGCACAGCAGCAGCAGCCTTGGGTGGGATGAAGTGCATACCCCATCCTTAGAGATTCTGGCACACAGTTCATAGTATCAGGGAAGTCAGTTTCCCTCCTGTTAAACCATCATGAAATAATTTCTAAACAACACTTCTCGGCTATTATGGAAATGTTACACATTCATGTCCAAATCATATCCCGGTTAGGAAGACATTTATATTTCAAATATCTGTGCTATGAATTTTCATATCCCTAGGGTTCCTTATTAGGATGGTTAATCACTTAATTTTCCTTTATATGAATAGAAAGTTGACACCAAGAGGTTCACTTTTTTTTCATATCTATTCTCTTAATACTGCCAAACTTTGCTATAGAGTGAGGTGATCAAGAGACACCTAAAACCTTGCAAAAACACAATATTGATATGCAGCAAAGTTCTGATTAATGGATAGTCCATAAATATCTCTTTGCAAAGAATGGAACAATTTCAGACCTTGTTTAACAAAACAAGTTCATAGAAAACAGCATAATAGTCTTCCTGCTTGTCATGATAATAAATTTTTAGATCAATTTTTTTAATTATTGCAGTAAAAACTGCAATGTTGAACCTTACTCGGAACATGGGTTGTGTGTTTTAAAAGAAGCTGGCCTGAAATATTTTTCAGGAAGGGAGAGGGCAATAGATGCATTTTAAGAGACTACAAGGCATCAAATTTAGGTTTCCTTTGGTCTGCTGAGACCCAATAAAATTACTTTCTCATGCAGTCAGAAAGCACTACCTTTCCAACAAGGCTGTGGGGTTTCTTACTGAAGTCTGAACCCCCACACGTGAAGTTTCCTTACATTACTGTTTAGAGATTTCCTGTGTAGAGGAGCAAATATTTTAAGATGTGAGGAAACATGGACAGGTACTTTTAACTTGTGCAGTCTCCTCTGTAGTATTTAGGAGATGCTGTCTTTGCTGCTGGACTAAGAAAGTGGATTTTCCCCACTCTACATGGAGAGCATTAATTCCTGAACACCAGTCTCTCTTCTCTCCAAGTACTAAAGCCAGGGCCTAAGTTCTGCATTACAGTCTATTTGGTGGATTCCTCATGTCTAATCTTATGGTTCATATAGCCAGAGAAGTGACCTTAAAATCCTAAAGGTTAACAGAGATATTTCATTCTATCTCACAATTCTTCTTGCATAATTAGAAGATATGTGATTGTACAACAATGGACATTACCAATATGTGGTAAAGTATCAAAGAAGGAATCACCAAGGCATGTTTCAGCTTCTTTTTGGGGTGCCACATCCCTTCAAGAGGAAGCTAGTCCTACAAAATGTACCTGCTCTGTTGGGCTGAGGCAGAAGATCGAAACTGGTGGTCTTAACCATACCACTCCTCAGCATGAGTGAAAAACAATTGTTTACACTCTTCAGTACTACCAGAACTACCCAATACCAATATGCAATAACAAAACATGTTCATTTTATCTCACAACCAGCAAACTGAAGAATTTAACTCATTATTCAGTTTCACCTCTGCAGTTCAGGTCCAGGTTAATATCCATTATGGTCAAAACAGAATAAAATACATATTGGCCATTGTATTAGAGTAGCTGAATGTGGGCTATGTGTCAATATTGTTCTGCAAGAGTGTCCGTTCCCATGGAAAGTGTTTACTGAAGTAACAGTGACAAGTGTAACAAAAGTTCTTTAATATCACAACACAGAATAAATTTTAAGTCTGTCTCCAGCAAAGCAACTAGCAGCAAAGGAAGGGGAGGAAAAAGAAGGAAATTAAACAACTTCAAGCAGTAGACCTCTCCCAAGAAAGCCCCCCACACACACACTACTCAGGGAGATGAGAAGAGAGTGTCCACTGGGCATTGCAAGTTCTACAAATGACAGGCATACAGGAACTCTCAGCACATCTCTGACTAACTGTGCACTGCAAAGTGTATCCACACCAGGGCTCCCCACAGATCTCCCAAAATATTTGTAGACACATGGATCACACCAGGTTGCTATATCAAAAGAACAACTCCTTTGCTAACACCAGGCCATCCTCTGAGGAGGTGTTTGGTGCAAGGCATTCCCACTTTGTGCCAGTGGTATTAAAGCAGAGGAGTTTGTGCTTTGCCCCTTCTGAGCCTCCAGTGACATCCTGCCTTCATGCCTCTGCCCCAAGAGGCTGCAACAGCCCCAGGAACACGGAACAGTGGTTGTTAGGAGAAGGACATGAGCTCCGTACTGAGCTTGCAAGACTGAATAAAACCACAGCATATTCCTAGCTGCAGCTTTCTTTTCACACCTGGCAAGGGAAATGGAAATTCAGTGGAAGGAAAGCTTTGGCACAAGCAGCTGAGAAGCAATAATGTCAACATTCCATGCTCCAACTCTGCAATCCCTTCTGCATGTTTACATTTAATATTATATTAGGAAAGGGACTCATGCACTGTTGTCTCTGCACACTCTTATAAAACACTCCCGAACTGCAGAGGTATAAAACCCACTCACAATTAAGGAAATAGTAATTTTCTTAGAACTGCATTTTTGCACAAATGGCAAAACGATAGTTGAGGAACTTTCTCTGGTCTGTCAGGAAGGTCTGATGCATCTTAAAAAAATAAACTATTTTTCTGTACTGGAGTAAGACATTGGCCAGAGGCCAAGCATATTTCACTCTCATTACAGTGGTATTTGGCACAGAAACACTCGTGAAAACAATGTCAATATGTGAGAAGTACAGGATTTTCTGCTGATAAAAAAAGCTGAAGAAAGTGGTTTGAGAACTTCCAAGGAAGAAACTGGCAAAGAAAACAAAGAAACATTAAATGAAATAGAAAAATACATGGGAAAAGGGACTAGAAAAAAATAGACTACACAGAAGAAGGAAATAGAAGATAAGAGCCCAAAAGAAGTGAAATTCATGTCACTTAATTTCAGGTGCTTACCTTACCTTATGTGTCCACACTGAGCTGTCAATCTTCCCTCTATAGTTAAAGGAGAGGTGGTCATAACCCCCACCAGTGCAGCCAAGGGTTTCTTCCACCTGCCCAATATGGGAGCTCCCTTTGAGGTGAGATAAAAAACACAAAAATTTCGCTCACAATACAGGCCACCTTTGCACAAATGAGGATGCATGACCTGTTCAGGGAACTGCACTGTATCCTATTGCTCATTCTAATGCAAAATTTAATTCTGATATTCTTTCTTTCTGTCCCAAGAACAGAGATGTAGATATCAGACTACAATCAGCAAAATCATAACTGAGTAAGAGCAAGCTTTTCTTCAATTATTCTTTGAAAAAAAATTTCAAAATATACCTGTTACTTTTGATAATTTCTCAGATGCTGAAAACATAATACATTTTTTTGGCATTTCAGAGTGGACTGAAGTGAAAAAAATGCAAAAACAAAATTAATTGAAATCCACATCTCTTCTAAATAAACTGTCCTAAATCACTCTGCTACTCTTCTTTCATATTTAGGAATATGTCTGTGTTGTGCAGTACATCACTGTGTGAAGATATTTGGTTTATTTATAAACCTGTACACCTGTGCAGCATAGTACCACACACTGCCAATATGCTGGAAGCAGGAAAGATGAGCTATTTCTGCTCTCTGCCTAGGGTATACTCAAACAGAATTTATCAATCAACTCAAATGGAGCATTGTCTTAGAGTAGCTAATTTTCTTCAGGTTCTATATGAAAGGATTTAAATAAACTTGGGTTCATGAGCTTATGAAGCATTGGGTATGGACCCTAATTTTCAATAAAATAAAATGGACTGTTTTATCTTATTCTAACCATGTTTACTTCCTAATACTGTAATATTACCATCTTTCCATTGCTGACTAGAAGATGCTCTTGCTGCAGCATGTGAATAACAATGGTGTGATTATTCTCCAGATTAGAGAAACACCTAATTCTAAGTTGTTATTCTAATAAAGAAGATCTCCTTTACTGCAGGAATTCCCATCATCCATTTACTGACAGATTATTATCCCTCTGTGTCACCAAGAGGGCCATGGAGGGCAGTATCTCTGAAGAACCTGCTCAGTACAACATGGCAGTCAGATCAAGAATTTTCAACATTAAAAGCCGGATGAAATTCCACACTTCAAGAATTTTCTCTCAAAAAAAATCACATTGTCTAAAACAGTATTATTGTCGGCAATTCCAACAAAATTTTTGATTTTTCTTTCCAGCCCCAGAGAGCCAAACAACAACAAAAAAAATTGGTTTGGGATATTTGGAAGTGAAACTTTCTATTTCAAATAACTGTTTCAAACATATACTGTTCTGAAATAATTTATTTTGTTCTAAATAAAGTCAGAACTCTGCATTTAGACATTATTTATTCAAAATACTTTTTTTTTAATTCTCTAAAGCTATCTGGTACTCAGAGTTTCCATAACAACTTGAAAGGGAGATGAAATGTCAGCATTTCCCAAATACTGAAAACATTGTTTTCCAGTCCACTGAGTTTAGCAGATAACCAAAACCAGTTCTTTCCGTGAAAAGATCTGCTCCTTTAAACAATGAGAATGACGATTCCCCCCCACCCACTGACCTTGTAATTCCAAACAAACCAGCTCAGGAAAATTACAGTAAACAATTTTTAATAAGGTACAGAGAGCAGGCAAGACAGTCAGAACCAGAATGCCAAAGAGCCTCCTTTTATCTGTTCTGACCAAAAGACCAAGGAATGGCTCCTATAGCAAGTGCTGGCATAAACGTAAACTTGCCCCTGTAATGGACTTGTACCACTGAATCACATAGCAGATGTGATTAGAATAGAATTAATAAAAAAATTGGCTGTTCCTTTTCCTGTTCAGTCTATTCCAAAAGTATCCATGAAGATCCTGGTGGTTCCAAATAAACATATTAGTGAAACTAAAATTTACTCTCAAGTTTAAGATCAGAAGGGATTGCCAGAGTACTTGATTTGAGTTTCCCATGGTCACAGACAAGTATGTTATGGATAAGGCTCTGAAGAAACAACACATTCTACGCCTTCAATCTTCCTCATATCATTTTTAGACACATATTTTCCAGGAAAAAAACCAACCAAACCACCCCCCCCCAAAAAAAAAAAACCCCCAAACCAAAAAAACCCCCCACACAAAAAAAAAAAAAAAAAAAAAAAAACAAAACCCCAAAAAAAACAACAAACCCTCACCTCAATGAACCAACAAAGCAGACAAGTGCAAATACTGCTAAAGATAAAATAGAAATGATTGGCCCTTAGTATATCTTAAACTTCCCTTTCTGAGTCCAGCAAGGCAAGAGAAACTTCTTGCTCACAATAAAATGAGATTAAGAGGATTTGGCAGTTATTTTTTCATCATCTACATTGAATCAGGTTGCCTTAGAGATTTTCATGTACCATGAAATAATTTCTGGAGCATCCCATGCGGCTTGTTCTACCCTCCCACTGCTAGACAGCTTGTAAGGAAAAGTTTGCTGACCAAGATCTTAAATTACAACCAGTATAAATTACTGCTGCCCTTAGGAGCTGATCTCCCCATTTTGAGCTTAGACAGCTCTGGCAATGGCACACAGAGGGTAAAATCACCTGTGTGCTGTACTCCTGGTGCACATCATGAAGGGAGACAGAGGAAAAACTCCTCCCCCATGTGGTCTGGACTGAGAAAATGGGGCTGAACTGCCAGCTCCATGAAGACTTTAGATACAAGACACAGGTGACTTCTATAAGCTGGCCACTCCTCAAATCTGAGGACCCCTACTGTGAGATGGAAAATAGAACTTACCAGCTTGGGGGGAAAAAAATTAAAAAAAAATATATATATGTATATATAAAAAGAAGTTTTATGAATATGTGTTTCAAAACACCACTGCGAAGAATCTTTACATAGTGCACTTTAACTGCTCATGCAGCAACAATGAAAGAAAACCAACAACAAATTGAAAATAAAGGCAGCTAATTCATGTGAGAACAGCTTTAGGAAATCATAAAAAATATGCACAGACCAAACAACTCACTGCTACCTTGAAACATATTTTTGCAGCAATTTGATATTAAGCTTCTTTAATTTGTGGTTATGAAGCTGTTTTTCAGAAAATGTACAGAAATGCACATTACAGAATCTTCCTTTCCAACTGAAAATACTGGCTGTGAATACAAATCTTTCATTCTCCAAGTTCCCATCATTTAACCCTAATACATTGAAATAAAAAGTGGTAATGCCACCTGATAAACCGTGTGAATAAAGGATGTTTTCAGCAATTCCAGCTGTCAGTCAGAAAAAGGAGCAACACAGTTTACTCATAAAATCCCTTCATCCAGAGCCAAGCTCTGACTACTAAGTGAGACTCTGAAACTAACACCAATAGTGAATCTGGGAACTTAAATATAGTTCATTGCCTGTACTTTTAAAAGTACAAGGAGTCAGCTCCATCTGCAGAAAATGAGGGGTTTACTGATTGCATTTCATGATTTTTCATGCAGGTTACCCCACTACACTTGTAAACAGCAAGAGGTTCACATGCTACAATAAATCAAAATAAAGAGAAAAGAATTGTTCAGTGATATAATCAGGAATACAGTGTCAAAGTTTTATAAGCACTCAGGAGCAGCATATTCTGATGCAGCTAAAACCGAAGGCAAAATTGCTGGCAGGTGAGACAGTAGAGTTAGACTTCCTCATTGCTTCTTAAAAAAAAGGTATTATCCCAGCACTGAAGCTATTAAATATACCCAAAGGAAGCCTTTACAGAATTCCAATTAGACAAAAAATACTTTCCTATATAATCTTTACAAAGGTTTTCTTTGTACAATGACTTTTTTCACAAGGAAAGATTTTTCTTCATGCCAAAATGTTTTTGCACAAAAGCATTTTTAGAACTGCATTCTTAAACCTAGGGCAGGAACAATTATGTAACCAGACAATTTTATATTAAAAATTTGACTTTAATATGCAAAGACAGTACCTGACATTCCATTAAAAGTGGTCTGAAAATATGAACTGTCTTCAGGGAAAAAAATTTCCATAGCAAATATATTCTTATTTCTCTTCAAAATTCTTTATAAATCTGTCCTTGATTTTTTAAGTCTTAAAAAATTGATTATGTTTTATGCTTTCATGAATGTTGGCATTTTTGCAGGGGGAAAAAGCTCTTCAATAAATATGGATTCTCATTTTTTCATATATATGGCAAGTAACTACCATTTTGTTTGTAAAGTGTGCTCTCAATCTACAACAATTTATCTTTATCATCCAGAAATGCTTGAAAATACAAGACACCATCCGTCTTGATTTCAAACTGGTAGACAATTTAACATGCACACAGTAAGCTTCAGCAAACAAACAATACTTCATTACTACCGATTTTATAGTGGCTGTTGCTGCTTCTTTTAAATACCTTAATTTTGTTAATATCTAAAGTTTACGGTCTGCTTAGAATGTTGAATTAAAAAAAAAAAACCACAAAAACAACTTTGTGATACATTTACTTAAATACAGTAAACAGTAGGTAAATAACTTGACTTTCTGTAATTGACTGGCCATCCTACTCTTTGACTACATTAAGATTTGTAGATATGCATATCCACAAACATCTCTTGGGCTTTGTCATCCTAAAGAAAAGATCATGTTTCACACCTTTCTTGTAGTTGCCATATATTCCTTCCTTCCAATATATCACACACTATTTCTTCTATTCTAGGGAAGCAGGCTTAAAAAGCACAAGCAGACATGTAATGAGAGAGCTGATTTTTAGTCTATTACTACCAATTGATTCATATAGGCAAATAAATTTACTTCTGTCTTACCTGTACCTCATTCATATTGCTAGCACTTGAATGACAGTCCTAAGTGACACCTAGTCAATCATTCAGCATCTTATGCTAAATAAGACAGTTTCACTGAGCTGGATATCTTCCATAAGACAAAACAGGTCATCAAGAGATGTGCAGAAGGTATTAATTTTCCATGAAATAAAGGGACATCAATAGAAATTTCTTCACAAAGAGGGCAGTTAAGCACTGAAAGGGACTATCCAGGGCAGTGGTGGAGCCACCATCCCTGGAGGTGTTCAAAAAATGACTGGACTTGGTGTTATGGTCTAGTTGAAAAATGATGATCAGGTAAATGCTGGACTCAAAGATCTCAGAGGTCTTTTCCAAACTAAAGGATTCTGTGAAAGCTACTACAACAAAACTCCCTAAACTCCTGGAAGAGCATCCAGAACTTTCAGGAAGCTACGAGGAGGAAATTGGGCAAAAAGGTCTCTCTGCTCCCTGTTTGGTCCCCTCAGACCATTACAGCCACCTCTGCATTGCCATGCACTGCCTGCCACACCCTCTCTGCAAACCTCAAGCATAATAGCACCTAATCCCATCCTGACCTGCAACAGGGTCAGTTTAACCTTGCAGTCAGCAATCTCAGAGGCAGACAATAAGCCTAAAATTATCACAACTGGTACAAAAACAATGGTTTTGCCCAACTGATATAAGTATGATGCAATTTCACTTACCATATCATAAACTGAAATTCAGCCAAGAAAAAAACTTCTTTTTGAAGACCACAAGGGCTTCTGTAATTACTTAGTAACCACTGTTACTCTGTAACAACCTTTCACAATGATCAGGAATCTGCAACAAAAATCATTGCCAAGTCAGGGAGCATTGAGAAAACCTGATTATTTCAAACAAGACAGCCCACTGCCTTGTCAAATGTAGGTGGCATAGCAATATACCATCATCATCTCTGTAGCTTAACAGAAAAAAAAAAATCCACTATGCTTCATAAGCATCAGGACTTTTGTAAATAAAACTGCCTTAAATTCAACAGGGAATAAGCTTGCTCTAGTGTGCTCCCTATTTTAACTGCTTTGTGATGAATGTTGAAAGGTGCTTCTCATTTTAACCCAGGTGTATATGAAAGCATCTGGCCAGAAAATGAGGTTCTATTTCATAACCATAAAGACTCTTAAGAAATCACATTCTAAAAGCATTTGAAAAATATGTATGTGAGTGCAACATAATCCTCCCAAGAGTTTGAATAATTTGAAAGCTTTATCTTTGTATGTAGCTGCAAAGTCACATAGCAGGGGTAGCATTTAGGAAATGAATTGAAAATGTCCTAGAAACTGAAATTTTTTAAATGTTACTGCACTTTTACCTGAGATTAATGACACAGAGCCCAAACAAGCAGATGCATTCCAGCTCCTGAACAGGAATGTCCTGAACAGGACATTCCCAGGAACATAAAGCCAAGCTGTCTTTTTGTCTTTCCCCAGATGCTGATCAGAACATCTAATTATCAACTTGAAGCTGCCTGCTTAGAGATTATATTTCAATGACAAAAGAAGTTCTTTATTTGCTTTCTCTATTTCACTGCTTCAACAGTGATTTACAAGTGCAGTAGAACATTAGGTCTTGCTCACAGGAGCACCTCTATGTTGAATCATAGCAGCATTTTCTAAATAATGCTGGAAAATACTAGTTTTCTAAAAGTGGAAATCTGCGAATAGCAGCTGTGTTTCTTGTTCATTATAATCCTTTCATGTATATAATTACATTATTTGTCACAACTGATTCTACCTCTCCACAAATTTATATACTACACATTAGTAGAAAGAAAAAATTAGAAATGCAAAGAATCCATATGTTAGCTTTGCCATTTGCTTTATCTATAGTGCTGCAGATTCCCTTCTGGCTCCTAATTGATTTCATAATTTGCTTGCATGTGCAAGAAACTGACTCCACAATGAGCTCTTGTGAGTCTGTATTTCCATACAGTTTATCTGAAGTGCTAAAAATTAAGTTAAAGGTACTTGAGAAAAATCCTGCAATGTAACAGGCAACACAATTTAAAATGAATTAGCAGAGTAACGGCAAAAAACCTTTTTGTTTCATCTGTGATTCAATATTTGACTATGGTAAAATAACCTGTATCTCATAACCTGACTGAGCAGGATCATACTTCTCTCTCTTCTGTTGTGACTCACTCAGTAAATTTCAAATGCAACTTAAATGTATTTCTATACTCCTAGCCCTCCCGTAAGACTGTTCTTTTAACAGCTTTCCCATAATTTCCTTTTCTGTCAAAAAAGGAAGCAGAACTGTTTGGCAGTGGAGGCCAGGTCTCCGGCACCATTTTGTTAGTGAGCAGTCTGCTGTCTCTCTCCAACATTAGGGACATCACTGTGAAAGAAGGCTTGGGAGATGGAAAGACAGCAAGCATGGGCTGAGATACTAAGGAAAGACCATGCAACGTAATTTCAGAATTTTAGCACATATAATGAAGTTGTAACACAGTCCATTATTCTTTCCTTTTAAATTACCTTCACAACAACCTCACCTCTGTGGTCACTGCAAAAACTTAACATTTTCTGCATGGGAAACCATTTCCTCCCATCTGTTTAGAATTTGTTTCTCATTAATTTCCATTTCTGCTTACTTGTCATATTTAAATGGGGCCATCATTATAGATTAAGATGGAACAAATTCAGCAATTAGTGAACCACAAAGAAACTGCCTTCTCCATATTAGTTTCAAAGGTTTTTTGACAACACTCTTCTACAAATGCTCACTATGATGGTTTGATCTGCTTGTATTAGATATAAACTTGAATTTCCTCAGTCTCAAAAGACAGGTTCTCATCGCATCTAAATTTCAACAACATTTTCCTTTAGTAATAGAGCAAATTGGGAATCCAGAACTGCATTTCGGATTTGGCCTGTAAATCTCAGGCTACTTGTTCTAGCTGTCTGGTCTGACCCTAAATTATGTGATTCTCTTCAGTAGTACTGAAGTGGACCTAGACATTTTTTCACATGTATATTTTATGTGCCCCAGAGCACAGTAAAATTTTACTTATTTAAAGCATTTAATTTACAGCAGACACAGTAGGCATACTTTGCTTTTCCTGACCACAGCTGCCTTCTTTTATTTTCAACTTGCTCCCATTTCATTCAGTATTTTAAATCTTGTCTTTTTGCTCATTCAAAATCAAAAGTTTTCACTACCATTACATCACTGTGTGTCTTGTATTGATGCAGGAGAGAAGGTATCAAAACCAAAAAAAAAGGCAGTAGTAGGTACCATTAAAATATATAACTATAGATATTAATATCTATGTACTACATTGATATAAGTGGGTGTCTCAAAATTATAAACATTATATGTTGAGTTATCTAACTACGGATGTTTTTAGAGGTAGATCATTATCATTAGTACACTCTTAATGTTCAGGAAATTGGATCAAAAAGGTCCTTTGAATATGCAATTCCTTTTCTTAAACTGAAAATTGTGTAACTACCTTTCTTAATATTTTACTGAATACAGTCTAATTCTCAAGATACTTCACATACAGTTGTTTGAAAAAGTAAATCCTGGGAGGAGTGGCTTAGGGAGCTGGGGTTGTTTAGACTGAAGTAAAGGAGGTTTAGGGGAGACTTTATTATTCTACCTACTACTTACCATTTTCCATGAAGCTAACTCTGTCACAATCTACTCCTGGAAAAGTACACAAGCAGATAACCCATCTCAGGGGTATTTCCTAATTGATTCAAGTTCTTTGGAACAGATTCAAGAACATAAGCCTTGTGAAGGTATCCTATCCTAAATTTGCTGATTTCAGTAAATCAGGAGGAGTTTCCGTCTCCCTCAAAGACAGGCCGTGCAGAAAGGCTTACAAGAATTAAAGGGATAGGCATCCACCAGCAGTAGGAATTTTAACAGAGGCAACCACCAAATTCTGCACCTGGGACAGTGCAGTTCTGGATGTATGGACAGACTGGGAAAGGAGAGGCTGGAGACCAGCACTGCAGAAAGGGACTTGAGGTTCCTGGTCAATGGCAGGTTAAACATGAGCCAGCAGTGCCCTGGCAGCCAGAAAGGCCCCCGTGTCCTGGGAAGCATCAGGCCCAGCATCACAGTCAGGCAAGGGAGGGGATTGTCCTAGTCTGCTCTGCACTGGAGCAGCCTCACCTCCAGTGCTGGGGACAGTTTTGGGTGCCACAACACAAAAAAGACATTGAGCTGTTAGAGAGTGTCCAAAGGAGGGCCATGAGGATGGTGAAGGGCGTTGAGGGGAAGCCGTGTGAGGAGTGGCTGAGGTCACTTGGTCTGTTCAGCCTGGAGGAGACTGAGGGGAGACCTCAATGCAGTTACAACTTCGTGTGAGGGGAAGAGAAGGGGCAGGCACTGATCTGCTCTCTGTGGTGACAGTGACGGCACACAAGGGAGTAGCTTGAAATCATGTCAGGGGAAGTTTAGGCTGGGTATTAGAAAAACCTTCTTAATCCAGATGTTGGTTGGGCACTGGAACAGGCTCCCCAGGGAAGTGGTCACAGCACCAACCCTGACAGAGTTCAACATTTTGTACAGTGCTCTTGGGCAGCTGGTGTGACTCTTGGAGATGTCCTGTTCAGAACTATCACTTGAATTTTGCTGATGGTTGTGGATTCTTTCCAATTCACAATAATCTTTTATTCTATGATTGACTGATATGTCCAGCCCCATAGACACTGTATTATCCAGTCTGAGATGTACTAAAGACACCTTGATACCAAAATACACAAAACAGAAAAAGGAATAAGTTTTTTAGCCATGGATTAAATTAAAAACCATCCCAGTCATGGTTCCATTGAATGACTGAGGACAGCTGGGAACATAGGCACATTGTTCATTTTGGTTATGTATAATAACCAAACAACATTGACAGACCTAAAATTTTACTCTATGAAGCTGACCTTGCTGGGCAGTTTGCCTCAGCCAGACACTTAAAAATCCAACGGGGTTGCCACTTGTGGACAGCGCCAAAGATATCTTAGTCAGGATCCATTATGTGTAAAATCAGTGGAGCTGCATTACCATCACTTTGCAGTTCTGTTTATTCATTTTGGCTTGGAACTGTTCTTGTTTATAGAAGATCTGTATCCATACTACTTTAAAGAGCTACAGAGGTTTGATACATAAGCTGGAAGAGAATGCAATTCTCAAACACAACAAAATGTGTAAGATCCTGAGCTGTCTTCTCAAGTGTAGAAGGGAAATACCTCCACGGACAATGCAGTAGAGCGGTAGCCTGGCACAAGACAGAGTGAGAGGCAGTTCTGTGTATAAGAGAACTCATTTGGTTCAAGGCTCTGCTCATTTTCTCTGCATGAACACGATGGGTTTTAGAGTCCCTCAGACCACTGTCAGCCAGTGTTCCTGTAAGCATAAAGCTCTCATTGTTCAGAACTCACATATATCTAACCATAAACATATTTCAGGGTGCTGATAGTGCATAAAAAATATAATATATGAGGAGCAAACAGCTAGATTATCAGAAAAGTAATCCAGCTGTATTTGAAACACTTAATTACTTCTAAAATTTCCTGTGAATACTTACAAATTGATCAGTTTAATAACTGCTATGTAGTGATCATCAGAAAACTAGCTGTGGCAAAACACAGTTCAGTAACTGCCTGAAACATGGTAGTTTCTTCTTATGGCTTTAAAGCTGTAATACTGTTGAAAGTCTAAAATTCAGGAAGATATAGGAAAGTTCAGTTTCAGCCCCACCCAGAAAAACAAAAAAAGCAGACTGCTGTTAACTACAATTAAAGCATTTAACCTTCATTTATTCCCTTTTTATGTCTTTTGAAAAAAGATGACACTCATGTCACTGATTTTCTGCAAATAACAGATTTTTCAGTTATTTAGTATATTAAAAATCTACTATCAGATTTCTGCCTTAAAAAAACAGTTATCCACATACATATATATATATATGCTTATACCTGTTCAGAAATCAGTATGTGTGAGTAGAATGCTGCAGCCTGAAAGGATTATAACATTTAGCCAAATACACAAAAAGAAAAGGAAAGTCACTCTCATAAAGTTATCTGCATCTATCTTTTTGGACATGAGATGCATACTGGAAGGGAATTTGACCATTTTTCCTCATTAAAAATGGAGTTTGACCATTTTTCCTCACTACTTGGAACACAGAGACCTTCCTCAACAACTAGAAGAATAGCTTCATGGCTTGCAGCAAATAGTAACTACACACATTTAGGAAACAAAATCACTTTGCCGAAATTACCTTACCAATGGCTTCAATTGCAGTTACCAAGAAAATCTCAGAAAAATGTTAGACCAGTGCAAAGTCTAACAATAACTGAAATTGCTGAAATTACTACATTTTTCATTATGACTCCCTAAATCTACTGGCAAGCAGCACCCAGTACAGGATGACTAAAGCCACTTCAAGAAATCTTAATAGGATACCTTAGCTTCATGCATAGGCTCTGACAGTCTTCAATAAAAGATGTAACTGAAGACATCTAAAAGGTGTTGTTTATTTTTCACTAAACAGCTCCCTTGCACTCATTATCAATACTTCTGACTGCAAATGTAAGATGCAAAGAAATAATAGAAAAATAAAAACACATACCATTTTAAAAATAAGGTGGTGTTTGAATACATCTTGTTGGATAAATTTTCAAAGCAATGAACAAGTTGGAAAAAATCCAGTGCTTCTTGAAAACATTTTTCATGTCCAGTCCTTAAGGAATCGTGCAGTACTAAATTGTCAGAGGAGATGTCTTTGCCAACTAGAGCTAACACCAATGTCATATCTAGCCACAGCATTCAAGACTACAGATCTCCTAATTAATAGTGACTATTTAACCTAAACCTAGGAGCACTCAGACAGATTTCAGCAATATCCACAAGGTTAAACACACTTATGTTCTGGTACCACAGTATGTACTCTTTCCAAGAGAGGAAAGAGAGGTGACTGAATGCAGTGGTGTGTTTTTAGTTTTATCAGTTCCATGTATGTATTTGTTCCATTCTTTTATGCTGTTTTATATAAGTCATAATGGTTTGTTCTTTGTACCCCCAGGTTTAACCCTTTTGTGGGTTACCCCGGTTACTGTTGTTTGTCCATCATTATGTTTTGTAAACCCCAGGTCCTGTCAGTCACTTCGGGGCCTCTCCCTGGGTCTAGATAGTTCCAGTGGAGGTGTCTAGTGATTGGGCAGGATCCCTGTTATTCCTTCCCTTGCCTCCTTGATTTGTTCTGCTGTCTGTCCCTTATGTACAGAGCCACTCCCGGATTTATTCCTATTGGACCCACACTACCCTTCCCGTTGCCCTTCCCCTGCATTTAAGATGATCAGAGATGATCTGCGCTCTCTTGGGCAGACACTGGTGGTGAGGTGGTCCCTCGTGGACATCAATAAACCCCAGTTGCTGTCCCCCCATCAGAGTCCTTCCTTCATTCCTCATCATTGTTCATGCTCTCGTGGCGGCAAAGGCGCCACAGGATGGGGAAGGTGTCCCCGGACACTGCACCGTACCTCGCACTGCGGCCGCTGTCAGAGCTAGCCAGGCAAAGCGGGATGAGACTCCCGAGACACCGCCACCACCACAACTGGAAAACGGAAATCACAAGTGGGTTTATGGGGTTATCCTGCAGAGACTGGCTGTAATCTGTCCACAAGCCCCAAGATACATTTACCTAACAGGCTAATACTTTCAAAATCTTACTGTCAAGACACAGCACCATTTATCTGCTGCCCAAATCTTTCTTCCAGAAAATAACTTCCTCTCCTACTCTGTCCCTTGCAATCCCTATTAAGAATCCATTCCTTGTGAATGTCTCTTCCCAAGGGTATCCTATTCTTATCTCATTATCTCTTACCATGAAACAGAAAAAAATCCCAGTTGATTCCTGGAATATTTCTTAAGCAGGAATTAAATCCATCTGTTTGAATCCATCTGTTTTGAAACTGAGCAAATAAGGGTGCTTTGTTTGTACACCCTACACCACAAAGAGCTGTGATGAAAAGGGGAAACATTCTTTCATTTTCAAACTTTGACAGAAACCTCTGAGTGTCAGTACAGCTATCATTCAGTGGTGATGGGATAACCCATCAAAGTCTTTTGAACAGAAGTTAAATAAAATGTTCCAGTCATTTCTCTCAGAAATAGTGACCTAGTTCTGCTACCTACATTATGGCTACCTACATCTTTTTCCTTTCAAGACTGAAATTACCCCTGCACAAGTATTTCTGAGACAGAAAGATTGTTGTCAACAGCAGAGGCAGGCAGAAATTCTGAATAAAAAATACCTTTATTAAATCCGAGAATTATAACTATTAATAGAATCATTTGCTGCTGATACACTACACAAAAATTAGCTATCCACTGGACTTCAAAATGAGTGTTCAACTTATTCATAGGTGATCACAACATGTAGAAAGAAAATTAGAACAGGGACATCCAAGAGAGTTGCCATGTTAGTTCTCATTTCCTATTTTGCCAAGAGGGAGCGCTCTAATTTCTCTTACACTTGATTGATGAAACTATAAAAAATGCTATAGAAAACTCTAGAAACACTTGACTTTAGAAAAAGAAGCAATGATTTTGTTGTTTGGGTGTGTTGGCTTTTCTTGCTGGGTGGATTTGTTTAACAGTTCTTTTAAGTTTTAGCACATCACTTTACCCATGGTTTGCAGAATGTTATTTCCTTCCTTCTCTGATTGTTATTGTTCACATTAGACAACTCATCAGGAGCTCTGGCCAGCACTAAAGTGGTATTGCTGCCTTGCAATCTGGTGTTGAAGAGCAAGTACAAGATAACAAAAAGTACAATGCTGCTCCAGAGATTTTACTTTGCTCCAAGTAAATTGCTCCAAGTTATAAATGGGATATAGTACAGTAATAATATAGTGCAGCAATTGTATTATCCCCATTTTGTCTGTGGTGACCACAGGCAAGCTCCCTTCCTCCCTTCCTCTTCCTCCCTGTGGTCCACCCCCTAGGTCCAGAGGGAGAGATGCAGTAATCAGCAGTTTACCTTCCACAGGAATTAGTAGGTGCTAGGGGACAATTGTTTGCTAGGTCAAAACACAAGATTGCAGCACAGCTAAGAATCAGACCCATATCACCTATGCCACAGTTCTGTACTTCTGTGCCATTAGCAGTTACCAAGTTTCCTCTTCATAAATAAATGGATTCGAGTCTTATGAAACACAGCTGTTAATTCAGGAATGTACTCTTCTATCAACAGAAGCTTTAAAATACAAATGTTGATGAGTATTTTAAGGAAATATACTGAGAAAAAATTAGATGATGTTCAATTTTGTACTATTCCAATTTCTACATTGTGCTCTTTCATCTACAGAAAATGCAGGAGGAAGAGTATGCATTTGGAATGCACAAAACCACCCAGCTACCCCTCTAGGCTTCATTTAGAAAAGATTTCTTTTGTCATTTACACTGACAAAAATCTGCACAAGAGTATCTTACTGTGGTGACAGGGAGCTAGATGAAGAAACGCTTGCATGTTTATAGTGGAACATGCATTCTTCAGAGTTATCACATCAACCTTTTAGACCACTAGAGAAAGCAAATTGGAGCTAGCTAGTTGTGTACTGTGCCAAAACTGCATTGTGGCTAATTGGCTCCCCACAATGAACTTTTCTTCATCCCTGGCAATAATCTTGATACTTAAGGTAGGAATACAATTATCATCATTATTTTGATCTCTAAAGCTTAATAAATTTTGACCTTCAGACAAAGAACCTTTTTTCTCTGGTGGATAATATATTCACTTACAATTTTTCTCATAGTTCTAAGTGACAAGTGGCTTCATTTCCTGGCCTGTCCTTTCTTTTAATGAGACACTTCTAATTATTGAAATCCTAACTGGCCATCTCAATATTATCTGAAGACATTCCACAAATCCAGGACTGCTTGGGAAGTCTCTACCTTTCTTTACAAAAACTGATTACCCTAAAGTTGGAATTATCCCTTAGAGTCTCATCTGCACACAGCTAATGGATATCCACTCTCATGGTAAGTGCAAATATCCAATCATGTAAGCATGAATGGCTGATAAATGGATAACCAACAGCATGCTTAACTACTCAGTTCTTCATTCTTCTACATGCTCTAAGTTAATATTTTCAAAGCAGCTTTATAAAGCATCTCAAATATGGAAGAGACAAAATTCCAAATAATGAAGCCGCAGTTTCATTTATTGGCAAATATTTGAGTTTGAAATCTAAAGTTTGCTCTGGAAACAAGGACAGACAGACAATTTGTTAGGAAGTGAAAATGTCCTTTTGCATTCTTTTTCTTCCAAAGTCATAAATATCAATAAACTATATATTCTTAAACTTGCTTCTGAATTTTTCCTTCAGAAATTGCTGACATTCAGACATTTTCTGTCAGAAATTGCTTCTGACAAAATAGAGAGAAGAAGAAAGTGCATAGGCATCCCAACTGCAACAGCACTAGTGCTCTTGACATCAATTAAAAAATGATAATACTAAAGCATGTCCATCCTAGCAGGATTCCCACCAGAGACAGAGACAAGGAAGTATTTATGAACATAAATATCTCATGAGTATCAGGTCTATTTAGTGTTCATATCCTTTTGCTATGCAAAGTGGAAAAGCAAAACTGAAAACAGACAAATGTAACATCTCTTGATTCGCTATTCATGCAGGGGCAAAACTGCATGTTGTACATAATTAATTTGTTTTTAAATTGCTGTGATCAGAGTTCCAAATACAGCAATAAATATTGTACAAGTAAATCTTGACTCTATGTTAAGTTCCTGCAACGTCAATTAGGAAGCATGAAGTTTCTGCATTAAACCCTTGGTTTCATAATCAGGATCTTCATACCAGGACACTTTGATGGCCCAGTATCTTTTTACTGTATGTGTGAAAAAGAATTAGCCCAAGGTATTCAGATTTGCAGTGAGTGCATTAAAATAAATGAAACCTAACCATTTGCATGCGCTCGTCCAAAAGATGGATACTTAAATTTGGCAAAACTGGTAGAAGAAAAGCATGCAATTTCACTTTTGTATTGCTATTTCTGTTGTCAGCTGGCAAAAAGAGGTGGAAATTTCTCAAACAAGAATTTTGCCAGAATATTTAGCCAAGTACAACCCAGTGAACATTTTCCAGACTCAGTGTTCTGTGATAAGTTGAAAGGATCAAAATGTTCTTTATTGTCATATTAGATTAAGCAATTTACCATACTCATAGCTGATGTGCCAGCTCATGCTAAATTTAAACATCTGTGAAGAGGAAGTTCCCATACAGCTCATGTGTTGGCCCAGCATTCAAACTGTTCCTTATTCCAGAGTCAGAGAAATCAAGTAAAAGTGAACTATACTCAAATTGCATGAAAGCCTTTTTTATTTTAAGCATGATCTTACAAAGCAGGCAGAGCTCAGACCCCTTTTTAGGTGCCTGAAAATTTCCGGCACTTCATGCCTTCCTAAGCTGTGCCAGTCACTGTGCACAGCATTTTCCCTAGGAAATCACGTAGATAGAGGCCTTGTCTTTTTAAGAAATTGAAGAGGCCTCTAGTATGAGCTTGACACAGATCTGTTTGGCTAGATTTCATCTTTGTGGCAAACACTGATTGATTAAAAATGTCCACAAGTGAAAATACACCATGTGTGCTCTTCCTTGTGGGAAGGCAGTTACATGAGATGTAAACTTCAGCTTTGGTGTCATAGGAATGCCCTCCAAATTAAAATCCTGATTTTAAGCAGGATGGTTCTACCTGCTGCTGACATATTCTTATGCCAGGCACAAGATGGGGAAAGTGAAGGTGAAGTAGCTGCCTTATACTTCTGTGCTAGAATATCTCCCTAACAACCGGTGACACTAAATCTGCAGAGTAAGGGAATGTAACACTCAGTCAGCCCAATGGAGGGAAAAGACTGTCAACTGACATAGCTGTAAATTATTAATATAGGATTTCTTAGAAGATGGGCAACTTAATTTATACTCAATTCAAGCCACATCTTAAAAATTTCACTGTATAAATAACTTTAAATTAAGCCACAAAAGCTAAACTTAACTAATATATTATCACACCTTTCTTCCCTGCATGATATAGAGGACTTTACCCCATGATTACTGTCAAGTGACAGCTGTGTTCAAAGAAAAACAGTTAGGTTCCTGTGCTACATCATCAATGATGGTGCCTCACTTTTCTAGCATATATAAGGACCTGAGCATTTACTGTAATTTGATTCTGGGATCAACAAAAGCTGTTGACAGAGTCCTGCAAGTAAGACATCCTTTGTTTTTCTTTTCTTTTGAGGATGTTATTTAAAAGTATTCCAACCTCATTCAGACTTCCCCTTTCAGTAACATTATGCTAAGAACTCCAGCTGCAGGCCATAAAAATTAAAGGGCTTGCAATTATTGTACTTATGAATTAAATGAAACATTTAATGTGTGATACAATTTAACACTCATTCTTCATTTAACACTTTCATGTTACAACTTTTAGTACAACCTTTCTCACTTTTTAATGTTCCATTCAGTACACAAAATAATAAATTACTTTACTTAGTGTCTTGTCTTAAATTTTTCATTAAGTTTCTGCTTTTCTCTTTTACAGCTATACACCTGAGTCAGTGTCCTACCAAAATGCCCTTAAAATCTCTGAGCCAGAATCCTTATTTCAACTGGTTTCACAAATAACCCTAGTTTCATTACAAATTAAGCTATGAACTGAAGCGCAAAACCCATCAGTGATGAGTTGTTCAAAAACAGTGACATTTTCCATCATCATTTCATCTGCTACAGAATGTAAATTTCAAAATCAAGACAAACTCCTACAATTCTTGACTTAAACAAGTCAGAGAACAATTAAATAGCAACCCTCAAATCAAAAACTGGAATTTAAAATTCCTATAACTTCAGCAGGAGTTTTGTAAGCATAGTAGTTGCAGTACAGGGACTTCACTGCACATTAGTATTCAGTATATTCTTCATGTCTGAAATAAAACAAAGTTTTTTATTTGTAACATCCAGGACCAGAACCTCTGATAAGTTCTACGCAAAAACGAACATCCAACTCAGCAACACATGTACATAGGCAGAACACAAAACACAGCTGTACACATTTCTGCATTGCCAAATTAATGGCTACCACATAAAAACATATTTAATATTTACACCCTAAACAGTTTATTTTCCTAAATAATTGAGTATTCCAAGTGTAAATAGTTAATAAGACAGAATCATTCATTTGCCACAGAATGTGATGAATTTCTAAAAAGATAAATGCGGAGATGGTTCCCCAAAGGCTCATTCCCCTCTCCCAGAAGGTGGTGTCCACAGGGAGAAGCACAAATTCCTGAATTGCAGCAGCAACAAGTGAGTTTCATCTGCAGAAACACAACTTATAAAAGAGAGGCTCATCATGTTATGGTGGAGTAGTCAAAGAATGTTTACAAAAACTTGCACAGACTCAAATACTTTAACTGTAATGTAACAAGTGCTCTATATAGGATAAAGACACTGAGCCTGTCTCTCATCTTAGAAAAGTTTTAAACACTGATGCTTCTAAACCAGTGGAACTATTCCCTATTTACTTTGGATTATTTTGAGATTAGAGATTAGAACCAATCACAGTGTAATGCTGTCACGATCCGCCACTGCAAGCGGGGTTCGTGATGGTTCGTTTTAAGGATCTCAGAGCGCAAAAGACACAGCAGGGGACAACTCAGTTTGCTCAATCACAAATGCACCTTTATTTAGTGCCAACAAATGCGATAGTAGGGAGAGAAATTAAGAATAGTAAGAAATACAGAGAAAGAGGGGAAGGGGATTATAGCTACCAACGTGGAGGGACGAGTCCTCGAAGCTTAGAGATGCCTATAGACGCGAAGTCCTCCAGTGGGGTGTACACAAAAGTGTGGAGGGTCTCCAGAGCTTTTATAGGTTTGTCAAGGCGGGAACCAAAGCGAGGGGCACGGAGCCAAAGCGGGAACCACCTGTGTTGAGGTTTGGTGCTCAGGAACAAGCTGCAAACTGTACCTCTGGTATGGACAGACCAGTTTGGACAAGCAGCCTTGGCTCAGTCCACTGTGACCAGTTCCATTGTTCTTGCACTCCGTTCTCATGGAGATGCATACCAGTCCTCTGAGACTTGGCAAATGTTCCACATCAACCAGGCCAGGGACTCCTTTCAGAGTCTGGGGTCTCAGTTCTCAGTCATTGGAGACAGTCGTGAGGCATATCACATCCTTGGACAGACTCTGACAAATGCAAAAATGTGTTTGTGCTGTATTTTTTCAGCTTGACACGCATGCATTATCAGTTCAGACAAGCCCAATTGTTCAAAAACTGATTGATACGTGCAGGTAACCCTGCTTTGTACTCACAGGCCAGCCTGTGCCACAATGTCAGTTTCAGGGATATATATGTAGAATATAGTTCTCTAATCAGCACCACTTTGCCTTCTGCTCTTCCCAGCTGTCCCTGCTGTCTCCAGGCTACAGTTCACAAGTTTTCTAAACTTACAAACACATTACGTATGCTCTTACATCCTAATTTACAGAAGTCTTAAAAAATCTGTATTTTCACATTATCTGAGTTGTCTCAACCCTTCTGTGTTCCAAAAACTCCAACAAACTGGAAAGAGACCATAAAATAGTTGCACGACTGTATTTTGCTTTTGCACTAAATCTCTCCCTGACTCAGTAATTCTGAAAAAAACAGTGTCATGCTGCAAAGAGATTCCTGTCTATAACGAAAAGTAGATGTAAAATTACAAAATTATATTCTAGTTAGTTCTAGTTAGAAAATCAGAAGATTAGAAAGTTTAGATGAGATGATTAGAAGCTTAAAAATGTTCTTCCTGCTTTGTCATGGGGTTTTACAACATATTTCCAGGTATACTAGACATTTACTAGCTAGCTGATCCCTTCCTGTAGACTTCAAATTTTCTAAATCTTTCTTTCTTTGAGGTTTGAATTAAAGAAGAATCAAGCCCTCCAGCCTACAACTGAAGGCACTATTTAATTGCTGTTCATATACACTAAGTGTTACATAATATTAAGCACCCTAAAAACATATTGGGTGTCTCAGTCACTGAAGTCTTAACTGCATCTGTGCCTCAGTTTCATAAAATGAACGATAATATCCCCACTTTCAGGAAATTTGATAAGATTTACTGGTGCTCAGGATTCACCCAAATACTCTAAAGATCTGCACTAGCATTCTTTAAACCAGCATTTGAATATTATGCAATACCTACCTACACACCCTGAAAATAAATATAGAAATAATTGAACAGTTGCTCATGAGACATGCACTGCTCATTCTGTTCACCTGTTGAAGAGCTGAGGAAAGACAGGAAAACAGAACAGGAGGTTAAATTAAGGTTAGATGCTCCCTCTTGGCACAAGACCAAGGTAAAAAAAAAAGAAAAAAATTATAAAATCTGTAAAAATTACTTTGATCCAGCTACATTTTGAGGACTGGACTTTGCAATATCAAAAAATGCTCTTTTCATGGAGTAAGGAACAAAAATTTAGCACCATCTGGTAAAAGACAACTAATAAGACTATGCAATCTAGTTAGTGGGACCGTGTTTTTCAATGAGATTCATTTCATATGCAGTAGAGGCCAACACACTCCTCTATGTTCATACAAGAATTAGTACTTTTGATAATGATGATTTTTGATAACAAAGTTACACTACTTCATCTAAGTTCATGTTTATCATATCCAGCCTTCATATCAGATCATATATGCCTCTCCAGTTCACATTTTTTATTCAATAAAACTAACAAAAGTGGGTTGCACTTACCTTGAGGAAAGATGGCGCCAAATGCCAACACTACTGCATGATAAGGAAAGATGAAAAAGTACATTCTATTTTCTCTCAATGTGTTTTTCTCTGGGCCCTTGATCTTTTCTTGTGGTAAATACTGATAACACTCTACATTCTATTATGTAATTATACCTGTGTCGTCTTCATTACTTAAGCCTGTGCAAGATTGAACCACTTTTTATCTGCTTGTTCTGGCTTCAACTTGGGTAGAGTTAATTTTCTTCACAGTGACCTGCATGGGGTTGTGTTTTGGATTTGTGCTGAAAACAGAATGGATAGTACAGAAATGGTTTTTGTTACTGCTGAGCAGGTCTTACAGACCCAAGGCCTTGGCTGCTGTTTGTACTTCCACACTGGTGAAGATGTTGGGAGTGCATGGGAGGTTGGAAGGAGGCACAGCTGGGACAGGTGACCCCAACTGACCAAAAGGATATTCCAGACCATGTGACATCATGCTCAGTACAAAAAGCTGAGAGAAAGAAGGAGAAAGGAGGGAATGTTTGGAGTCACGGCATTTGTCTATTCAAGTAAGTGGGGAAGATACATAATGGGGCCCTGCTCTCCTGGAGATGGCTGAACACCTGCCTGCCCGTGGGGAGCAGTGAATTCATTCCTTGTCTTGCTTTGCTTGTGTACATGGATTTTGTTTTCTCTATTAAACTGCATATATCTCAACCAGTGAATTTTCCAGCTTTCATTCTTCCAATTCTCTCCCTAGTCCTGATGGTGAGGGAGTGAGGGAGAGGTTAAACCATTACAGTGTCCCAGTTCTGCAGTGAACTTATTGGTGGTTCAACAGAGGTAGGTGACACAGAATTTTCTTTTTCTTTGAACAGGCAACATTTGCTTTAAAACTGTTAAACAAAAATGAAGATCACATGAGCTAAAAATCAGAAATAAAGACAAGAAATCTGAAAAAGTCCAGATTTTGAGAGCTGAAGAAACAACTACTCAAACCATCAATGTTCTTGCTTCTGTGGAAAACATTTATTCTCTGTGTCAGCAAAAATAGAAAAAATAAGAGAGCTGTTGTCATTAGAAGTTAAGGTAGAATATTTGACATTACCTAAAGGCATTACTATGTGACATTACCTTACAGTTCATTGCTTTGGCTAACATGTTACAAACATGCCTTCTGTAGTACATATTTCAAATACAAATTGTTCCTTATTAAGCCCATTTGAGTTTCAAAGACACCAATGTATTAACAAAGGTCTTGTAAAAATGTGAATTGATCCAAGCTTCTTGAGCCCTTAAAAGATACGATAACAAAATATAATGCAATAAATTTCAGATAAGTATTTCCAGTCTTGAACAAATTAGTTTCCCTCCCTCCTAGTAGTAACTTCAGCCTCCAGCAAGCTCTTTGTAAGAAGGGATAACACTCCCCTAAGGAAGGCAACACACTGACAGAAATGTGAGAAAACCCCATACAAACACCTTCAAATAAACAAGAGATGTAAATGACCTACTGTTTAGATATCACTTACTTTCCTGCAATAATGGAGTTTTAACACAGATTTGGCTGAGTTGAGCCTTGGAGGCGCTGCTCTGCCTGAGGCCTGGTCCCGTGTAGTCCCAGCCACAGAACTCAGTGCCCCATGCCACAGAAAAGCACTTTACCAAAAAACACTCACTACCACTTATTTATCTGCTCCCTGCCCAAACAGTGCAAAGGAAGGCCTTTTCTAACCCTCATGCTCCTCTACAGTTGAAAGATATGTCTCTTTTCTAAACAAATCTTCCTCTCACGCAGTTGGTGAGTTAGTTGAAAGATACATCCCACCAGCTTCAAGAGAAAGAGGATTTCCGTCAGGACTCTAGAATTTACATTCTCGTCATAGGGTGTCCAGCTTTCAAGAGTGTTTTCTTTCATGTTGTAATCGCTGCTATTTTTACTACACTATGTTGTAGTAGCTGTATATGGAAAAGTTATAAAAGATTACCACATACTACCCCAAAAGATGCAGTTTAATTATAAACCTAGTAAATAGCTGTCAGCATCACCTTTTTATCATCAACAAAAAGAGGTAATTCTGCTCTTTTCACAATCCTCAATGGAATTCATGGATTTAAGAGCATGAGATACAAAAAACATCAAAGATTGACAAATTCTTCAATCTGCTGCTTTCACTCTCAGCCCATATACACAGTCAGAGCATCTCTGATTAAAAAGGATGATCAGGAGAATCTCTGATTAAGAAAACTCCAAGCTGCAATGGGCCCTTCAAACAGTCTTTCAGCTGCCTCTTTCCTCAGTACATTTTCCCTGAGTGTTGAACCTCATTCCTAACTCAATTTTCAGTTTTGGGACTGACTCAGACTCTGAGGAATGTGATCCAGTTTTGAGATGAGTCTCACTTTAAGAAGTAGGCTGGACTACATAACCTTTCAAGATCTTTTCTAACCAAAATTAATCCTATGATTTTATATGCCTGTCTTTAGCATCTTCTCATCTTTCCTTTGTTACTGATGCCAAATGTTCTATTTAATTCAAGATCACCAGCTTGGAAGGAAACATTCACTTCTTTCATTCCAAACATAAACTGGAAATATCTGCTCAGTCTAAATGTCCCAAAAAAGCCAACCAATGAAATAAATAAACAACCTGGACTTTTGTAATTTTACTATGTGCCTCTAACAATTATCTATATCTAACCTGGGCTTTTGCTGGAATAGTTTTAAGGATATAAAACAACTCTATCACTTTTAGGAACTCTGAAGAAGTTTCTGGCTTTTTGAGACGTCACCCACATTGAAATCAAATATAAAGGAAACGGTTCTTTTTATATATTACAAATATATATATAAAGAGTAAGTTCTCAGATGAATAGGATGATACACAAGAGCTATCCCTGCTCACTTCATTCTTTATCACATGTAATAGTATCTTTGATGTAGGCAGCAACACTCTTTTTTCTTTTTTGTTTGTTCTTACTAATTCAGCATAGTTTAGCTAATGGTTTTAAATGCTCCATCAATAAGAGCCAACAAACAACCTTTCAGTGAAGTCAACCATAATGTGTTTTCTTAAAAAGCAGTATCATTATCTTTACTTTAGTCATTATGCATAATTCTCCTTATATTTCTTATATAAAAACATCAGCAAAACCTTTTTGATTTTTACACTGTGCATAGCTGCCAGTTATCCTCACTGACTTTTAGAGCTTGTTCAAAAACCACTTTAGTCATGCAGGGACTGAATTCATTACTGTTGTGGTGGGGGTTCTTACTTCTTGTACGTCACAGAGGTGAGGTTATTACTGCTGACAGTTTTAATGCCTTGGTTGTGTTGAGTGGTTACTAGTGAGTATAGAAAGGAAGTGGGCAGGATGAGCTTTGGTGTACACACAATGATAATGACTATTCAGCCTAAGCAGAAGACAAGACAATGAGAAGGCTAGGATTTTTCAAATTTGTGTTTATTTTAGTTCCATTTGCCCCCTTAGGTCTGCTGGGCTGACGGCTATAGCTGTTGGTAGTGTTAAGTGAGTGAGACATTAGGAAGAGAATAGTGATTGGGGGAAATTTCATTAACCTGTGGTTAGACATGAGCCTTGAAGCACTTCTGGGAATCATAAGTGGAATGGTACTTGTCCTAGTTTTATCATGATTGCTATTGTCTCAAGGAAGCACAATGTGGCAAGTCTATGGATAATGTCTCCTTGTCCAGTAGATCATACATTAGTCATGGTCAAGAGGAGGGTTAGTGCCCTATTAATATGGCTTACTGGACACCAAACAACCTCATCCACTCTAATAACTCTGCTCACATTAGTATTCTCGTCCTGCAAAGTAGACACAGGCCTAGCAATACTAACTGCCTCTACACAAACCCATGGTTCTGACTACTTACAAAACCTAGACCTCCTATAATATTAAAAACCAATGATTATTTTCCTCCCCATATTCTTCCTATCCTCCTCCCCGAAATTCCTTTAAACTAAGACCACCACACATAAGCTCCTAATCACCACCCTCAGCCTACAAGGACTACTTCTAGCACACCATCCCCCCAGAAACACTAGGATTGACTAAATTCTATCCCCTGTATTAGTACTATCCAGCCAACTACTATCTCACACAATCATAGCAAGCCAAAACCACCTACAATACCAACCACCAACATGAAATACAATATTCATCACAACCTTAATCAGAGTCCTACCATTCATTATCTTAGCCTTCTTGGCCACAAAACTAAGCTAACTCTTGGACCAGCAGAGCCAGACCGAAGAGTATTCCCATGACATGAAACAGCATAAGCAAAGACAAAAGAAAACAGGATCTATTTATCCATTCTGCAGTTTTTCTTGGAAAAGTCCACCTTCCCACACTGGCTACATTCTCATTCACTGGATAAAAACTACCCAATCCCTGCATGCACAGCCTGAAGACCTGTAATGGGAGATGCAGAGAGCTGGGGCCAGAGATGACATCTTCCCACCATGAGCAGGAAAGAGGAGACCAGATTAGGAAACAAACTGACACTAGTAGTTTCTGCTGCTGTTAATGGGATAGAAATTGGAGCTGTGATGTCTTTGAGTCATGCAGGTATTCACCACCATATTCCTTGACATCCAAAGTACAAAACCAGCAGCAATTAACTGTTAAGGAAGCACAGATTGGTCTTCCTCTTTTCTTCCAGCACAGATCAAGAAGACATAAGGACCATGCCTGGCCCAGGTAACCAACAGCCACAGGCAGCAGCCTCTCTTAATTTTAGCTAAACCCAGTTCTGTACAATGTCCAAATTTAGAAACTTTCTCTCTACTTTTCAAATAAAATATAAGCAAATATATTAGAAATGTGGAAAAACTCCAGATGTAGGACCTTAAGTTCACATATAAAAACCAAATTAAAAGACAAGCTAGGAAAAAACTGCTGCAATTGACCTTCATTTATGATACTGCTGGGTCTTTTTCTACTCAGTAGATACTCTTTACTACAGATTATGTGAGACTGTTTAGCACATTAATGGATTGCCACTTTATAAACAAGGAAGCAAATTAGTTTTAATAGGCTAAACAATTAACCTTGAAGAACATTTCATCCTTCTAAGTCCAGAAAAATTATTGTCTGCTCTTGGTTTTGATGAAAATACATATAAAATGTCATTTTTCTGCCATAAATCTTGCCTCCAAATCACAGATTGACTCTTGCTGTTGAACTTTACTGTATCTGAAAGCAGAAATTAAATATGTATAAATACAGGAAATTATACACCTATGAAGCCTTCTAAGTATGAGAAATTTAGTCTGAATGGAGTTCTAGTCCCGAAGGAGAGAAAGTTGTTACAGCTGACACCATCTATTCATAGCTGAATTCTGGCCTCTGCTTTGGAAACTTTCTTTAAAGAAATCTGAACTTCTCATTCTGTGTGGAAGTGAACTGCAAACTTATATTTTTGTTTTGATCTGAATTTTCTAATCACCAGAAATGGATCCATGTGGTGATATTTGAATAGGATTGCACACAATTTCAAATTTCCCTAAATTTTAATTTTATTAATATAGTTACAAGAAGTCCACAAGATACCTTCATAACCGTGGCATGCGGAGCAAAAGACAGGATGTTGTACAGATTTTACTCTTTATCAGAGAGTGCATATGCATATGAAGCATAACATCATATGCACAAAAATGTTTTATTTCTAAATTTATCTTCCAGCTTCCAGAAGTTAGAATTTCCAGACCTTTTTATCTTCTTCTGACCTGTTAAAAATTGCTGTCTGCCATTCTGAGATCATCAATCTTGCAGACACCATGACTGTTTCATGACAACAGTTTTTAATACATATTACATTATTCTCACAGCAATAAATTTTGTAAAAATAACAATTTCTTTTCATTTGGGTTGTCTTCCATTATACATAGATATCCATTTTTGATGAACTATTTAGGACAAGAATTAAAACCAACCTTATTACACCTATGTTATGAACTCAGAATGCAAGACCACTTAAATAATCCAGAGCCAATTTACAAATGGGGCCATGGCTATAAAAGCTTGACTTAACAGGATTTGGAACAAGTTCTCTCTCCTACAATTGCTTACTTTGTCTTTACTCAGTATTTTCTCCTATTTCACGAGCGTTTTATTCCATCACAGCAGAAATGAATGCAGGCCTCCTGGTGCTGACTTAATATGTTGTTGTAATTTTCTCTTTGGGAAAAAATCTATTATCTAAAATAAAAATATATGAAAAATTTTTAAATAAAACACACAGCTGATTCTTGTCCTTCTCCTCCATAGATTCTCCAATGAATCTTCAATCTGTGCTTGTTTTTAAACTCCATTAACTGAAATCTTTTACAATTAAACACATCCCCTCATTTTTATCTTAAGTGAAGCTCCACATAAACTATAATCAGATGTGAAAATTTAGGCCTGAAAAATTCTTTATGCATCCCTAAACTTTGGACAAATCCAGGCCTTGTTTTTGCTTTGAACTGTTAAGTCAACTTACAGGCCCAACCACAATTTCTAGTTATTTTTAAATATGAAAACATACAAAAATACAGAGTTAACTCATGTCATCCTAGGCCAGAATAAAAGACAAATATCCTCTCCTCATGGGGAACAGTTTGAAAATCAGATTTTCAGGAAATTTCATGTGTAAACATAATGAACTTTGGAGTGATTCCTAGAGAGAGACCCTCTATCCCTATTGACTCCAATAAGAGTCTGAGGAAACTAATCTCTTCTGGATTTCCAGAGTACAGAGGAGAACATTCAGGATGGGAAGGAATGCAGTTAGCAAATTCCTCTCCAACTAGGAAAGAGAACTCATTACACAGGGGGTTACAAGTACTAGCCAGTGCTAGTCCAGAAAAGCCCACCTGCCTCTTTGAATCTATACCTGCTGTTCCTGATGTCCTCCAAGAATCAACTGATCAATTTATATCTACGGGCTTGACAAGGATGTAGACAAGGTGAGAGTACTGAGATTTGGTTTACTTTGAGCAGAGGAAGCTTATAAACCAGGTTAATGTGTTTCACAGACTGTTTCCTTGTATGGAGCTCAAAGAAGAGGAATCTGCTGCAACCCTGCAACAAGAACACGAGCAGTACATTTGAGCTTTGAACGTTTTCCAGTGCACTCTCCAGTGCATAAATCAGGATGGTGGCTGTCATAGCTGCAGCATCTCCAATTTCAACTCACATCACCAACCACACGAATCCCTTTGCCAAGGGAGCCCTCTTGCTGTGTCCTCTCCATTCATCAAGACCTTGACATTTTCCTGGGGGAAGCACAACCTGACAATGCTTTTTATTCTAACACAGCCATAAGCCTTCAGACCTTTTTGCAGAAGTTGCATTGCAGCAGTGCCCTCTCATAAGCTTGCGATATGCCATGGATGGGTGTGTTGAACAAGGATTGTGCTTTTTCATTGACATGCCATGCTTGCAGTGCTGAGGAACACAAAAAGGCAGTTTCCCCACCTCCTACTGCTCTCACACCACTTATTTCTTCTGACCTGAAATCCCAACTTTCTATTCACTGAAATGCTTTATATAAATACAACACCTACCCACCAGCCCCTTCCAGATCTTGTGGTCTGAAGACAAAACACCACTTTCAGCATAATAAGGAATAAAGAAAAGTCATCTAGGACTCTGTCCAGCATGCTGGATCTACCATGAGAAGGCCAGTATGTCACCTGCAATCATCACAATCAATCAAGAGTAAATAACCAAATAAAAAATATCAGCAGAAGAAAGCTGCTCTCACAAAAAAAACCCAAACAAACAAGCAAGCAAAAACCAGTTTTTCAATACACTGACAAAGAATTAATCAAAATTAAGAAAATATTAATTCCAAAAAGTCACTGATAGAAAGTAGGGTATCCTATCTAGGAGATCTTTATAGTCCCATGTCATGTGTGTAAAGCAGATGTTTGTAGAGGTCCTGACTGATGTCACTCTTCAAGTACATCAAAACTCAAAACCACTGACTTAGGTGGGATCCTATCCAGAAAGGACAAGGTATGTGACAATATGCAAAATACCATATTCAACAGCAGCATCTTTCAGCCACTGCTTTAACAAAAAAGAAAATAAAACCCTGTGACTAAGCTTCTCTACTTTCCTATTTCACCACTAGACTTTCACAAATTCAATTATCTCTTTTTCTTGTGGGATCATGTTTTTTGGGGAAAGAGGGTCTTCTGAAATGTTTAATAAGAAGCCTGGTTCTTGGAAGAAATTTTCCTTTTGCTCTTGAAGACCTGAAGTAGAGCTATTCACATCAGAATACAAAGCAAATGCATGAAAAACAAAGGTCATTTAGCTATTAAAGATCAAAGCCCAGAGTCTGACACAAGTATTTCAAATTCTTTTCTCAGATTGTATCTTGAAAATTCATTTTTCAAATCAGAAAGCATGTGTAATTTGAGAATTACTGAATAAACAACCTTCACTTTGAAGAAATGGAAGAAAATGCCGTTACATCAAGTGAAAGAATCTAGATGAGAGGTGGGGCGGGCAAGAGACTGTAGGAACTCTTTCTGAAGATAACAAGTTTAAGAACGATGCATTATTTGTGAATCAAATTCCAGCTTCTGGCTGGAACAGAACCCATAAAAGCACATGCACATGCTCATATAACAGCGACTTATGTCAGCTGGGAGTAAATAACAGAAGAATGAAGTACTGGGTACTAAATGTTTTGTTCAGTTTGGAGAAAAATACTGACAATGCTACTTGAGTATTACCTTGCTAATATGTCAGTAATTCGTCTTTACAACAACTCCATATTATTATTTTAATTAAAAGGAAAATGAAATAGGAATAGATGAGAATAAATGACCTATGAAAATGAGATAAGGCCAGTAACAAAACCAGCAGTAGACTTCCTACTAGCTCTAGCTTCCATATTGTAGCTCATGCTAGACAAATATCTGGTAAAGCATTTGCCTTTTTCATTAGTTCACTTAAGTATGATTTAAATACCGTACCTTGAAACCAAACTTTAGAGTTCATACTGTCTCTACAGTCTTTGAATAACAGTCAACTATAAACAATAATTTCCAAAGAAATGACAATCACTGTGGAAATTTGAAACAGCAAGAACAGTTTCCCCTTGAAGGGGAGTAAGAAGTCGTTAGCAGCACTACCGTTTTGTGTGTGTGTGTGTGTTCGGGTTGGTTTTTGTGGGGCTCTTTTTGGTTTTTTGGGGAGGTTGTTTTGTTTTTTTTGTATAAAGATTACATGGCTCAGGAGTAATTATAAGACTGAATTTTCATACTGAGATTTTGTTACCACCGAAGTACTTTAAATTAAATGTGTTACCCTAAGTTCCCACACAGGAATTCCTGTACTGTAATCAAGGGCATCCAGATTATATCCAAGCAACATGTAACAGTAATGCTGCGACTTGGAGGGCTAAAAGTAAGCTGAAATTGAACACTTCATTCACTTCATACTTAAAATGTCACTCCATCAGAATTTCTGCATCTTCAAATCCTGTATGGCACATAAATGCCACACACTCTTCCCATTCCCAAGGCACAAGTAGAAGGAGTTCCAAATTTGTCTGTCATCATTTTCTACATAAATATGGCAAAACTGTCTTAACAAATAGAAATTTGAAAGCTGTTGGACTAAGAAATATTTGCAGACGTGAAAAGTAGTGCAATCAACACATGCAGTCAGGTAACAGCCCAGGAGTGTGTCCAGTGAAGGTTCCACAGCATTCCAGTACACCCTCAGACTTTCTCCATCCTACCTACTCTACACAATCCAGGAAGGGAAGGGTGGATGAGGGGAGGACATGGCTGTTCAAGGGGGTTGAGCTGTTGGAGTGACAATTGCACGGAGGACAACTACAATAATGTAAGGAGAGAGGAGGGAGCTGGTGCTGGAAGGACCCCTCCCATTCCCAGCAGATGACCAGGAAAAGGCATAAGGGAGAATGTAGGAACCCTGGAAGCTGAGTCTTGGGGTTTCTGTGCTGACAGGCACTGACCCTCAGGCAAGCACTACATTGGACTTGGGGCCATGGAGTGGGCTTCTGGGGTTGAGTGGCGGTGCTGCAGGAGGAGGTTGAATGTCTTGTTGATCACAAAATGGTGCCGGCAGAAGCACACAGCCTTTGTTTACGGAAGTGCATGGAGCGCCGCCATTCTGTTGTACGGAAGAAGCACTTCTGGCGCCGCCATTTTGTGGTATGGCAGAGGCATGCAATTGCCGACTGCTGCACACAGAGAGGTCCGCCAAGTCCCAGCCTGGCCCATAACTCAGGGGATCCCTCCCCCGTCCTTAGGAAGTGCCTCCGCAGGGTTAGGGTGTCCCCTGTTAACTGGGATTGTCCCCACCTCTGACTGTGTTCCCGTCAGCGATCTTTTAACAGCTGCTGATGCTGCCATGATGGGAGGAGAGGGGACTGCCCCTCCTTCCTTCTCTTTTTTGCTTTCCTCTGTATGGACCGAATGTTGCTGGAACGGTCTTTTGCATTTCATCTGTTGGTTACAACTTCATAGACCACCCTGCACACAGGGAGGAGTTTTGCCGCTGTTGTGTTTTTGAGAGTAGCTTTGTTATAGTCTTAGACTATAGAATCCCATAAAAAGGGACAAAAAGAACTCCTGCATGTGCATTCAGGACCTGTTTATGGAGCCAGCATAAGAGGTCTTTTAATTGGTCCCTTGGGACAGTCATAGGATGATTTTTGATCATGGAGTCTAAGAGGTCCACTGCATCCCTCTGTGATCTGGACATTATGTTTCCCATTATTATACCAGATTAACCCTGAAGAATTCAACACGTAGCTGACTTCAGCCGTCAGTTTCTCTCCTCAGCTCCCCTGTTCTATGGCTGACCAGCAGTCACAATTTCTGGTTCAACCTTTCACCAGCCTCTAGAGACTCTGAGCTCCTTCTTCTTGTTTTTTCTTTTCCCTGGGGATATTATTCTTCCAGCTTCCAGCTGCTTTCTTTATCTCCGATTTTCTTCAGGGAGGGCCCAGCCCTAACAATCTAAGTGATATTCCTCCTCACATGGAGGTACCATTAAAATGTGTGCTTCTTATCTTCTTTTCTTCTTGTTAGAGCCAGGATTAAAGCATGGGAGTCGCTGTTCTGTGTTGGGACTCAGTTGTTTAATAATTATCTATAGCATGGTCTCATGCGTTGTGAGCTCTAACTAACAAGGTCAAAAATGGATCTATCTCTAACTCTTTCCAAGATTTTTTTAAGCATAAATTATCTAAAATTGAGATGACATCTGTGTTTTTTTTACTTTTAACCCAATAGCTAACTACTTGAGGTCCACAATGCAGACCTTTTCACCCAATTAGAAGAAACCACCCAAAACCATGAAGAAGAAGGTGAAAGAAGAAGAACTTAGTAAACACCCCAAATCCTCCATATTGTTCTACATATATTACTATATACTAAAACCTTAAATTCTTAGTTTTCCATCCTGTGGCATCACACAACTCCATTCAAACTACACATCCACAACCTCAGCGCCACCACTCAACCCCAGAAGCCTGTTCCACAGCCCCAAGTCAAATGTAGTACTTGCCTGAAGGTCAGTGCCTATTAGCACAGAAATCCCAAGACTCTCAGCTTCCAGGGTTCCAACAGGAGAAGAATGGCAACCATGTGCACCTCAGCTGTGACCAGAACATTCTTGTCCTTTCTGGCCACAAAAGGGTTCAAAGAGCTCCTTCTTTGAAGCCACAGTGGCATCTGAAGGGATGCAGTCTGCCACGCTCCTAATGCACACATAACTCGTTTGTGCCACGGATATTTTCAGAGCCTGATGCTAAGAGCCTTCGATTGTTCGTGCCACATTTGTCAATCTCTGTATATGTAGGTTTGGTAGTTCTCTCCCTCCAAAGCAAGACTTCTCTCCCTGTGTGCCTTGTTCAAGTAATATGAATCAGAAGGTTTTGGTTTTTGCGGTGTATTTTTCACTTCAAGTAACCATCACACATGGATGTGTTGAGACTAAAGTCTCCAAATTAATTTCTGTATCAATTCACTGGTTTTTTATTCAGTTGGGTATGCAATGCAGAATAGAACAGGAAGTGTTCTTAATCATAAGCAAGCCAGAGCTAATGAGAAGGTATTTTTCTCAAAAAATTTAATCTGCTGAAGGTACATTCTGTGAAAAGCAATCGTTCCACACTTGCAGCTATTCTGCTCAAACCATCCAAGAACCACATAACTACAGTTAGTGTACCAATGAGCTCAACTTGAGAGCCCTCCTGAGAGGCAGGATATGTTTATTTAGGCTCAAGAGATGATGATTTTTGATTACCTTACCTTGCTAGCTGACCAGTTTGGTGTCTGCACAGGCTGAAGTGCATGGGAACTTTCTTCAAGAGGCATCTTTATCAACTAAAGGAACTAGTGAACTGAAGAACAGGTCACTAAAAAATAACAGAGAGGTGTTTGTTTTCATGTGTAAAGATTGGCACTTCCTAAAAATGGACTGAAAGATGCCAAAATTACTATAATTGCAAGTTCTTGCTGCTGCAGTAAATTTTACCTCATTCTCTGAAAATATTTAATAATTTAGCAAAACACTATAAATGAGTTAGAGAACCCTAAACAACTACTTGCTCCTGAAGCATGTGCTGGCTGCTTCCCTTTGGAACCTCAGACTTATAGTTCAATCCTTGAACTATGCAGATACATGAGATAATGTAAAGTAAATAGAGGAGAGTTCATTTCCACTATATTCATGAAGACCTTGCTGTGATTTTTGTTACATTTTTGGAAAGTCCTGGGATCTTTTTCAAATTGTATAATTTATGATTTTGGGGAGTAACATCAGAAGAGGTTTTTTCAAGTTTCTATCTTGAATCACATGTACTGGGGACATGAGGCTATTCAGAGCATTTAGGATTTTGGGCTACATTTACTAGAGCAACATTGGTTCAGCCTTGTATCACTTTTTTCTAGGTATGACATCATCTAAGCATCCACCAGGTCAATTCTTTGGCAGAGGTGGTGGAAAAAGAAAATTTTTGTTACTGCATTGAGACCAGTTTTTAAAAATCACAGAGCTCGAAGACTCACCAGACCTCAAACATGTCTACTTACAATTTACAGTGGAAAAATGGAATAAATACAGTCTGCAAAGCTTTAACTAGAGGGCATTGTTTTCTGTTTGACAGAAACTAAATGTAGTTCAAAGTTAATGGCTGAATGGCATAGCCTCCTTTTCAGCTCTTGACAAAATTGAAGTTACTTTCATTTCTAGAGACAGTTTTATATGTGAAAATCAATAATTTTGCCTTATTTTTATTTCCACATTTTCAAATAAGAATTTTGAAAATTCAGTAGCATTTACGCAGAGTGTTACTCTTCACTTTCACAGAAACACAGGATACATTGAGTTGGAAGGGACACACAGGGATCATCAGAATCCAACTCCCGACCCTGCAAAGCACCAGCCCCAAAAGCATTGCCCAAATATTCTGGAACTTTGTCAGGCTGGTGCTGTGGTCCACTTCCCTGGGGAGCCTGTTCCAGTGCCCAACCAACATCTGGATTAAGAAGGTTTTTCTAATACCCAGCCTAAACTTCCCCTGACATGATTTCAAGCTACTCCCTTGTGTGCCATCACTGTCACCACAGAGAACAGATCAGTGCCTGCCCCTTCTCTTCCCCTCACACGAAGTTGTAACTGCATTGAGGTCTCCCCTCAGTCTCCTCCAGGCTGAACAGACCAAGTGACCTCAGCCACTCCTCACACGGCTTCCCCTCAACGCCCTTCACCATCCTCATGGCCCTCCTTTGGACACTCTCTAACAGCTCAATGTCTTTTTTGTGTTGTGGCACCCAAAACTGTCCCCAGCACTGAAGGTGAGGCTGCTCCAGTGCAGAGCAGAGCAGGACAATCCCCTCCCTTGCCTGACTGTGATGCTGGGCCTGATGCTTCCCAGGACACGGGGGCCTTTCTGGCTGCCAGGGCACTGAGGGCTCATTTTCACCTTACCAGGACACCCACATCCATTTCCTGCACTCTTTTCTTCTGTCCAGCCTCTCCTTTCCCCATCTGTCTGCACATCCAGTGTTGCCCCATCCCTGGTGCAGAATCCAGCATCTGCCCTTGCTGAACTTCATATGGTTGGCCCCTCTCATTTGTCAAGATCTCTCTGCAGGTTCTCCCTTCCCTCAAGGGAGTGGACAGTTCCTCCCAGTTTTGTATCATCTGTGAATTGCTTAGTATCCTGGCCAGCCCTGTGTCCAAGCCATTTATGGAGATGTTGAAGAGCAGAGGGCTGAGCATGGAGACCTGTAGAACCCTCCTAATGACAGGTCACTAGTCTGATGTCATCCCATTCCCTGTAACCCTTTGTGCCTGACTTCTGAGCCAGTTGTTCATCCATCACATGATGTGTTTATCCAGCTGTGGGCTGGATAAACATTTTGTCCAGAATGATATTGTAGGGTGACTTTACGATGCTTGTATCCCCAGCTGTCTGTTCTGTTTATGCTGGATATTAAGTTCTGAACCTGTAGGACTGGTTCCTAGAGCAAAGGGGGAAGAAAAAGCACACAGTTTGTTTTCAGAAACTGAAATCACTCCTCCACATTCCTTCTCACAGACTGTTGTCTGCAGCACCGACAGCAGGAGAGAGCTCTCCTTTGATTTTAGTCCACCTTTTTTAGTTAGCTGAGGCAGAGAAGTTCCCCAGACTGTGGCTTTTCTTTTTCTTGGAAATGATAGGCCCTGCTCTGGACTGAAAACCCAGAGGAACACCATGAGCTCCCACCCATGTCCCACCAGGGCCCGGGAAGTGTCATTTTCCAGTGCAGGAGGGGCTGATTAGAGACTGAGCAAGCTGAGCTACACCCCACAACAAGGACTTTCTGAATTTGTCATCTCTTCAGAACAGGGAGAGGTTCCATTGTTTAATATTATTCATTTTTCCATGTTTGTGAACATTTTGCTTATTAAATAAACAGTTTTTTCCACTTTTTTCGAAGGAGATTTATGTCTCCCAAACTGGTGGCGGGGAGGGGCAGCTTGAATTTGCTTTCTAGAGAGACCCTTTCAGAGGTTTTCTCCCAAATTTGGTCTTAACCGGGACAGATGCTCAGAGGGAAAGTATTGAAAGCTTTACTGAAATCCAGGAAAATTATATCCACCAGCTTCCCTTGATTAGCTAGGTGGATTACCTTGTAAAAGGGATCAAGTTTGACAAGCAGGACTTTCCCGTCATGTGACCAATGACTGTATTCACCAGGTACCCATTGGCTCGATCTCTCTGGATTCCCAAGACTGCTCAAAAATCATCCAAGAAAGATTTTACAATGACATTAGATAGCTCTTTAGGAATTCTTGGTGAATTCTGTGAGGCTTCATAGACTTGTAAGTGAAGCTGAAGCAGCTTCATTAAAAGACGGTAATTTCATGGTAATTTCCTCTGTAAATATATCTGGGTCTTCAAGGAGGCATGTCAAGTTTCCATGATTTGGATGCCCTGGATCCAGCCTCAAACTTTAAATCAAATTTTCAGGCCTGCAGCAGAATACCTGGAAGCCAACAGCTTTCACAGCTGCTGTCTCCCAGACGGAATGTCAGGGGCCAAATCGGGTCAGGAATTCCACTCTTGCAGCTTCCAAATCTCACCTGCGTAGAAAGCCAGAAAATTTTGGTTTGGCTGACTGTCCCAAAGCCATATGCCTCCCTCTTCAGACCCAGAGTAAAACTACAAGATGGGTTTTCACTGGACTGGGAAAAAAAGAAACATATGTCACATATTTAGACATATTCTTTCAGAAACTCCTTTTAGATTTTGGAGAAAATTGCTCAACAGAGCGTGTTTTGAAAGAGACATATTGTTCCATTAAATAATTTGCACTTTCTAATCACATGAATTAAAAAGGAATAAAAGTTGGGGCAACATATAAAGTGAAACAAATCTGATTGTGAAATGAGTTTTCAGCATATGATCTATTCTATTTCAAATATTAGTAAAAATAAAGCAAACTTCTAGCACAACACAGAGTAAAGGGCAGAAGCAGAAGGAATTTTAGAAGTAATTAGTTTTCAAATTAAAGTTACACAAGCAGGATAAATGTTCTGTCAAATACAGCCATGCACTAAACTGAAACTCACATTCTAAATATATTTTCATCTTGAAGGCCTGTTAATGGGAGGAAATGGTACAAGTCAAGATTTGAAATGCTAGATGGTGGTAACCTGAAAGTCACCTATGGATGTTTCACAGCTGAGCTTTAGCTATGCACCATTTTCTTTCCAAGTTTGAGAAGATTTGTACTCTGTCATGTTTTGCAGAATTATTTATTTGAGTTTTAGACTGCAGCCTGGAAGTTAACTACTTAGAACCTGGAACCTTCTTTGAGACACATACGATATCTCAGACCAAAATGACAGAAAAATATGCCAAAAAAAAAAAAAAAAAAAAGAAGGCTGGATCTTCTTTTTGAAGATCTTTTTTGGATCTTGAAATTTCTATTTACTTTTGTAGTCTTTATTTGCTTTAAACCCAAATCTTTTCCAAGCGTCCCCCAGGGAAAGGATTCTTCATAATTAAGAAATCTGGGAATTTGACCAAACACAGAGCTGGAAAGACAAGAGAAAAAGTATCAATAAAATAAAATTACACTAAATAGGTATTTCTCAACAAAGGAAGGAGTAAAACACTTGAAGGAAAATAAATCAGGGCATTTATTAAATCATTTCTACATATGATGATTGTTTTTCTAACATTTTGCTATTTCCATGAATCCAGAAAAGATACAAACATCATGGGGACACAATATAAACAAATCAAAAAAATTTATTTGTTTGCTCATCTCTCTTTCTAGAAAGTCTTCCTGCAGAGCGAGTTGAGTTGCCATAAGTCTTCCTATAACATTTGTGTCTGTGAATGGCTGCAGAAACAAGGATAGACTAGATGAACCTGAAAAATACCAGGGGAGTTAACAGGCAAAATAATCAGTGACAGGGAGAGCATACCTTGATGAGAATTTGTGAGAGAGAAAAAGGACCAAGAGATACACACACTGTGTAGGAGGGAAGTATCCCCACAGCACTGAGGAGAGGGGGAGATGGTGGTGGGAGATTTCACTTTCTGCAGATGTTGAAGGTCAGTAGCTTATGGCTCGGACACTCTGTGTAGAAGCAAGACCTAGAAATTTTGAAAAAGTTGTCACAGGACCTTGGAAAAAGTAAGAAATGGAAGAGAGAGGTTTAAGAGTTAAATTTATGCCAGTTTGTGTTTATGTGACTGCCACACCTCTTCTGCAAGAACTGACTGAAGCTACAAGAAGTCAAGGTCTGGGACTGGAACCAGATCATGTTTGGTCAGTGGTGTTCTGAGGGAGGACTCTTATGCTTTCGCTGATGTGCCCATGCACTCTTCATGGTGGTGTCCACAGGTTTGCTACCAACCTTTGGAATCCAAAACAGAAGATTACTGCCAGTGCATAGCTGTGGTGACTGAATGGTTAAGCTGTGAATGAATATGTTTGCTCTCTCAACACTGCAAAGTAACACTCCTATATAATTATATCCCTCAAAAAGACATTTCATGACAGATATTAACAGACTTTTAGCACTGCCAAAGGTCAAGCTACTGAAAGAATCTCCATCATAGTATCATAAATATCCATCCAGAGGAAGACCTCATCCCTGGTCTGAATATGCCAAATACAGCATGTATTTCACTGTCTTCAACTGTGCATTAGTAAATCACAAAAGTATAAATATCTACAGGACAGATGGATTAGAAAATACAAACATAACAAAACAGAACCAAACAAATAACAGCTAAACAAAAAACCCCAAACAAATTTTAAAAATCAACCACTTAGAGGAAGCAAAGAAGCAAACCTGCCAAAATTCATATAAGCTGACCATGGACATTTTGCACTCCAACTTCTCTTTATCTCACTATATTTGCTGATTTCTATACGTACTGTCTGCTGCTTTCATTTTACTATTCTCCACATGCTGCTGTCACATACTGACAGACTGAGGCTGTCAGGCCACGGCTCACAGAACACTTCTCCTAGGGCATTTATTCTCCAATTGCTTTGGGAAATGACAGTGCTCTTGTTCACAGACAGCCAGCTGTGACCTGTTCTGCCCTGGAGCTTTCCTCCAGCCTTCTCAAGGATATTTTCTCACCAGATACAAAGACTTTTATAATGCTCTGGATCTGTAGTGCTTTATTTGGGCAGATCTTACTCAGACTTCATAAGGATGATGTGAAAAAAAGAGCTCAAATCTGCCTTTGAATCTTAAAGTCTCCCTCTCTCTTTCTCTCTCTCTCTTTCTTTCTCTCTCTCTCTTTCTCTCTCACTTTCTGTTCTCTTTCACTCTGCCAAATTTATTTTTCTTCTTTTCTGCTATTAGCAGAGCTGTAAAGATTCATTATATTGCTGCCAGGAAAAAGTCCTTGTGCCCAACATCTGTGTTCAGAAAGTGAATATTAGAGGACTGTCAGCCCTGGTGCTGATTCTTGATGCCTGGCACCTTGCAGTGATTTACCTCACTGTAAAGCCAATACAAAACTCTCAAATAACAATATTTTAGTCAACTTTGCATTCCATTTGCATTTCTTTCAGTTACAAAATATTTGACATGGAAAGGAGAAGCTTGTCTGCTTCATGGGAAGTTTGTAATGTATCAAATTGTTTTTTGAAATCTTTATGTAAACAATTATGACCCTGTCTGAAATTCTATGTTTTAGTAGCTAAACTTGAAATTACTTTAAGAAAATGACAGTAGCAAAGTGCACATCTTTACATTTTAAATAAGAAAGAACTATAATTCAAAAATTTTTAGATTTATGTGATATTTTGACCTTGATACATTCCAGAAAAAAAAAATGTGGATTTTAGATTGTTTACTTATCACCCTTTAAAAATTGTATTTATAATACTTTTGCACGAGATCACTATGTTAGAGTGCACACTCCAGGCAATGTGTATATTGCATCTTTTCTAATCCAAGTACATGGGAAGACTTCACAGCCAATAATTTTGCAAACTACTATTCCCGCAATTTATTTTTTCCTATACTACCGCAAGAAATGTCACACAACCTGTAATATGCAAAGGCAGAGCAAAAATTACTGTCTCTGCACTAAAGATCTAATACAGTAAAAAGAAAGGATCTTGTGAAAATTACTGTATTCTTTCGAATACTTTTGACTACTGCAGTCGGTATAGTCCAATATAGCCTTTCTACATTCCTACCATAAACTCATTAACCATGCTTTCCCTAAAAAAACACCCCACAAACTGTGTCATCTTTCATCACATTCGAAATTACTCATTTATCTCTCTGACAATGGATTGGCAAGAAGGCAGTGTGCCTTGCCTACAAATGGATTCTAAATGTGCCAAGGGTATACTCCTAAGCTTCCAGGAAAATGTTCTTGTCTGGATATGAGAATATTCGAAAAAACAAGAATTCTTAAGTGTCTTTCCCAGAGTATGAAATCTGAGATTGTGATGTATTTTATCTTATGACATTAGAACATTATCACAGTATTCCATAGGCATCATAACGGACAACTTCAGAAGTTATGAGGTTCTTAAAGATGAAGAAAGTTCCCATGTAAGTATTCCAAAGTAACAAAAGCTGCAAATCAGCATACTGATTTTGTTGAAAGACTCTGAAGCAGCTTTCAAAGGCCCACTCAGCATCTGCCTACTACTTGAAACACCAGAATTTTTAGTCTGCACCTAGAGTTCATCTGAATAAGCCCACTTAAAGAAAATAGTCAAAACTCTCCCACAAGGCACTATTTTTAGTCAGAAGTGTCTCCACTGACCTCATTGGAATTCCAGCAGTAAAGGACTGATGAACTGACTTCTTGGCATCTGCTTACAAGAGCCTTTATTGAATCCTCTGTGCACGTAAAAGTGACCAAGTTGTTCACAAGGATAGGAGGAGAACAGGTATAATTAAACAAATATAGCAGAAGTGTTCCAGGTCACACACACGAAGTCATTCCTCACTTTCCAAATAATAGTCACAGAGTGGGAGAAATTGCAAAAAAACCCTTATTTTCTTAAACTGAAATATCAAACTCTTGAAGGAATAAAAAAGGTAATGTAACTAGAAGACATAGATGTAATAAATCATGATAAGGCCAATGTCAAATTACTGGCATACATTTAAAGAATACTGAATGCTAAAAGTAGAATTGAAGAGATCTATCTAGCTGATACCAGATTATTGTTAATTTAGCAATATGCATGGACTAGCTGCTGCAATTAAACAATTTGCTATCCAAAGCAAAAACAGGGGGTACAGAAATAGCAGTCTAGTTGTCTGAGGTGACCCAGGGTGGCCAGAAATTATTTCCTTTTTCATATTTAGAGTGATATATCTTCATCAGTCATAAGAAGACAGCTAGAGCAAGTGAAACCTCTGCAAGTTTGCACCAAGGTGAGTAGTGCAGCTAAAACCCCTGAAAGATAGGATGTCATCCAGAAGAACATGGACGAGCTTCAGGAGTGAGCCCATCAGAACTTCCTGAGGTACAACAAGGCCACATGTAATGTGTGGCAGCTCGTTTGGGGCAATCCCCAATATCAGCAAAGGCTTGGGGATGAGTAGATTGAGAGCAGCCCTGCCACAAAGGACTTGGGGGTCCTGGTGGATGAAAAACTGGAAGTGTCTTGGAAACATACCCTCACAGTTCAGAAAGTCAACCAGACTACATCAAAAGCATTGTGGCCAGCAGACCAAGGGAGATGATTTTATCTCTACTTTGCTCTAGTGAGACACCCCCTCAGACTGCCACACTCAGCTCTGAGGCCCTCAGCACAGGAAAGACATGAACCTGTTGAAGTGAGTCCATAGGAGGGCCATGTAGATGATCAGACAGCTGGAGCACTTCTTCTCTGAGGAAAAACTGGAGAAGACTCCAGGAAGACTTATTGCCCCAGTTCAGTACTTACAGGTGGTTTTTTGAGAAAGGTGGGAACAGACTTTTTAGTAGGACCCAATGCAGCATGACAAGGATAGATTGAGTCCAGACAAGTGAAACACTGGAACAGTTTGCCCAGACACACTGTGGATGCCCCATCCCTGAAGTGTTCAAGGTCAGGTTGGATGGACCTTTCAGCAACCTGGTCTGGTTGAAGCCATCCCTGCTCATTGCAGGAAGGTTGGACCAGATGACTTTCAAAGGTTCCTTCTAACCCAAACTATTCTATGATTCAATGTCAAGGGGAAAGTAATGAAGAGGAAGATGATTATGACCATGATGATGGTGATTACTACTTCTACTATTATTAATGGTAATTAATAATCACAATGACCAATCACAATTATTGTAAAATTCATTAATAACAATTCCAAATTATTAATAAAATCATGTCACTTTGTAAATGACAGTCAAAAAATACAGGGCTACTTTTGCCATTATCTTCTGTCTTGCTTAATTTTCAAATAAATCCATATTTTCTATTGTCCTCTATCATGTAATGGAGGGCCAATCCTTTTGTTGTAATAAAGTATTTTTCAGAATAATATTTGCTCTCAGGACTGTGCAAACACAATTTCCAGTGTAATTGTAACACCCATGAAAACATTTTTTCTCTTTTTTACAGAAATTATTGCAGAGCTTTCAGTGAATGCCACTATCCTACTAATTCCGTTGGTGATACATGGGAAGAGATATTACACTCATCTCTCGCTCTGTATTTCTGTGGCTAACAAGAATAAAGTAGGAAATAAACCAAATTTCTAAAATCACTGAAAGAAAAAAAAAAGAAAAAAATTAATAGCTTCAGGAAAGTAAATTTTTGAGCAGAAATGCCAGACTTTCATGAACTTTTCAAAGTAGACCAAGCCATGCTTTCAAATGTTGGACAAGTCTACTTTTTAAACAGCATTTCAGAATTGTGATCTTCAAGATTCCAGTTTCTGTGCTTTTTCTCCAACAAGTAAAATCTTCATGTTGGAAACTACATGGTCCACACATATATCCACTACTTGTTGAACTTGAAAAGAGCATATTAACCCTCATAAAATTCTAGTTCCAATGAAAAGTATATTTGGAAATCATGAGAAGAAAAAATATCACCTTTGAAACTATACTTTGAAACTATAACCTCTTTTAAACATTACTTTAGAAGCTGCTTTTGACCCTGCCATCAAGAATTTAATTAGGATATTTCACAGGTAATGACTTTTTATTTTCCAGTTCAACCATCCATAAAATGGAATTCTCTGTGTGAATACTGAAGCATTTGTAATTGGACTTTTCTTTACAACTAAGCAGAAGACACACAATAAGAAATACATTTTCAAATTTTTGCATCCTCCAGCTTTAGAAAGAAAACATTGCATGAGGTAAGCATGGAATTGCCTCTCTTTTGCAGAAAGTGACTGTTCAGACCATGAAATTTTTGACTAGTGAACAGAGAAACATTGCTTGTACTAAAGAACCTTTTACTGTGTTGCTGGATGGCTCACAAGCCTCTGTAATGGGCATGTCTACCTTGCTGGACAAAGGGCAGTGAGGCAGCGTGCCTTGCGTTCAGTGAGAGAAAAAGATGAGAAGCCTCAACAGAAAAAGCAACTGCATGAACACAGTTTTATTCCAAAACCTATCAGAAACACTCATATATGACAGCCTTTCTAATAGGTGAGAATTAGTGATTTGAGCTGTTACTATTTCTTGGTTAACTGATACCTACTCAAGGTCTGATTGGGCATATTGGGTTTGAAACAGTTTTACCTCTCAGAATATCTGCTGTCTTCAAGAAGTTCTTACTGAATCCCTTCATTTAAGAGTCATACCACTGCTCACTAAAGGTTCCCATAGTGACAAATGTAGCTTTTATCAATAGACACTGAAAAGGCAGCAAAGAGGAAGAAGCACCAAAGTTTGCCAATGCATCCATACAGCAGCAGTAGGTGCCTGTCAAAAACAGAAACATCCAAATCCATGAGTTCACATCCAGAACATAATGTACAGTGGGCTTCTGACCCTGTTATCTGCCTCTGACACTGATCCTGACCTAGACTTACCCCATCCCCATCCCCACTCCCATCCCACCTTCTTTTCAGTGAGATCCCTGCTCCCTCTGCCCGGTTACTATACCTGACAGCTTGTTCATCTTCCTGTATGGAGCAGTGGGCTCTTGCTGCCCTCTATCAGAAATGAGGTGGGTGAAACTGAGCAGATGATAACCCAGAAATTTACAGAAATTACAGAAAAGAAAGGACACACACAGAGAGTGGCCAGTGAGGAGGCAATTCGATATCTTGTTTTGCACTGACAAACATCCTCAAAGACAGATACAGAAACCTTCTTCTCTTAATGCATGAAAGGAAGTTTATTGAGGTATTATTTTCTGATCCTAATACTTCTTAGGTTACCCCTCACAACACCCTTCTGGACAAGTTATCCAGCTGTGGGGTGAGCTGGGTCAAGGTGCACTGGATGTAGAATTGTCTGAAGGACAGAGCTCAAAGGATTGCTGTGAATGGGGCTACCAGTGGCTGGAGACAGGTCACCAGAGGTGTTCCTCAGGGCCCAATTCTAGGGCCAGTGCTGTTCAATACATTTGTCAATGACTTGTATGCAGGAGTTGAATGCCCCAGAGCCTGATGATGACTCCAGTCTGGGAGGTGCTGTTGACTTTCTCATGGGACAAGAGGACTTCCAGAAGGATTCCACAGATTGGTGAATTGAGCAACCATCGAGGGCATGAAATTTAGTAAGAACAGACAGCAGACACTGCCCCTGGCATTGAGTAACCCCTGGCACAAATATGAATTGGGAGTGGCTGGAGAGCAGCCCTGCAGAAAGGGACCTGGGGGTGCTGGTTGGCAGCAGGCTCAGTGTGAGTCACCAGTGTGCCAGGGCAAACTCCACCAAGAGCTGCATCAAACACAGCACAGCAAAGCAACCACTTTTTCTTCTCTTTATTGTTGATACACTATTCCACGGTACCTAGGTAATTTTTGTGATTGTGTTCTACTTTGATTTTTCCTAAGCTTACACTGTAGTTCTAACATCACACTGACTTATCTGACCCACTTTTCACCTCTCATACGTTTTCCTTCCTATCCTGAAGTCAATGAAATTTTGTCTTTAAAATATGCTTTACCTTTCTTCTGCAGTGGGGTGCTTTTCACTTGCTCATTTTCAAATGAAAGTGACTATGACCACTTGTGAATTCTGTATTGTGTCTGTGTGTAAGTCGTACTCTAAGCATAGCCACCAGACAGTAATGCTCAGAAAATCCAAGAACTCTTCATCCTTTGACTGGACCTCTGTGAGGTTCGTGTTGGATGTAGGCACCAATGTGCTTCCACACATGTGCTGGAAAAAGTGCCTCAGAGAGGAACAGATGCTATGGGAGCTTCTCTATCACAGAAGATGCCCTATTATGCTTGGTCCATTCCAGTAGTGGATGGGTACTAATCAGAAGTCTTGTGCATTCTTTTATCCTCTGTAGGTGACTCAAGGTTTCTTTTCCATCTGACATATGTCTCAGGAATCACAAATGCTCATTGCCTTTTCCTGTTTTGAAGCACAAAGATTTTACACTGATAGACAGACAGAGTCAAATACGTGAAAGAATTCAATACTTCATAATTATTCTTGTTTGGAAAAGTTATTTTACTTTCACACAAAGGGTAAAATAATTTCACCCACATCATACACAATAACTACTGTCATTGTGTTACTTTAAAAAAAAGGTTAAAGTACTCAGGAAAACTGTCTTATTGGTATTATATTTCTACACTAGAAAGGAAACTAAGTAGAGTCTTAGACTGTCTGGAATGAACCTTCCTTAAATTAGTCCTGCATGGCAAAAGAAGCCATTAACCCTACAGTACAAAAATGAATGCATCATTCATCATAGATCAAGTCTTGTAGTTTTCAAGGTTTCCATACTAAAAATACAACAATTTAATTAGTATTATAAACTGTGCAATGCTTTACTGACATCTATTTAATATAAAAGTGTCCAGATTTTGGTATGATAAATATCCACTCATTGTCTAACATCCAAAGGCATCCACAGCTGCTCATCTGTCTCTGTACAAACTGTGATAGAATTTATAATATAAACCATTATTATAGGGATGATTAAGTACAAGGAGTTGAATCCTGCTCTCTGTGCAGGGGTGGAGTGTAAATGCAGAGCAACACCATTAGTCCATAAATCATTGCCCTACAATTTGATAGGAAGGTATCATCATATTTTCAGTTATAGACATGCTAGTAACAGAGATAAAGAACGTTGCATATGCCTGTAATCTAATGATTTACAGACACCCTTACCCTAGGTCCTTCTTCTCTCCAAATGGCATATACGTTAAATAAAGAATCATCAAATCATGGAATGTTTTGGGTTGGAAAGGACTTTTAAAGCTCATATAGTCCCACTGCCCTGCAATGAACAGAGACAACTTTCACTAGACCTGATTGTTCAAACACTCAGTCCAACCTGACTTGGAACACTTCCATGGATGGGGTATCCACAGCTCCTCTGGGCAGCCTGTGCCTCACCACCTTCATGGCAACAGTGCCTCACCACCTTCATGGCAACAGTTGGGTGGAGCTGTCAGTCAATTCCTTCTCCACAAAATCCTTGTCTGCAATTTAGAGATAAGAATGTTGCGGGGAAGCATATCAAAGGCCTTACAGTGACATCCATAGCTCTTACATGATCCAAAAATGCGGTTGATCAGCATTTGTTTCCTACAGCAGCATGAAAGTATACGTGGCTGAAATTGTTTGGCCATAATTATGAATACTGCTGTACAGATCAAGCACTTCCAGGACTTCACTGCAGAGCACATCCTATCCCAAAGATGAGTTAATGCAGGCACTTCCAAAACTTTCTAATTTGTCCTTATGAAACCATTACCAGAATGAAAACAAAAAGATTCTGTAAAAACTTGTTTTAGAAAATCCACAGAATTACTAAATTAAATTCTGCTTTCTGGTAGGTAAGTCTGCAATAAAATTTTATTAAATTCTGTGCAAGTCATGGTTTAGCAGAGAGGAATCTGTGGACATAATAACAATTATAAACATTTATGCTGGTTCTCTAACAGGTTCAAGAGAGTTTGATTGGTTTTTTGGTAAAAATTAGAAGGTAATAAATTTTTGTGCTTTTAAATTAATTAATTAATTAATTAGAATGTTCTGTTTGCTTTTAAGGAAAACCACCTACATACAGAGTGGGCTGGGGAATCTCAGAATGACTGAAAATTTAAGCAAAGTACAGTCTGAGTGAAGCAAGCAATTCATTTTCAGGGAACAAACCATTTTCATCATTATGGTCACACAGTTAAACAAAAAGCAGAGCAGAACTTCTGCACTGCAATTACTGGAATTTTACCAAATATTAATAAAAACTTTCCAAAAGTAGCTTCAAAAAGATGCATTTGAAGATAAAATGATGCAGGCAGTGTTTTCATTTATAAATCTATGTTCTTCCATCTCTAGAAATTGAGACAACTTGCATTCTTTTGCTGTATCTCTCATCTGCAGAAGTTGAGCTTCATATCCGGACCACATAACATTCTAATCTTTAATAGGTCCATAGGTCTACTGCATGCAGAGATAAGAGCATTATCCACACTGCCCCAAAGAACTTCAAAAAAACCCAGAATTTTTTTATTCCTGTAAGCAAGAAGTGTAAAGAAATCTGTAACCTTTAGGTTTTGAGAAAAATTGAGTAGTACAGTGCAAATGAATAGTTGGATATAAACTGTTCTGTATAAATAATATAAATAATATAAACAATATAAATAATATAAATAATATAAATAAATAATACCATAAATAATAATATTGAGTCACACAATCTGTTTCACATACAGCTGAATTAAAGGAAAATTATTGTATGCCGAACACATTTTACTTATTTACTTATGGCTAAAAATGTAATCACTCTACAGATGAACAGAAAACATGGAAGGTTTTGTGATGCTGCCTTACAAAAGGTAAGAAATAGGCAACATATCAGTGTCTCAGAAATTAATCTTTACCATCTGTATTGTTTCTTGAGGAATATTGTGTTGAAGGCTAACATGCTACTCTATCTCAATTGTAATGCAAGTTAATCACTCATGGTGTAGACCCCAGACTGCTTCTCTGTATTCAGCCAACACCTGATGGAGAAAATAGTGTGAACTGAGGAGGTGGCATTGCTTGTTGTAATTAGCAAGTGTTCACAAACAGATGTCTAAAAACAAGAGGAAGAACTAGCATTGCTGAAAATAATATCTAGAAAAAGAAAAAAATGGGGCAAAATATTGCCAGCACAATAATTATTTTGAATAACAAACGAAAGCTGCTTCTTGTAACTGCTGTGGCAAAGGGAAGAGCATTACAACTGACTTGACAACTAACAAAGACTTTGGACTGATGCCTTCACTGTCTTCCCTTGACAAAAGCAGATGTTCTGGCTTTGACTTTATTTTTTTAAAAGCAGGCTAGGCTCTGCACACAGGAATAATGCATGCCAATATTTTTGCAGAATCACAGGGGAGAATGAAGATAAAAAATAAATTAATTATTATAGAGTGTTTCATATCCTAATTAAAACCAAATATAAAGCACCAGGTCTTATTCCCTAGTAGACCTGAAGCATCAGAAGGACACCTACAGGCTTTGCTGGCATTCTGAAAGGAAGCAAACCTCCTCCTTCAGGTCCAGCTGAATTTTGTGATTGCCAAACCAAATTTCTGATATAGGACACCACCCACAGTGTTCACCACTTTGTAAAAAGTTGTAAATAAGAACTATTCCTTCTGGATGTTATTTCTCAGTAATATGAAATATAATTCCTTCTTGTCCTCTGACAGGTGAAAATTGGGTTCTCCAGGTCTGTTTTGCCAAGGTATCCAGCTATCAGGTTGGTAGACCTGGCCTGAACATTACTACCAGGACATTATCATCTATTCTGTATCTCCTGCTTTACTAATGAATCTTTCCACTCTTATTAAGACTATTGACTTCTTTGAAATCATTAGTTCCCTTTAGCAAGAGAAGTGCATTCAGGCTAGACAGAGAAGTTTTCACTTCAAAAACATATTTTAGGCATCTTCTGTGTCAGGGAAGGGAATCTGGAGTGTCATCACAACTTTTAAACATAAAAACATACTGAAGTTGGGGGTTTTTCAAGTACTCATTAATGCAGAAAACGCATTCTCCTTTTATCAGTATTTTCAATTGCACAGTTTTAGACCAAATGAACATATTTAACACCCTTCTTCCCAGGCACAAAGAGATACTTGAAGAAATAGCTCATTAACCTACTTGTAAAAAGTGTGCCAAGATGGAAAGAAGCAAGGAAGATTTTCATTAAATATTTTTATTTTTATAGGATTCCAGTATTTGCCAGTTTTCCATTTTGTTGCTTTTTTAGAACTCTTGAATTCTTACATGGATTCAGAGCTCTTAAAATTACCAATAACATATATTTTAAATCATTAATGGTTCTGAACTAGAATCTTTTGCTAAAGCATAATTTTACAGAGTTAGATTTAAATTGTATGATGGTAATTTCATACAGAATTGAAGTCCTTATTCTCCTAATTTTTTTTCTCAAAAGTCAACAAGAGGTGCTTATAAGAGGTGGGTGGGAGGTTAGTAATAGGGATTTTTTATCTAAAGGCCCATAAAGTGTAAGTAATACAGAAATTTGTGCCGTACTATTCTACGAGAACTAAAATATATTTTCTATGCTTGAGATTCAAAATGCACTTTCCAGTCAAACTGTGAACCTTGAATAGGAACTGAATGATACAGAACACATAATCCAAACAGATATTTACCATAGGTCAGGAATTCGTATGGCTTCCGGGTAGAAAAGGAAAGTGTATGGACCTCAGAAGCAAGATTGGGCTGCACAGGATGATTACAGAAGTGTTGTTTGACACAGTAGGGAGAAAATTCATATAGCCAAAACTTAATTTCAATCATTTTCACTTTAGTTCATGATAATATTATGTAGGTTATCTTGGAGCCCTTGTAAAACACTTGAAAGATAATGCAGTCATCAATCAAAGCTGAGATGCGTTCCTGAAGGGCATTCCTTCCTAAGGTTACTGTCTAGTGGACAAAGGGAAGGCAGTGGATGTGGGCAGTGGGCAGTGGATTTTTTATTTTTAGCAGAGCTTTTGATACAGCCTCTGACATTGTCCTTCTGGACAAAATGTCCAGCATACAAGTGGATATATACACAATACAATGGGTGAAAAATTGGATGAAGGATTGTGTTTAAAGAGTTGTAGCAAAGGGGGTAAAATTTGGCCATGGCCAGACACTAGTGGTATTTTCAGAGCTCTCAGCATAGTGCTTTTATGTTTTTTATGGCAGATACCAGGACACAGAAGTGGAATGCACTCTAAGTTTGCAGACAGCATTAAACTAGGAGGAGAAACTGGTTGCCTCAAGCGTAGAGACAAAAGAGAGATATTTAAAAGATTAGAGTGCTGTAAGATCACCAGCAGTATAAAATTTAACAAGAACATGTCTCCTTTTGTACCTTTGAAAATAAACCAAAATGCATATATAGACTGGGGAACCAGATTCTGGAATGCAGCCCTGTAGAAAGAGACAGAGGAATTTTGGGCTATGATTACTTCAATGGGAATCAACAATGTGCTCCAGCAGCCAAAAGGGCCAAAAACATCCTGGGGTATATCAAGTGCAGTATAACTAACTAGCCAAAAGAAGTGATTGTCCCAATATACTCAGCACTGCTGCAGCCTCACCTTGAGTACTGTGTGCAGTTTTGGGCTCCCCAAAATTTAAAAAAAAAATATTATAACGTGTCCTAAGGAGAGCAACATACATGGTGAAAGAGCTAGAGAGCAGCTGAAGATGATAGGCTTTTCCATCTTATTGAAGTATAGACTGAGGCATTATCTCATTGTTGTCTCATCTTTGTCATGAAAGAAAGTAAAGACGAGGGAACCCCGAAATAATGGGAAGTCTGGGCGAGAGCAAAAACGCAGATATGACCAATATGATTAATTCTACGTTCTCAGTTTATTCTGTCTAAAATGGCAGTTTATATACATCTCTACATAGTTTACATTTACAGGTGTTTTCTTACTGGCATACAGCACAGGGAAAAATGCAAACACTTATTGTTGAACAAACTCTTAAGGTAGCTACTGTGTCCACATTAATTGCTATACTTATTACCTACTAGAAAACCCTCTGTCTCTGGCTAATACCTTAAACTGTAATTTTAACTGTGCCATAGACTTGGCAGCTGAATTTCTACCTGTGTCACAAACTTCCACAGGACTCAACCAGGCGGCCCAGTCTGGGTGATTCAATCACAGTCCAAATACAGATCATGTCCACCTTCCCTAAGAAATTCTGTTACAAGAAAGCAGAGACTGAGATGTTGAATCCTTCTGTCTTGTGTGTGCTAAAAAGACTTGAGAGAATGACTTTAAGCATCAGGGAAAGTTCAGATTGGATATGGATGTGTATCTTCTTCACAGAGAAGGTGGCAAGCACTGTATATTCTCAAGGCTCCAAGCTTGTAGGTTTGCATGAAATTGTCAAATGTAACTTTGATATATGAGCCTGTGATCTGTCCACAGAGAAGGTAACCACGGAATTTTGTTATGCTGCTGCTCAGCAGTAGCCAATCATTTTATTTAGACTGTGTATTGCTGAGCTCCTTTCACACCTAAACATTTCTTCTGCTGTAGAGTCCACCTTTATACTTTACTTGAAGCTTAGAAGCACAATATGTTTCAAGTCTCTTGAGTTATAATGTATCTTCATCCTGCAGAACCTGATAAGTACACAGCACAGCCAAGGGGTTTTATATTTTTTTCTCGCGTTGTCAAATTGGTTGTGCAGACATAGAAGATGTGTCCTGGCCATTTGGATAGACGGAAGCCAGTGAGAGATTCTTGACCTTCCTAGTACGTATTCAAGTTCTGCCATACAATGGCTGTTTGCTGATAAATACCTAGTGAATAATTTCTCCTGTACCTTACATTCATCACCTGTAGTGTAAGGCTCAATCTTCTAACAGTTCTCAGCAGTGCTGGGAAATTATCGGTATCTGCAAACTTCTCTAAGATTCTTGAAGGTAAGATCCAATGAAAGAGTGACATAGAGGAGGAAAGTCATCTGGATAAAAGTTTTACTTCACTTTATAATATTACAGTGATGGTTAATTTATCTGCCTTGCAAAAAAACATTTTAATAATTTCCATAGGAGAATGCATTGATGTGTGTGAACACTCAAAAGAGAGGAATTCCCTTTCAACTACATGTTTCTGCATATAAGTTAGCAATCCTTTAATGCTGGTAGTATTACTACTTTGAAGAACAAGTGCCTACAGACAGATGGCATAGATTGAAAAGAAGCATCAAGGGACCCACTGATTTCTGAAGACAAGTGAACTCAAACAGGGGAGAAGAGGAGCAAGGCAAGAATTTAATTTAGGACACATATATCAAATATGGCAGTTCATCATTCTAATTATGTTACTAGGACTAATGTGCTTCAGCTTGACAGTTGTATTTAAAACTAGTAAAACACACTGTTGGTTCTCAAAACACATACATCCTTTCTCTCCAAGCTGCAGGATGCTAGAGCTCCAAAAGCAGCACTTGTACAAAGAGCAGCAGACAACAGAAACAGGGAAATGAGGAACATCTGGATAAGACATAATTGTGAAGTTAAGTAGCTTCCAGTCTGTTATTCTCATGCAGCAAGCAGAGAAACTTTTTTATTAGTGGTAGAAAGCTGGCCTCTTTTCTGTTTGGCCAGGTATCATGGCTTAACCCCAGCCAGATAAGCTTAACCTCCATCCCAGTTAAGGATCACACATTTGATCTCTCTCCTCTACCCCTTCCAGTGGGAAGGGCACCAAAGGAAAAAAAGTAAACTTCGTGAGTTGATATAAGAAGAATTTAATTATTGAAACAAAATAAAAATTAATAATAGTCCTAATAATACTAATGACAAAAATAGCAATAGTTACAGTAACAGTAATGATAATGATAACCGCAATAATAATTTTAATGAAAAGGACAGAGTAAAACTCAAGGGAAAAAAGTAATGCACAATACAGTAGTTCACTACCCATAGACTGATGTCCAGCCCAGAAATCAGTCGGCCCCCTTCCATAAAACTCTCCCTCATTTATATACTAGACGTGATGTTCTGTGGTATGGAATATTCTTTAGGCCAGTTTAGGTCAGCTGTCCTGTCCATGGCTCCTTCCAGCTTCTTGGGCACCTGCTCACTGGCAGAGAATAGGACACTGAAAGGTCCTTGACTCAGGGTAAACACTGCTCAGCAACAGCCAAAAGCATCATTGTGTTATCAACATTATTCTCATACTGAATCCAAAACACAGCATTTTACCACTTACTAAGATAAAAAATAAGTCCATCAAAGCTGAAATCAGGATAGTATCCACCCCTGATTCCATACAATTTGTTTCATACCAGGTCTAAAAATTCCTAATCACCTTTCATGTCTCTTGGTAATTATACTCACAGATATAATTTCCTCAGTCTATGGACCATCCCTGTAAAAGTCCAATTAGCTAATTTAGACCACGACCTTTGACTCAATTTGTCCAAAGGTGTCTGGATCAGTATATAGATGTTAGGGCTCTATTTCCACCCTGAGGCAGGTGATTTCAGCGGTACTACACACCCCTCTAAGTGAAGCCAAACTGTGATTTTCATTGTGCTGCCAAAGGGATTGAGAAAGATGCATCATTGATATCAACTGTGGCACCACTGGGTTGTCTTTAACTGCAGTCCATATGTTCCAGTTCCAGCATGTCTGGTATGGCAGTAGTCACTAATGGCATGAATCACAGAACTGCTTGAATCACAGACTCAGAATCACAGAATGGGTTGTGATGGAAGGGACCCCAGTGGGTCATCTGGTCCAACTGTCCTGCTCAGGGAGGACCACTCTGGAGCACACGGCACAGGACTGCATCCAGATGGTTCTTGAATATCTCCAGTGAGGGGAACTCCACATCTTTGGACAACCTGTTCCATTATGGGCCACACTGTAAAGAAATTCTTCCTCATACTCAGGTAAAACTCCCTGTACATCAATTTCTGCCTGTTGCCATTTGTCCTATTGCTTGGCAGCACCAAGAAGAGGATAGGTCCATCCTCTAGACACCCTCCCTTCAGATACTGACAGACGTTGATGTGGTTCCCTCTCAGTCATCTCAACATTGAACAGGCCCAGCTTCCTCAGCCTTTCCTCATAAGAAAAATGCTCCAGTCCCTTTATCATCTTCAGAATGCTCTGTTGGACAAACTCCAGGAACTCCATGTCTCTCTTGTACTGAAGTGCCCAGAACTGGACAGAGCACTCCAGATGTGCCTCACTAAGGCCAAGATGAGGGGCAGGATCATCACCCTTGACCTGCTAGCAATGCTCTTCCTAGTGTACTCCAGGCTATCAGTGGCCTTGGCCACAAGGGCACTGCTGGCGCATGGGAAAACCCCCAGGTCCTTCTCCTCAGATCTGCTTCCCAGCAGGCCACCCCCAGCCTGTGCTGGTGCGTGGGGTTGTTCCTCCCCAGGTGCAAGATCCTGCATTAGCCTCTGCTGAATTTCAGAAGGTTCCTCTCTGCCCATCTCTCCAGCCTGTTGAGGTCCTTCTGAAGGGCTGCAGAGCCCTCTGGGGTATCGGCCACTCCTCCCAGCTTTGTGTTGTCAGTGAAACTGCTGAGGAGGCCTCTGCCCCTTCACCCAAGTCACTGATGGGCAAGCTAAACAAGACTGGGCCCACTATTGAACCTTGGGAGGCACAACCACAGACAGGCCTCCAACTAGAGCCTGTGCCACTGATTATGACTCTGGGATCTGCTGTTCAGCCAGCTCTCAATCCACCTCCCTGTCCACTCATCCAGTCTCTTCTTCCTGAGTTTGCCTGTGAGGACATTGTTAGAGATAGTGTCGAAAGCCTTGAAGTCAAGATGGACAAGATCTGTTGCTCTCCCCTCATCCATCCGGTAGTTGTTTTATTGTGGAAAGCAATCAAGCTGGTCAAGAATGATTTGCCTTTAGTGAATCCATGCTGATGGCTCCTGATCACTTTCTTGTCCTCCCTGTGGATAGAGGTGGCCTCCAGATGAGGTGCTCAGTCACCTTTCCAGGGACTGAGGTGAGGCTGACTGGCTGATAGGTCCCTGCATCCTCCTTCTTGCCCTATTTGAAGACTGGGTTGACATTTGCTTTCTTCAGTCTGAGGACTGAAGTCTCTGTGACTGGTCTCTGTGACCTTTCAAAGATGATTGTAAGGAGCACAGCTATGATGTCCATCACCTGTCTCAGCACTCCTATGTGCATCCTGCCAGGGCCCATGGACATGTAGATGTCAAGTTTGCTTAGATGTTCTCCAACCCAACCCTTCTTGAAAAAAGAAAACTGTTCCAGCATTTCTTCACCCTGATCTCCTGGCTCAGAGATCCCTACAGGCTGGTCTTGCCAGTGAAGACCAAAATAAATTTATCATTCAGTAACCCTGCCTTCTCTGCATCCTGTTCCCATGGTCCCATGGGCCTATATTATCCTTCGTTTTCCTTCTGTTATTGATGTATTTGAAGAAGTCTTTCCTGTTGTTCTTGGCATCCTTGGTCAGATTTAATTCTATATGGGCCTTGGCCTTCCTTGTCTCATTTCTACTTAGTCTGACAACCTCTCAATACCAATTCTAAGTGGCATGACCCTGCTTCCATCTCCTGTGTGTTTTGTGCTTAAACTTGAACAATGACAGGAGTTCTTTATTCATCCATGCAGGTGTCCCACCCCTTTGCCCAATTTCTTGCTCATCAGGATGTATCATTCTTGAGCCTGAGGAAGTCATTCTTGAGTAACAGTCTTGGTCTTTCCTTCCATCCAAGGCCAAAATAATCTTCTTTTAGTCTCCGTTCTCTGTTAAACTTTCACACTTGCCATATGGAGTTGTTAAAGGGTAAGCAGGTCCTGCTGATCACCCCTTGGTTCTCCAGTCAGCAAACCCTCCTATGAAGAGGAATCATGGAGTGTCAGCTGGAGTGATCATCTGACTGGTGCATCTTTGTGGTAGCAATCGTCACCTGCTGTTTTTCAGCCTTCAGCAGCCCCACAACAGAAGGTTCCTCAAAGAAACTAGTCTAGACAGCTCCCTAACTTCCTTCATCTCCAAGGCAGCTATGCCAATGACCAATTGTTATCCTTTTGGGTCCTTGAAATACCCTCTTCGGAGGCAGTTTACACCAAAGATGCCTCTCAGCAAATCATAAGGTGCTTTTTCCACTCACCCCAGCCAGGCTGACTTCAGCCTCTAATACAGTAGAGCTGTTGGGATTCCATGTCATTACAGAAACACAAATGGATTCTGTGCCTACATACTTTGATGACACTAAGGGTACATTGTGCACTGGTGTCTACTAGAGACCCTGTGGGGCTGATGGGCAAGGCCATCAGATCCACAAAGTCCAGTAAACTGTGTCCCAGTCCTCCACCTGGCATGAGTCAGACCCCTCTAGTCCTGGTCATAGGATTCCTCACTTCTTGTAAAAACAGATTAGAATCCCTTTTCATGTGATCTTGAGGAAGATCAATCCTTCCACTCTGCTGGGTGAACTAGTAACTGGAGACTGCACAGCAAGTTTTCTGGAAGAGCCCTCATTTGTGATTGTTTTCCCTTCAAGTCCAGGCACCCATGCCTCTAGGGTTGTGGTAGGTTTTCCATCCCACTTAATCATGTCTTCTCCATATAAACATAGTACCCCATGGTGTGTATTTTCTATAAGCTCTCTCTTGATCAAAAGAAGGTTTCCTATTAATAGCTGAGATACTGGTCCACACATGGCTCATGAGCACTGGACTTAATCTGGATCTGGGGGTAATTTCAGGGGTTTTGTGTGCAAATGTGTAATCCCTAGCACAGCTAATGCTGTGAGGTAATGTTCCTCTTTCAATTGTGGTCCATTTGCTAGAGTGTCACAGAACATCTTCCTTGTAGGGATACCTTTACTTCACATTTGATGAGAGTCACCTTCAGAGAGTCCTGAGGACTTATGTCCATTTTACAACTTCTTTGTTGATGCCCCTTTCCCTAGAAGATGATCCAGCTGCTTGACTTCCCTAACCCTTTATTCCAGGCTACTTGCCCCACAATGCCAACATCCCAGCAGCCAGGTAACAATGCGCTCATACTGAACAACAGTTGAAACTTTTTCACACACTGTAGAGCTCACTTGAAGACTCAGACCAAGTAGCTACCTCTTGTTCTGCCTCTTTTTTCTGCCCTTGTGGTGTCCCTGCTTTGTCCTCCTGTAGTAAACAACCCGCCTTTCATGTCCATTTCTTTGTATGTATAGGGGCAACTGATGCGGGCATGGGTTGGTCCTCTGGTTTAGCTGCATCACCCATCACTGGAGTATAAGTAGCTGTACACCTATTGCTGGGGTTTGAGGAGATAGTGCTTGTTACAGATGTTTGAGTAGAAGTAGTGCCCGTTGCTTGAATTCACAGCATTGCTTGTCCCACAGTTTGGAGCAGATGCAAATAGTTATTTATCCTACACGAGATTTGAGCCACATTCATGGTTCCTAGCAATAGCACCATGCTGGTTTGAACACTCTAAAGCTATCCAAAAATTTCAAAATTCTCAAATACTATAACATTTGACTTAGAGAAGGAGAAAATGTATGAAGATGCCTTCTCCATAGGTTGGTTCTTGGAGAAAAGATAAGATGTGCAATCATTGTGCAAGTTTCCAAAAGGTGGCTTCTGTGGTACAGGCATGACAGCAACATTGAATACCATACCAGGCTAATTTCAAGACCATTGATTCTGTAATGTCAGAAGCCAGTATTAGAGAGTACAACAAAATGCTAACTTTATCATGGAAGTTATAAACCATTGGAGCTTATAAACAGTATGACAGGAAACATATACTGCAAATAAGCTGTTACATAAAACAACCCTGGGAGCAAATGCAACAACTCTGAGAGCACAGGAGGTGACAAGGTATTAAACTAATACAATGAATGCTTATAATAAATTTGTTCTAAGATGTTCTGGTCAGATCTGCCATAATCTCAACAGCTTGTGTCCTTCATTGGGCACAAAAAAGCACTATGTTGGTTTAACCCCAGACAGCAACTAAGTACCTTGTAGTCCCTCCCTCCCTCCCTCCCTCCCTCCCTCCCTCCCTCCCTATGTGTCCCCTCTGGTGGGTGAGGGAGAATTGGTAAAAGGTAAAATATGGTGTTTGAAATAAGAACAGCTAAGCAACTGAAAAGTAAAATATAGTAATACCGGTACTAATACTAATACTAATACTAATACTAATACTAATACTAATACTAATACTAATACTAATACTAATACTAGTACTAATAGCAATGAAAAGGAAAAAAGAGAGAGAGGGATAAAATCCTAGAGAAAAAAGTAATGCACAATACAAATCTTCACCACTCACTGACTGATGCCCAGCCTCTCCTTAAGCAGCAATCACTTCCTTACAGCCAATTCCCTCTGGTTTATAATACTGAACATGGCATTCTGTGTTTGGTCAGTTCAGGTCAGCTGTCCTAGCTGTTCTCCCTCCCAGCTTCTCAGAAACCTACTTGCTGGCAGAGCATGGGCAAACTGAGCAGTCCTCGATTCAGCGTAAGCAGGACTTAGCAACAGCCAAAACATCAGTGTGTTACCAACATTATTCTCACACTGAATCCAAACCACAGCACTGCACCAGCTACTAGGAAAAAAAAGCAAGGCTGTACGATGGAGTACACTGATAACAGAATTTTTTCTCAGGAATCAGAGCAGAAAGTAACTGAGATGAGTTAAAGATGGGTATCACCATTTTCAGTGCATTTACTAGGAAGAAAACAATGGCTGAAATTCTACATCAATCAATGCAAAGTACCATGTATGGGAAAAAAGGAAGCTCTTAAGGATATACATATACAATTACAGGTTTTAATTTAGCTATTATCTCTCAGGAAGATGCTTAGAGCATTTGGGGCAGTTCCATGTAAACACAATATCAATACTTAACATTAGTCAAGAAAGCAAATAGAATGCTGAGAAGTGTTAGGGAAGAAATCAAGTAGAGAGCAGGAAATACCATGCTGCTACTACATAGATATTTTGTGCAACTTCATCTAATTAATAAATATAATATAATAATATAATATATAATAAAATCTCAAAAAATATCAGAACAAATATATCTTCTTTTCAGAGGGATTTTGCAGAATATTGAAGAGATACAGCAAAAGGCGGTGTAGCTGATCAGTGTTGCAGAAGAGCTCCTCGAGGAAGAAAAGATAAATAGATAAGGATTCCTTGAGCCTTGAAAGCAAATGGCTGCTGAAAAAAAAAAGGTACATGAACAACAACAAAAAAGAATAACAGGTAATTAACAGGTTTGATGAGGATACGATGTGGGGAGACACCTTGTGAAATTTAATAGTAATAAAAAAACCAAGTCCTTGTTTCCATAATGTAAAGTGCAGGCTACTAAGGTCATTGACTGCCATCACTGTAAAAGCAGGGAAATACCAAAGCAAAAAAAAAAAAGCACCATGTTTTTTCCACATGTTGAAACATCTGATCATCTGCCAATATTAACTATTAATATGAAAGCTGGTCATTGCCCAAACATCAACATAACTCAAACCCTGAAGTACAGCACTGTTTGAAAGCAAAGAAAAACAAGTTGTGTTTTTTGTATCCATCTCATAACTTAGTTTAGATTCCAAAGGGAAAACTCCTATTTGTGCAGGACTCCAGGAAAAGCCTCTTTTAACAAGAAAAGACTTGTCTTATTAGCTAAATTGACAATAATGGCTGCCCCGAGCCCCAGATTGTTTTCCCTTCACCTAGTCGGTTGTTCTTCTGTAATTTGTCTTGCAACAAGCTGTTCAGAAAACACAGGGGAGGCACCACATTCATTCAGTCTTCTGTTCTTCATTGCAAATGGGTTTGCATTGTCTCCAGCACAAGGACATCATCAATCAAGTTGAATTTTGCTCTGAATATCTGGAATAGGTGGTTTTCTTTCTACCATTTAGATGTCCCTTAATTTTGTTGCTATTGCAGTTGACATGAGGGGATAAAGAAAAAAAATTGTGATCATGATCAGGTGAGAAAGAGCCTGGCAACAAGACTGACTTGTGCTTTGCATTTAGGGCAAACATTTACTATTTTACAGTGCTCCCCCAACTTTAGTGTGATGATGCAGCAGTTGCAAAGTGAGATGCATCTGATTTGTACTCTTTCTGAAATTTATATCAGTAATAGACTTCAGTAATTGAAGTATCAGCTAAGATTAAGGAATGCATTTAAATGAATACTGTTCATTTTATCTACTCTTATAAGAAAGACAGAGATGGAGGAAAGATGTCTTCTCTTTATTTAGCTCTGTTTTGGGATGGGAAGATCCTCATCTGATGAAAGAAATAATCATGATGTCAGTTGACCTACTTAGAAAAATGATACAAAACAGAATTTAAACCAGCTTAACCTCTTGTCTTCTACTCATTTGTCACATTAAAAGAAAAACTCCTAGGAGCAGGATCATAAAATAGCTCGGAACTAGTTGCAAGAGCTGCAAATTATCATGCTTGGAATAACTTCTTTCTTTGCTGAGTCCGAAAGAACTAGGTAATACTAAACTACTACTCCTGGGATGTTTGTATCATGTGCAATACAAAAACATGGGCCACAAAAAATACCCTCACCATTCAGGTGTGGGGTCACTGACAGTGCCCATTTCCTCCTAACATGTAATGAGGGTGAGCCTGTGGTCTGTAGAGTATGTTGGAATTTTTGACCTAGAAGTATTGGTCTCATTTTGGGCAGCTCACTACACACATATACAGAAAGTTGTTGATGTCAGTTTTAAATTCATAAAGCACAAATGTAGCTGCGATTCTGAAATTACAGACAAGTTGCCTAGAGATGCTCAGGTCTGCAGCAAGATGCTGTCAACAAAACCTTGTGCTGATGCAATTTTGCTGCACACATCCATTCCATTCTCCCAGTCAACTTTTTTTCTTATCCTCACTTGGTGTTACAAATTTCATTCTTTATTACATTTACTGTGCTTTTGTCTGTCAAAGCAGAAGTTTCTGTTTTTTACCAGACACTAGGTAAATCCCCAGGAAAACAGATCCCCCCAAAGAGAAGTGAAACAGCACTTCCAGCCTCCACTGTGTGTTGGAGTCCAGGGCACAGGGAAAACCCCTCAAACTGCCCTGGGGGGTCCAAAACCCCTGCTGGGACCCCAGGAAAGCATTGTCTTTGACCTTAGCCCATGGGAAAAATTGCCAACACTTATGGATGAAAAGAGAACAACAAAAATTTAAATTAGTTAGTAGTTTAGTTTGTCACAGTCTGAAAATTTGTAGTTTTGGGTTTTTAGAATAGAAGTAGATAGAGGCAAGATGGAGAATTTTGGGCAGTGTCCTAAGTTCTTCTTCTTCTTCTTCAATTCCATCTTCGGGTGTGACAGTGGCACAAAGACATTGGTAGAATGTAGATGATGTAGAGAATTATGTGTTTAGAATTAGTAGTAATTATTGGTACAAAAATGTAAATATAGTACGTTCCAAGAGTTAATTGGGTTAGAAACCTTTAAGAGACCTTGGACACCAGGTCTCGTGTTCTTGGCAGGAGCGTCTTTCAGTGTGCTAAGTCTGGTGTTAGGCAGTGCACTGACCTTCAGATAAAAAACTTAATAAACACTTTTCAAGACCGAGCTGCAAGATCCGCTCTTCTTTCTAACTCTGGCACAGGACTTTGAAAAGGAAAAAAACCCTAATTAGGGGAATCTTGGACTCAAAATCCAAGAACTGTGCACACAAAGCAAAAGGAGCTGGAGGATTGCAGTGGTCATGTCCTGGGCAGGCTGCAAGCATCATAGTATCTAAATCTTGATTAATTGGCTTGTCCCCAGAGAAACAGCAAACTTTGAGACAATCTGAACCACTGTGTGGATGTTCAAGTTCTTAGTTTTTTGACTTTTAAACTGACATAATCTTAGCCATACTTGAGCAGACACACTATTATAATTCTTCTAAAAATAAAGAGCAGCTAGAGAGTACTGAGAGGCTTGAGCAGCTTGACAATCAGCTAACAGTAAAGGTTCATGTATCATTAATTCTTTGGGTTTCTCAATGTCTGTTGCTCCAGTTTGATTTGTCATCTAAGGGCCTAGGGACCAAGAGCCCTCCAGCAGCTATTGGAAAGTGAGAAAATTCATTTATCTTCTTGGAAGAAAGAATGAATCTCAGGTCCCACTACTAACGGTCAACAGAGAGGACTGCAAGTACATGAAGACAACTAAGAGGTAATGGTGAAGGCCAGGGAAAGAGATGGAAACTAGTGTCAGCTGGACTGGATGAAACTAGACTGAAAATGAACAGAATTATTCTCAGAAGCAATGTAAAAACTCTGGTGGGAAGACCTACAGTAGAGGCATGCAAAAGCAGAAACTTAAGTGAGATGCACTGGCAGGACCAACCTTTGACAATTTGCACCTTGAGGAAGTTCTGACACCAGCTGCTCAGAGTTGGAGGTTGCGCAGGACAATGAGACCCACGCTAAGAGAAACACGCCTCTAATTGACTTTGGATGGTTTTTTTGACCAATTTTCTATGGTTGAACAGTGCTTCAGAGTGATGGGGTGGAGACAAGATAAGGGGATGTGGCTGAGGAACATAAGGGATAGAAAATGGCAGCAGTCAATTTGTACAAATGTTTGCTGTCTTTTTTTATTAGATGTGCAGTATTTCCATCAGTGTACAAGCCCCAAATCTTAGCACAAAATACATTTGTAGGCAGTTTGAAGTTAGATACTCTTACTAGATACAAATACCTTTTCGGTGGGCCTCATTTCCTAGTATCTCAATAACTAATTCTCAGAGCGAAAAACTTCCCTTGAATTTCTGGTCCAGCTTCAACAGTAGCAGCAAAGACCCTCATCTCCATTTCAGATGCACAAAGTTTACCCAAGTTACACTATGATCGCCAGATTAAGGTTATGTATATATTAGCAATGTATTCTTCCACATGAAGAAAAATTAGGCTTGCTTGGGTCCAAAGCCAATGCAGGCTACTTGTATAGGTTAAAACAGTAAGATCTGAAACAATCTCTAAGCCACTGTCTATCTCAGGAACAGCAAAAGTGGTCAGTTCTTATTATACCAAGGAAAAACTACTGAGCACTGAAGAAATAGCTGCCCTTACAATCTTATCTTGAATATTTGTATCCCCTTATATCTCATCTCCCACTTTCTTTTGTGCGCTTTTCAAAACTCAATATTTTAAAGTCTTTTACTCTTCTCCACCATTTGGATTCTTAGCTAACATTTTTTACTCATAGCAGTGTATTGTCACTTCTGACAGGAAATATGAAAATTAAGATGACATTCTGCTTTGGAGAAATAAGACCAAAAGAGTACAAAATAAAGCAAAACCTAGTCACATACATTTTATTAAGAAAAAGCAGAACACTTCAAGTGAAAACAGTTTGCCATAACCCAGTTACTTTTTAACTAGTAATATACTAGGCAGTAATACACTTAACTGGAAATGTAAATTGAAAACTCACATCATGTAAAATAACAGGTGTCAAAAAAAGAGCACCATCACTGGAGTAGGGTACAGGCATGGAAAATAAAAGACTTCTATTTCATCCACACAAATATGCTCTGTGAGCACAGTCAGCACAACTGTTCTGTTTTGTTTCATTTAACCTCCCCATAAAAGAGGAAATTGCAGGCACAGCTTATTGCATGGTCAAGATAATCTGCTTAATATTGGTAAAGCTGAGAGGGCAGAAGGCGATATCAAACTGTGGGTTATACATTATGTCAACTAATTCCATACTGCTCCAATAAATCTGTCTTACTAAACGAATTTCTGTGCTTAAGCAATGTTGCTAGCAATTTGAAGATGTAATATATTGGTATGGAAGCCAAATCTTTGCATTGCATCATTGCCAAGAAGAAATCGAATATACATCTATTGCAGAAAACACATGTTAAAAAATTGGATAAATGAAAGTAACAGCTGTGTGCAAACAAGGACTTGAAACAACTAAAAGTGTCACTTCTTTCAGTAAAGTATTTGGAGCTGCATAATCTTGAATCAAAATCTGTGCCTAGCAAGAGAAGTGAATTTGACAGCCAGCCATATTTACATTCTGTGCTATTAGCTTTTTGAGATATAAATCTCTTGCTTTTATATCATCTGGTATAAAAGTTGGGGTCTGATCTTCTTCACCCTTTGACAGAAAGGAAAGTGAATGCTAAACTCCTAAGAAATGCAGTCTTAGGAGCAGAAATTAGGTTTTACAGGAAGGAAAAAAAAAAACCAAAATGGACGAGAAAGAAAGGAGAGAGGAAAAGAAGGAGAAAGAAGCCAGTTCCCCTTTTGATGTACTGCACTTACTGGTACACTGTTTGACCCCATTGTCAGGTTGGCTCCGCAAAGAGGACAAAGATAGATGTCCTCATTTCTGGAATGGCCCTCTGTCACACTGTGTTTCAGCAGCTTTCAGCCACCATACTGGTCCATGGTCACCTGCAGGTATGAGTATCATTCCCATTGTGTGCGTGAAAAGCAACTAAGAAGAGCAATTCATTGCTCTGAATTCACCTGACTGCTGTTCTCACCCCAGGTGGAAAATTTTCAAGGGTGTGCAGTCAGAAGGATGCTGTATCAGAGCTCCAACTGGCATGAGAGAGCATTGCAGATGCAGGACAGCACATGGAAGCATGAGAACCTGCAGAAACAAGTCCCTGCTCTGACCTTGGCTGACCCCATTTCCCCATCCCACCATCTGAGGCTGCTTTGCAAGCTGAACTGCTCTACTTCTGCTTTGTGAGCGAGGTGGGTGAAGAAAATCTGTGTGAGCACAGAGTGCAATTGCTCACTCCTGCCCCACATATTCAGGGCCCGCTGTTAACATTCAGGTGTTGTGCAGATTCAGCCACCCTTCCTGTGGCCAAGTGGAAACAGCCTGCACAAAGCATACATGGACTGCACCAGGAGGCAGTGCGCCAATGCTGCGCTCAAGCCCTGGAAAACCTCTCCCTCTATGGCAGTTCCAGCAGGACAGTGATCTACCAAAATCAGTTTGATGGATGAAGAGCTCCTCCACCAACTCTACCACTACCTTTTTTCCCTACTTTGATCATATTTATCTGTCAGACTTAATTCCCTTCCAGAGGGAGGGATGCTGTGGCCATGGCTAATGGTCACAGCTAATGGCCACTTCTCACAGACACATTGACTGACTTGACTCATCTCAGCCAGGCTGGGGAGACCCATCCCAACAGAAGGGCAGAGGCCACAGGTAGATTGGTGGGCTTCCTGGGATTTCACCATTAGTACTGTAGTGTTCTACACTACAGTAGAAAAAAACCTAAAACCTAGTAGCTAAAACCTTGCAGCAATAAAGTCAGCAAAGCATTCCCAATACCACCAGAGGAACACACACACCGAGAACTCAGCAAATTGCATAGTGGATATGCAGGACATGGAATCAGGCTTTCATTTATTTCTTTATTAGTACCCTAACACCAAACCTTGTATCAAGAAAATACTTTGGGCACACAATGGGTATTAGGATACCAAGAGAATCAGACTACCAAGCCAGGTGAAACGGGCTAATCGTGGTCTTGACTAGTCTTCTACTGTTAGCATAAGCTAAATATTTAATCTTGAATTTTTCCTATTACTTGGGGGGAAAAATCCCAAGTAACTGGACAGTGAAAGTCCATGTAAATCTCTTATATTCCACACAAATTTTCCTACTAAAAAGAAAAAGATATTTTTTTTCCCTTAAGAAGATAGTGTCAAGAACAAACCTATCATTAAAATTACGAGCAGCAGACTGGGGATCTCCCAAGTCAGCATCATATGTCTTCCAGGCGAGAGGAAAACTCCCTGTAAGGCAGACAGGCAGTTTGAATTATTAAAGGTGAAGGAATAATCTACTCAGACTGATCAGAGCAGGGCTCTCTTGAGAGCTGGTGGGGTTTTTCCATTGGCAGAGAGACGATGTTTTGTATGTGAGCTGCATTTAAAGCAGTTTATTTCCATATTGCTTTCTCAAGCAGAATTTCTATTGCCGCAAGTAGTTTCCAAAAAAACCTCCACACACACACATGAAACACCCCCATTGTTAGAGAGGATCAAAAATCAAATAAGAAACTAAGATTAAATCTTTAGAAAATAAAAGGTAATTTCCCCATCACTGCATGGTGATTCCACGGGAAGCATTCTTGGGGAATTTTTTTGCCTGAAAATAGTTACACCTACAAGCACATAATGCTGCAAAATAAAAATCAATGGGTACAGGGTTTCCCAGGCAACTTCTTATCAATTGTCTGTTTCTTGGTGATACTGTTCACTGCAATATAAAACCTTGAACAGTTTCATCTCCCATAGACTGAAAGAAGGGGAGTGGCAGAGGGAATCCCCCAAATTAAAGGCTCATGAATAAATGAGAATTTATAAGATTATTTTGATTCCTCAGAATAATTTTCAAGCTATCTGAGTGCAAAGACTGGTTGTCAAGCAATGCATTAAAGTATGAGAAGAATTTATTATCCTAAATACTAAAGTATTTTCAGTCCCCTACAGAAAATGCATCCTATATTTAAAAAAAAATATTTCCTAGCACCCCTGTGAAGTATTTTTGGCTTCTTTCATAATTCAGTTCTGTCACTCACATTTATTATGACTTGCACCTCCTGAGGTTTTACAAGAAGAAATGCCAATCATGCTGCAGACATACATAAATAATCACTTTGCTGGAATCAGCCTCAAAGAGCCAGGATTCAGGAAAAGCTATCTGATGTCCTCACATTCTCTTCTCACCATGTCAGTTGCCTTGTTTATAAATTCTCCTCAACAAAGGGAACAGAGAGTTGCTGGGGGCTGTGCTCTCACCTTGCAAATTTGCCTGGTGGTATCACAAAGGGCTGGAAGTCCCAGTGAAGCTGAAAGTTTATGAAAGTTTATGTTTTGGATAAGTATTTATGTGTCACTAAGGTACCCACCTGCATTGAGAAAAATTAAAAGTCTTCAATTAATACAAAAGTCTCCAACACACAACACAAAAGCTTTTCAGGTTACAAGAATGTTGGTGGCCATAAGTCTACCATCCTCACTGTCAAACACCTTGTGTAAGAATTCCCCAGTGAATTCCTGCAGCAGTCAGATCTCCACCTTCCCTTTCTCTCCAGCATATTTCCCTGTCCCTTGCTTTTCCTTTTCCCGCCTTCTTCTGTCTATTTGCTTGAACAAAAAACTGACATTTGGGTCAGTCCTGTCAAGGTGGGAAAAGAGCATATGCTGGTAACCTCAGTATCTATGGAGTCCCTAAGAAATCACAAGCATATTTCAGGGACCACCTTTCAACTCCCATCCTTCTGCATTAGCTGTAGTTCCACAACTACAACAACAAGGCAAACTCTGTTGTCTTTTTGTCCCTTCATGTTCGCTTGAGAAGGTGGTGAAAATGTGTCCTATATCTTGGTGCATACAAACAGAGGGAAACAAATCCTTCAATTTCTTTTATCTACTCCTCATATGGCAAAACCACTAAAGTCTGATGTGGGCACACAGCTTTGTGGATTCCTCCCTAATGTCATTTAGATTGGAGATACGGGGAAACACTCGGCTAGGAACCTTCAGATCACTAACAGTTAGTAGGGAAGTAAGGAAAGAAATTTATACCAATAAAATGAGAAGGTCAAAAGACACTGTACTTTGAATACTAAGCAGACTAGCACTGGCTGGATATATTCAATTACACTTCCACATTTTTACTGCAGCTTGATTCCAAATTTTACTTTTAAGTAAATGTGATCCCGCTTTGTAACAGCAATAACTGATAAACAGCAAGCAGAACACACATCATTGATAGCTTGCAACTCATTGAGATGGAGTTTTTGAGACTCCCAAAGTAAGTCACTAAATATTACAAAAGGAGATTGATTTTATTTGGTACCCATACCAAACACTATAACACAATTTCCTGCAATTTTTTATTTTGTTGGCTATAAATAGTAGAACACAGAAATAATGAATATTTTGAAAATTAACTGAAGCAGAACACAAACAAAATCTGCTAGTCTCATCTACAAGAGCCAAAAGGGAGAGATTAAGCAACACCACTACTTGAACATTGCTAATTCATAAAAATTGTTCTGGATTATTTAATCTACTTTACAAGACAGTAAAGTAATCCAGATCCTGATCAATTTTTTTGTTTGCGAGCAGCACCTCTATACAAGACAGCATCCTGCAAGAACTGCTTCACTGTGGCTTAGTCTGGAACAGACTGGCCAGCCTCATGGGGGTAAAGCACTAGTTGGAAGAAATAGGGTGTATGGTCAATCCGGCTTTGATCACTACAGTATCACAGGCATCACCTTTAACTGCAAAACATCACCTCCAGAGAAGCAATTTGGTGTGGAAAGAAGCCTCACTAACATCAATGTCCTGCTAGTATCAGAAAGCAAAAGCTTACTGTCCTATGTGACATAGCTATGGAAGGCAGGGCAAGAGCAATTTTTCAATTTGATAGTAATATACACAAAATACTTCAGTGATTCTCTCTGTTCCAGACCTCTAACAAAACTTATTCCATAGTAAGTAGAGGTTTTGGACATGTTAGAGAAAAAAAACCTCATTGCTCCAAATTTATTCACATTTTTCTCCACAAGACTCGTTACTGTGCAAACAGGACACGGGTTTCCTGATGAAAAGGGGTTCACTGTCACCTACCTTAACTCTTAGCTACTGGCCAGAGGGTAATACAGAGCTTACACTCACAGCTAAAGAAAACAAAATTAGAAGTCTTTTTCCTCTATGAAATAAGGGTGAAAATGTGAGATGCACTCCATGATCTAACCAATACCACTTTTTCCTTGTAAAACATTTTATTTTCTGTTGTGGTTACAGGAGAAGCAGTGCCAATATGGGTGTAGTCAAAGTATGTATTTCACACCAATATACATTATTCCTGATGAACTGTTAATAGTGGGCCATTTGCAGCAGCTGTCCCATGCGAGCATGTCCCACATACGAGCTGGGTGTAGAGCTCTCTTTGTCTTCACATGATAAATACATGCAGCCTAAGGAGGATCATCTCTGTCAATGGTCCACCAAGGTCTCCCCAAAATATCCTATGGCTCATAGGATTACATCATTCTACTGTGAAAATGTCCACACTGGGGGAGGTACTGAACATTCCTACCTGTATATAACCTGTGGCAGAGGACACCATCACCACCACTGGACATCTGGAGTGGGATCAAGACTTTCCACAGGACCACCTCTTTTGACAAGACAGCGCTGCAACTACTTCTCAATCTGGCTGAGACTGCCACCCTGACTGACAGAGGCCAGGTTGCACTATGTGGTTTTAAGCCAGTTTTCTGTATTCATTGCATTTATGGTAATCTTTCTATTAAATTGTAACTTTGACTTAAGTTACTTGCCAGATATTTTTGTGGGGTTTACTTCTCCCGCTGGCTTACCTTCAAACCAGCACAGCTTATTAAAAAAAAAAAAATGCTTACAAAATGCTATCTCATTACAGCTGAGTAACCTTAACTGTTCTCCATTTATTTTTGCTATATATCCAGATGGCCATAATCCTTAAAACTCTATTTATTACTTTGATTAGCAGTGCAAAACACAGTACACAACAGATAGTTTTTGATGTGCAGAACTCTTTATCTATCACCAGTTCAAAGTTGTGAAGTATCAAAGGGCAGAGAGGCACCATCACCTGATCACAATTACACAAAAAGGTATGAAATTAAGAGATGTATCCATCCTGGACCCAAAGAGAATGCCCCTCTCAAATGCATAATCTGTCCACTGTAAACTGTAGTACAAGGTTTCTCTTCCCAGTCAGCGAAGAATCTATTTTACCCCCTCGTTGTATTTGTGGGTTTTGATAAGTTAAAGGACTTAACACTGATTTCACTCTCCTGCTGCAGCCAGAGAGCTCTGCTGTAGGCACAGGTCTGCCTTATGCAACCAGGTATTCCAGAACCACCCTGCACACACAGGCTCCACACAACAGCTTTGTTGGGGTTGGGATTGGCATAACCAGAATGGCTTAACTGCACAGACATCTCTAGGGGCCTTAGTGAATGAAAATCTTCCAAATGAAAAAAACTAAGTAAAATAATGTTATGCTAATTCCACTATTCACACAGCAGGAGAAAAATCACTTTATGACTGATTTTTTTGGCGGCAATTTTACCCAGTATTGACTGAAAATACTGAAGCAAAAGCAGTTACCTGTGCATAGCCCTGGCATTAGAGTGCTGTTTCCAGTTCCAGAAGTTAACCAAATGCCCAAAATCCCCTTTCACTCAAAAGTAGGATCAGTTAAATGTTGAAAGAATGGATGCCATTCTGAATGCATCACCAACAGAGTTAACAGGCTTCAGCATTTTATTACTTTGCAATATAACCCAAAGAATATTGCTACTACTGAGATCTACCATGATTGCCTACAAGAGAAGCAGAGTTATTTTACTGAGGATAAAAGCAGAAGCCTCAAAGCTTAAATTGTGGCTTTTTTCCTAATGCTTAACAATAAAAGAAAAAGCGTGGCATAATTAAATATATTAAAAATTGGCTTTCTGTCAAGGGTAAACAAAATTAACCTAAAAGATTATCATGATTACAGTTGATGTGCATTTTTTCCAGAAGTGGAGTCTGCAGAGTTCCTAAGCGGCAGCATTAAAAATATGTAACACTCAAATGTTATTACAGAATTGAGACATTTACAGAGGAAACACAAATTTCAAATATAAATATGAATCCTGCTTTCTCAACCAAATCCTAATATTTAATATGGAAAGCATAGCTCAAAACCTATTTTTTTTTCAGAAAATTCAACAAATTTTCCTTATGAATGAGGACATTTCAAAGGTTATTAGCTTTTCAAAGGATTAAATGTCAGCAGCCTGTGGATTGAAAAGTGTTTCATTGCAAGGGGCACGTGCTAGAATATGCTGCTTCCCTTTCTTATTAAATATTCCTGGTTAAATGAAAAAAATTTGGATAACCAGAGAGTCCTGCTAAATGCCCCTCTCATTAGCAATACTAAGGACCATCCTCTGGACCTGATAAACCCAAGTAAGCTGATGGACAAGCTTCCTCCTGTCCTGTTAGACACAACTTTGCACTTGGCTCTAAAATGAGACCATGAAATTAAAAATATGTATAACAAACACAGGCATCTTTATAGTAGTCTCTTAATTTAATTCCACAGCATCCTGTTGGTTGTCCAGCAGTTTCTCAAGATTTCAATATTATAGAGTTGGTATGGTTTTGCCTTTCTAACAGCATTCTTGTCTTCAAGGTATGATCAGTAACAGAATCTTGGTATTTTCTACTCCGGAAAAATTGTCCTTTCTCAGCATGATTAGACATGGCATAAAAGAGACAAAAGCTTTCAGATGGGGCGGTAAGAGCTGTGGAACTGCTCACAGGGTGCATGTTTTCTGCTGTGTAAAAACAAGAAACCAAGCTATCATAATGTAGTTTTATTTTTGCCTAAAAGCCACCTCCATATCAGGGAGTGTCATCAGTATCTACAGCAATGCTGGAATAATCATGACATTTCAAAAGGATGAATGTAAAACTTATTAATCAGATGAAAATTTGAAGTCACTGATGTCTCTCCCATTTTTTTCTGTTTCCAGTAATTAAGCAAGAAGTTCCTCTAAAAGGCCTGGTCTACAGCAGATAAAGTTAATGAACCCCCACAGGACCGATACAGCTTACACAGCAAGACTGCTTACGCTGACACAGCTTGTTACTACTACTACGAATGAAATAAACTGTATTGATTTGTTTGTCAGAATGAGTTGCATTTGCACCACACATTTACTCTGCTGGTATAAAAATGCTTTATTTTATTTTTTACCCCACAAGCCTCACAGATATCACTAGACTTGGAAAAGCTTTTTGCATCGACCTGTCCCAATGCCTTTCCCTCTCCCCCCTCTGCTGTGTGCATTTCATAACTGACTGTGTTGCTTTTGAGGCTGGTGGGTAGCCATAAGTTCTTTAGGTATCTGTTGTTCACTGCCCCTAAAAATGCTTTCTTAGAAAGCATTTTTAAGTGAAGAGGCAGGGGAGGAAAATTAATTTTCTGTTTTTATTTTAATTTAATGAGACCTCAGAAACTAGCTTTGGAATGCAATTGGGAGGAATAGGATCTGAGTGGAAAATTTTGGTTTACCATTTCATACATGCACAATTCTCAAAAGATATACTGGAACTCCTAAACAGGTTGCTGTGGACTCAGGAGACTATTTCTTTCCCCTTGTGCCTATCCAGTCCAAAATATTGTGCTCATAGATTAAAATTCTTGACAACCCACTAGAGCAAGGATGACTAGCCAGAAGATTCTTGTATTATTTCATAGCTTCCAGTGTGTATCTGCTCCTTCTTAATCTACATTAAGGAGATTGTAAAGACAAATAACTTTGCAGAGGTAGGAATGGTAGCCACTCTAAAGAAAGTATTCGTATTTGCTGGGAAAGGACAGCCATGCTATAGAGAAGCACATATCAAAAGGCAGATAGGACTCAATTCACTTATTTTAGCATACAGGTGCTCTGTATTCTTGCAAATTTCATAACACAAGTTGCAAGCAGCAACCACCAGAGAGAAAAGAGCTAAATACATCTTTTCAATTTCTTTTTCATACATAGGTAATGACCAAGACTTCCTTTATACTTTGAAAAGGCAAATTCTACCTATCTGGTCAAAATTTTTGGAGATAACAAGAAACTGGCTATTTGGGGAAAAAAAAATGAAGAAGTTTTAACATCTGTTTCAAAATTATGAAAAGATGATTCTTTTGAAAGTTCTAGTACCCAGCACACTATTTCCATAAGCAATAATTAACTGTTATTTAAGGGAGGACCATCCTGGTTTTAAGAAACACTTTTGTACCTCCTTATAGATTAGGAAAACGTTAACCAAAGCAAATACATTTATGAAAACAGAAATGTCTCATAACTACACATCAACCTCAGCACCTTATTTACTCCCTTCCACATATCGACTCCAGGCATATTTTTAAACTTCAGTTTTGAAAATGCAGTATCAGGTGCCACCAACTTTCCCAGTAGCGTTAACTGCCTGGTGATGGAAGATGTAATTATTCATGTACAAGGCCACTACTCAAGTCAAGGTCCATAACAAATAATTCGTCAGTTTGAAAGAAATCAACCAGAAAAGAGGGGATTTTTTCCCATGAACTTACAAACTGTGCAAATCTGTAACGAAAAAACTACATTAACTAAATAATTGTAATCTCTAAATTTCCTAGTCTTTTTCATACTTTCTTCATGAATCTGTAGTTCTCACATTTTAAGTTTTTCTTTGGCAGAACATCACCACCTAGTGATCATGTGTGCTTACAGGATCTTCCAGAAAGCTGATTAGAACATGAAAACAGAAGGCTGATGGGAAGAAAAAAAGAAAATTTAGGTGAGGAAAAATCCTTTTTGTTATTTACATTGGAAACAGTTCCTAAGGAAGATTAAAAAGGACATTCTGAAGTAATGTAAGAAGATTTTTAGAGACTTATTAATTGATTAAGAACTAAGTAACAATATTATTTGGGTAAGAAAACTTAGCTTTTTAGCCCAAATTATCTAAGACCAAATTATTTCATTAATATCAGAGAAAATTAGTTCAATTTACATGTAAAATATTAAGAAAGAGGAAATTCAGACATTTTAAGGAAGATCCTCTAAGCAGTGAGAGCTATTAAGAGGAAATAGCATCTTGATTACGTGTTGTATCCTAAAACACGGCTTGTACATGTCAGAGTTAAACCCCATATTTAGCAGCATCTCATATAGTCCAATGGATACATGCTTTGGAGGTTTTTTTTGGCTCTGAGCTACCTAAGAATCAAGATGGAGGTCTCATTTGTAAATAAGCTTCTCCCAAACAAATCACTTACTATTGGAATCTCTATTAAAGTGTTTCTTTCTGTGAGACCATACCACTACTCCAGTTATACTCTGTTCACCTTTGGAGTAATTTTAAAAGGCAGAAATACAAAATAAAGACTAACTCAGTATATATTTTCTAAATATTTAAAAACAAAGAAAGGAAACATAACAAATTTTTGAAGATGTGTTCAGAGACTTGTAAAATTAAATGTCATTGCTCTGTTGAGCTGAATGTAAGTAAAAGATAACACACGTTTAAAAGTCAGCCACACTGGGCTGTTTCCAAAGACGATATTCAAAAGTGCACAAACCTGGAGTTTTCAGCTTGTTGAAACAGTGAACACAGCCATAACTAACACAAACCTGTTAAAAAGGAAGAAAGTATACAGGCAGTGAAACAACAATGTAGTCAGTTCAACAAGCTAAGAATCACCTCAACAAAATTGTCTCTTCAGGAAGTTCACTTCAGCATATTCATAAATGTTTTACCTCATTAAATGCTTGCTAAAGCTTATTGTCCCAAATCCTTCTGCTTAGAAGAACAGTGGAACGATAACATTTATGTCTTTCTGCCAAAAAAGTTCAGTTCCAGGTCCCATTGTAGAGTTTTGAAAATTACACTTAATACTCCTGCATTAGGGACTCTCAACCAAGAGCTGTAGCAAGGGAAAAATGACAGAGTCCACGACCTGTCCTGAGAAGGAAGTGACCAAGAACTGTCCAAAAGGGAAGATAAGACACACAATGCCAAGGCAGAAAGGGACAGACACCAAAGCATCAGAATTCTGTCATAAGATGGGCTCAAACCTTAAAGGGCATAGGCTTTTGGCTAGGTGCCAGTGCAGGCCTCATGCTGTCAGAGGGAAGCTGTGGGGGTGCATCTTTTAGTTTAATGTTGCACTATAAGTTGAAGTTAATTGTAAATTGGTTTGTTCTCTGTACCCCTTTTGTTACTTGTTTCTGACTTCTCCCTACCCTTCCCCAGCTACAGTCCCCTGATTGGTTCTTCCCCCAGTTCTCCCCTAACGACACTTAACTGTCAATCTTAAGTTACATAACCCCCTGGTCCTTTCCGTCACTCCGGGGCCTCTCCCGGAGTCTGGAAGATACTAAGAGAGGTGTCAAGTTATTGGGCAGGATCCAGGCTTCCCCCTCCCACTTCCCCATGATTTGTTAATGTATATGTCTGTTTGTTGGGGAAGATGAATCAGGGAAACCTTATAAATATGATTGCTTAGCAAAAGATTCTGAAAATATGAAACCTATAATCGAAATAGAAATGAAAGCTTGCTTTGAGTTGTAGGATACTGAGCCTTAGTTACTATATAACCTGAAAACAATAGTCTAGCCAGCTGAAGGAGAATCCCTCTTGATTGAACAATACCCTTCTGCTGACTAAGGAATCCAAAGGTCAATGTAGCAAAAGAGAATAGTTTAAAGAGTAGTTTTTAGAGTTTAAAATATAACACAGTATGGTAATGTAGTAGTTCTTATAGGCTATATGTAGATTCTATAGGGTTTTGTGTCATGTACTGGTTGGTTAGTGTAAATTAGAATATTCAACACAAAAGAAGATATAATGTATTGTAACAAAGACCTCGCTCTCTGACTCTCCTCCTCTCTTGCTCGCTCTCTGACTCTGCTCCTCTCTTGCTCTCTCTCTAGCTCTCTTGCCCCTGCGCTCCAACCCCTGCCACCTCTCTTTGGCTCTCTTGCTCTCTCCTCTCTTACCTCTTACCCTCTTGTTCTCTCTCCCTCACTCTTTGGGACTTCCCTTCAGCCGAGGCTGGTGGCTGAAGGCAAGGCCCTTTTTACCCACGACCCTTGCAATAAAACCACATGTTCTAGAATGTCTCAAGTTGGCAGAGTTCCCTCTCCCTGCCGTCCACGGATGCTCCTACATCTGTTATGTTACCAGCCACTCCCCTGTTACACCTTATTGGCTCTCTGATGAACCCTCCCCTAAGTCCCACCTCTCTTTATAAGGGCCCGCCTTGAAGGGTGAGCTGTCTCTGGTGAGGCGCTGGCCACGAGGTGAGGGCTGCATCCTGGATGCAATAAACTCTGGTTTGGTTTAACCTCTGGAGAGTCCCTCCTTTCATCTCCTCGTCGTAGCCACGCTAGTGCTCCTCGGCTGCCAAGTCCCACTGGCCTGAAGCGGTGCTGGGGCGAGCCGTGCTTGGACAAGTGGACACCGCTGCAGGAAGCCAGTGGCCTCAGCAGGGCTCAGGCTGTCAGCAGCAAACGTCCCTCCCGCTTCAGGCAGGCACTGCGGGCTCTGAGCAGGCTGTGCCGCTGTGTCTGCATGGGGGGATCAGTGCCTGAGGATTAGTGCCCCACTGCCAGCACCGGGCTGGGCCCCAGAGATGCTGGCTGGCCCCAAGCCTGCTCAGCATCCCACGGGTGCAACACCCGTGGATAATCCCAGAAGACAAGACTCTGGTGTATGTGTCCCAAACACTGACAGCCGCATTGCTGTGGAGTCAGCCAAGGACTCCTGGGAAAAACATGCCAGAGCTGGTGGGAGAAAGCCAGCACTGTTGGTAAGAAGCGGCCACGGGAAAGAACAAGTCGTGACTGCACAAGGGGCCGTGTGCAGGTAGGACACCACTTCCCCGGGACAAACCTCCTTGTTCTAGTCCCAGGAGGTCAACACAACACAGTAGAGCAAAAGGGCAGCAATGAAGCCAGGAAGTGAGCATGAACTGGAGGGTAGAGTCAAGAGCATGCAAGAGCCTCTGACCCATTTGCCAACACGTCTGAAAGAACAGACCATGCATGACAACTAATTGGTATAGGAAGTGCAAAACCTGTCTTTAGGGCAGGGAAAGCCATCCATAAAATGGACCTCCCTGGAGCCTGGCCAGAGCTCCCAGGACCACAGACATGCCATCATCTGCATCAACGATGGAACCAGGACTGACAGCCCATCACTGGATGAACACTAGAAGCAGGACTGACATGCCACCATCTGCATCCATGCTTGAACCAAGAAGGACGTCCCATCAGCTGGATCAGTGGTGGAACCAGGAATGACAGCCTATCATCTGGATTGACGCTGGAAGCAGGACTGCTAGTTTCTTTCTCCCTCCCTCCCTCCCTCCCTTTAATTCACTTTGTCTTTTCTCCCTTCTCTTCCACCATATCCATTTCTCCCAAACCCTCTGCCATGTGTGTATAGGGTAGGCTAGGTGTTAGAACACTGCATGCCAAAAATACCAGGCTTTCTGCTTGGACAGGTGGTGACTCTTACAGGGGTACTGCCTTTGATTTAAGGCTGTGGAAACAGTTTCCAAAACTCAGTGATAGCACTGACAGGATGTGTGTGCAGTTGTATAGAAGTGTGTGAGGTCACAGGGTGAAATAGTTAAGGTTGAGGGGTTTTAGGATATAGAATAGGAATATGTATCTATGGGACAATATGAAGGGATTTGGGTGTTGGACTAACAGCAATTTCCATGCCAAGTGTGCCGTTCAGAAGCAGGGCTAGTAGTCTCTCCTCTTTTTTTTGTTCTTTTTCCCTCTTGATCTCCTTCAAGAGAGGAGATCTCTCTTCTCCTTTCCCTTTCACCCTACCCCTTTCTCCCCAACTCTGCCATATGGCTTTAGGCTAAGCTAGGACCTAACATAGCAATTTCCATGCCAAGTGTGTAAGTTTCTAATAAAACTTTGCTTAGAGTTTTTGCACACCCTGTGCTTTCTCTTGTTCCTTTTGATCACGACCATTTATGAGGCTTGGATACTTCCTTCCCCTTAAGGAGGAATTCACAAGATTGTGTTTTCACCATGAACACACCAACATAAGTTCTGTCTCAAGAAGTGTTCCTCCTCTCATGTTTGGGAATCTCCTGAAGCAGTCCTGCAGGAGAGGACCACAGAGATGCCAATGGAGAAGAACACATTCCCCAAGTGTTGGGGCAACCGTGGTGAGCAGGGCACAGCCACAAGCTCTCAGAGCTTGGCGGCTGTTCTGCACCACACCACAAGCCATGACACAAGGACAGTGTACAGGAGCCGTATTCCTGTGCCAGTCTCCCGTGTGGTCTCTGCTGGGATCCAGAGGCCCAGCCAGCAGCCAGCAGCCACACAGGAGCAGGCCCACAGCTGGCCTGTTCCAGCTCCCTTGAGCAAGCAGGACCCAGAAGGGCCACTGCCCCACACTGAGGATTACTTCAGCAGCACACATCTGTCAGCCCTTGAGAAGAGTGAGAAGGATCTCAGTGTCATTTCTCAAAAGAGTTTTCTCATGTGCTGATGTGCTAGATTGCTGCTATGTGCACACAGAGTCCCTTCAGAGAGGGGGACCCGCAAAGATCTGATGTAGAGCTACACTCATCTTCAAACCATGGGCTGTTTGTGACTATTTGAATTGATTGTTGTGGTATAAATTTGAAATGTTATGCCAAAAGGAGGTTCTTCAGAAGTTACGCTGAAATGCTGCTTTATTTTTTGCATGTTCATGACTAGAACTTGCTTGTGATGGTGGTAATTCTGTGTATATGTCAAAAAATAGTTATAAACCCACATTTTTCTACATGTACATTTATTTCAAGTAAGAGGATGGTAAACATGCAAATAATATTTGCAGACTTCCTCCAGAAAATGGAGAACTGTTGCAGTTGTCTGGTAAGATTTTCTATTCATAAACAAAGGGCACTCTCAGTGGCTTGGTTTACTGGCATGGCCACAGGAGCAGGAAATCATTTTAGTATTCAAAACAATGCTATGAAGCCAGGGACCCCTTAAAGTATGGAAAGCTGGAAAGAGCAAAGGCAGATACAGCCAATATGGTTAACATATGTTCACTGCTTTATTCCGTCTAAAATGGCAGATTATATACACATCAACATAGTTTACAACTACAAATGTTTTTCCATTGGTATACAGCATAGAGAAAAATGCAAACAGATATTGTTTATCTTGTTCTGAAGGTGGCTAAAGTGTTTACACAATAGCTATGCCTAAAAACATCTATAAAAACCACTATCCTAAGATAATACCTTAACGGAATTTTTAACTACGCTACATACTATTTCTAACTGCACCACGGTCTTCATAGGCCTGGATCTGACACCCAGGATGGGGTAGCTCAAACCTCAATCCAAAAATAATCATGGCTTCCCTCTCTGAGAAATTCTGCTACAACGTTATATCTGTTAACTTGAGGAATTCTGTTTCATTTTCTTCCAGGAGGATAATATGCAAAGAGTACTGCCTGAGCGAGAAACCATCTCTGTTGCCTAGTGTCTTGTTGTCTTGGCTTGCAATATGTAACCAAAATTGTGTATTTGCCGTCTGTTGAGACCATTTGGGGAGGTTTTATCTCTTGTACTTTATCTCTTGTACAACCCATTCCCCATAACTCTAGGGGGGAGGGGGCGGGTGCCTTCTGTGAATGGGCCAGCTGTTAAAACCAAGGTGGAGCAATGTTCCTTATCTCTTCCAGGACCTATCCTCCCTCCAGGGGATATCTTCTGTTAATGGATCATTAAGGCTCACCACATGACTCACAAAATTACATCTTTCTATTGTGAGATGCTCTACCCAGTGGGAGGAGCCAACCATTCCTATCTGGATAAAAGCTGAGATTCAGAACAGCAGAGCAGCCTGTTGTTCCACTGGATTCCCAGAGGAAGACAAGACCCTTCTTGTCACCACTGGACCCTTCTGCAAGATCACCTCTACTCCAACAGGAGTTAGAGATGTTACTCCAGGAGGATTTATTTGGACTGCTTCCAACACCCAGTCAACAGGGTGTCAGGTCATATTCTGGCTCTGTCAGTGTTTCTAGGATGGTTTGTTTGTTTGCTTGTTTTTTGTACTAGTACATTTGTATTTTTAATATTCCTAGTAAAGAACTGTTATTCCTATTCCCATATCTTTGCCTGAAAGCCCGCTTAATTGCAAAATTATAATAATTTGGAGGGAAGGGGTTTTCATTCTCCACTCCTGAGGGAGCTCCAGCTTTCCCTGGCAGACAAATATCTTTGTAAACCTAGACAGGTTTTGGCACACAAGTATGGGGCACAAGGGCATAGAGAGAAAAAGAATAACAGTTATTGAGTTTGAGACCTAAATTCTTGTATCCTGGGAATAGAAACCTTGCTGGACAGCATCATGTGGTCTAGCTTACCCTGATTCAGGTGGCATGTGGTAGTGGCTATATTTCTCCCATTTGTATGCCCCTTACCAAAACATGGGCCCTAGAACTAAGGCTACTGTGTCTGTTATCCAGTTTGTTTTATGGGTTAACAAGGCGAGGAATTAATGAATTTTTAACTTCCTCTAGAAGGCAGGCGCGTGGATTCAGAGCTATTACACACTAACTATATGTTTCTGGGGTTACTTTAATAATGATACCTACTAAATAAATACCAGGGGAATTTTTTTTCCTTCACAGCCTGAGAGTCTGAAGATTCAAAGATCACAGCAAGATTCTCCTTAATTAAAAAAAAAAAAAATTAAAAGAGACAAAAATCCAAAGATCACTCAGTATTGTATCACTTCAGGGACAAAACAAAACTGTTCTGCTCCACTACAAAAGGACAACAAAAAGATGGGAATACTGCCTGGTGGGTTTCTTTAAAACCTAGACACTTTACACTGCACCTGAGACAAGCAATTTTGTACACAGGTGTCCTGTGTACAGAGAAAAAAGGGGGTGGAATTTCTGTGTTTAATTCCACAGCATCTACATAATCATTGGAGGCATGATTTCAGCAGGAAGACACTAGCCCCAGCAAGAGGAAGACACCAAAGCTGAAAGGACAAAGTGTGCAGTTTTTGCCTGGCTCTGGAGGAGAGGGTCTGGGACAGTTGCACTGCTGTGCTGCCACCGCTGCTGCCTCACTGGAGAGTTCCAGTAACCCTGCACTAGGACTACACCACTGGACCGAAGAGCACCAGTGGGGCCCAAGCACTACCTGGTGCCAGAGATTTGGTGCTTCACCAGCACAATTCCTCATCGTAGCTTTCCGTTGTTTTCAGTCTATGGAGGGAGGAAAGTTAAACTGTGAAAGCTCTCTTTCTGACATACTGCCTTTATTGACTACCGTGTTGAGTGCTGGCTGGGGGAGGTTTGGTGGTGAACACCCTTTTTTGGGATGAAACACCTTCTCTCTCTGGTGCTCTCTTTGTTATTAATATAGTTGTGGTTACTGTGGTTTTCAGTAAATTATTATTCTAGTTTATAATCTTTCCTAGGGTTCCTGTGTTATCAGAAGGGGAGAGGTGTCACAGCCTGGTGGCCTTCGGGGTGCCACAACCTTCCCTCAGTGAAGCGTCTTTAGAAAGACACCCTCTTATGTGGAGTCCCTGCAACTCCTTGACATAATACCTAGGGTCTGGCCTTGGCAGGACAGACTATAGTCACCTGCCCAGCCTGAAAGAGAGGACTTCCCAACAGTGCTCTGTACATGATGGTTTGCCCCAGTTTCCCCCCTTCCTAGTGCCCCTGGCCCTTTGGTTTCTCCTTTTCTCTGTGTGTGACAGTTGGCTGTGGGACCCAGTGACCGGCCCTGTGGGATACTGACCTTACCTGCCCTTTGCTCTGTCCCCATACCTCAAGGTCATTGGCTGCTGAACCTCATACTTAGGCCTGAGAACGGCACATGTTCCCCCTTCTGGCTCTGGATTTCCCTTTGGCTCCTGGAAATACACCTGGCTGAAACCAGTGGTCTTCTGGGTGCTGCAACCTTCCCTTGGTGAAGCATCTTCAGAAACACACCCTTTTACCTAAGGAGCACAGGCAGACCGGCGTGATCAGCTCAGTTGTGAAGGCTGCCAAGGCAACAGAGCTAACTAGCTGGAGTGATCAGCTCAATGGAGTAAGCTGCTAAGGTGGCCTAGCCAGGCAGCTCCCTTCAGGCAGCACAGGACAGAGAACAGGAGACAGTCTTCTGATCTTCCAGAGCTTCCTTTATTCCCCAGAGCTGGCAACTGAAAGATCCCGAGGTTCTAGGGTGTCAGGATTTTATAGGGAACTGGGGAGGCAGGGTTTGCTGCTCAAGCCAATAGGGGAAGGAATTAGGGGAACAGCCAATCAGGAGAAGGATCCAAAATCAACCAATGGGGGAACAGAAAAACCAGGAATTAGAGTTTTGACAATAAGGGCTACGGAATTACCATATGGGACAAGTGCTCATGGGACTGTTACACTTTTACTGTACCTGAGCAAGGATTATGTCTCCCAGGGGGACTTCAGGGGAAAAGATGTGTTGTCTCACACACTGCACTCCATCCACAGGAGAGTAGATTTCCCTGTGGTGCCTTCAGGGGCCACCACAGTGAGGAAGAGAGCAGCCTAAGTGGGTTTAGTTTCCCAGCTGGGTTTTAAACCACCACATTTCTTGCATCCAGTGTGGGGCTTGGGAAAAGGCCAGCAACTCTGACCCTCCAGAGGTAACTCTTTCTCAAGTGTGAGGGAAAGATACTTTTGCAAGACCTTGCAGTACACCAAGACAAGTGGAACATGTTGGAGCACGGTATCCGGTACTTGAGATTATCACATATGCTGGAGATAATCCTTTCAAGTAACAAACAGTTCCCTAATAATTCCGACAGCATCACTGGATGTACACAAAACATGTGGCGGAATTTCATATGGAATGCAGTAGAGTTATATGCCAGGTCATTGAAAATGGTGGCATGGAAGGAGGGAAAAGAAAAGGTGGGCGGGCATTTTGTTTGGCAGCTTCCAGACATACAAAGAAACTATCTCCACCCTTATATGGGCCTACATTTCATCCATGGAAAGAATGACCAGGGATTTCCAGTATTTAGAAAAGGAAATAAGAGAGGCACAGCCAAAATTTAAAGAGGAGATTAAAAGGAAATTTTCCTTGCCCCAATATCACAGACCAGTCTCTGCTATTAGCAGTAGGCACCCCTTGGATGGGAGGAAAATGTACACTCCATGAGGTAACCTGCATGAACATGGAGATGACACAAGGAGGTGAGACGGAAAACTCACCGCTTCCCTAGCAGCAAGAGTACATGAGTTGAGAGGAAGAACAACTACCATAGGAAACTCTTAGAAGATAAATGCTGCTTCAGTTTTCTGTGGGCAAGCCCCAAGGCAGATTAGAAGGAACATTATGTCCAATCCTCTTGAAGGGGTTCTCAGGTCGTATTTCCAGGGAATGAGCAATGGATACCATGACCAGGATTAGAAAGGCCCAGCCTCTAGCCAGGTGGAGGAGAGGGATAATCAGATCTATTGGACTGTGTGGATCTGGTAGCATGGCACATCAGAACCACAAGAATATGAGGCTTTAGTTGACAGCAGTACGCAATGTAGCCCGATACAATTGATATAAGTAGAGGCAGAATCTTCCTCTATTTCTGGGGTGACAGGGGAATCATAACAGCTGGCTGTACTGGAAGATGAAGCGAGCTTGACTGGGAATGAGTGGCAAAACAACTCCATTGTGACATTCTTGGGCCTGTGCATTCTTGGCATAGATTATCTCAGAAGTGGGTATTTTGAAGACCCAAAATGGCATCATTGGGCTTTTTGGAATAGCTGCTGTGGAGACAGAAGGAACCAGACAGTTAAAAACCTTGCCTAGCCTCTCAGAAGACCCTTCTGCTGTAGGACTCTTCTTAGGTTGAAGAACAACAGGTACTGATACTACCACAACAGTGCAGTGCTGGCAATACCTCATCAACCAAGACTCTGTGATTCTATACCACTTCACATCATTTTCTGGGGATGGGGGAAGGGGATCTATTCCAAAGAGAAGGGGTTCCTTTCGGTCAAGTATGCATGGTGCTTGTTCCAAGGCAGAGAAAGAAGTTGGGGTGGTATGACGAGCATTTTTTCTCTGAATCACTCTCTCTTTTACATATTTTTGTTATTAATATTGTTGCAGTTAGTGTTTATTTCCTCATCTCATTGCTGTTTCCAGTAAATTGTTCTTATCTCAACATGTGATCTTCACCTTTTGTGCCTTCAATTCTTCTCCCCAGCCACCCACAAAGGGAGGGGAAGTGGGACAGGAAGGGAGTGAGTAGTAGTGTAGTTTAGAGTCTCAGTGGGACCACTAAATTGGGGAGTACCATTCCTACACCACAACAGTTGTGTACACTGGACATCATATGGACCTACACGGGTGTCACCCTGATCTTTTCAGCCTCCTGATGTTTACGTTTTTGTACTGGAGTTCTCAAGTATTGTAACACAAACAAAGTGGTTGTTTTCACATTACTTTCTAGAGGAAGGACAATTGATGGACTTCTAGTTTGACCAGTAGAGTCGAAGAAGTGTCAACCTCATTGCCCAATCCCTGATCAAGCTCCAAAAACTATATATATCGAGGTTGAAATAATAAAGTTCTCTCTTTCTACTCTGACAACCTGACAGTGTGAGCGTAGTTCTTTCGCGTCTGTCTAGAGACACGGGGTTGCTTGTTATTTGAATCCTTATAGATTTTGTCCAGCACAACTAATTCTCTCAGGCACCAGGTACCTTTTTCCATGGCATTCCACCTGCTTGGGTGTACTATTAGATCATCCTTGAGAGAATGTCTTTTCATCATGCTTGACAGGAGTAACCTCCAGAGGATGAATTTTTCTGTCCTATTCCAAATCCCTTTGTCCCCTGTCCTGGGGGGAACCCAGTTGCTTGGCTTCATTACCATCTGGTATAATATCATGGGCCATAATATCTCAGCATTGGAGCATCCAGGTCATCAGGGGCTCACCTGGCTGGTGGCTGAAATCTCTTTCTGTAACTCGCAGCTCACCCAAGGGTAGGAACTGCGTGATTATCTCTGGCCCTGAGTCTTGGTCCTCTTGTGAGGGCCCTGCTTCCTTCTTGATCCCTCTCTAAGCAAAATGGTCTTGAATTTCTTCCTCTGTTCTAGGACTGCTACCAGCCCGAGTTGCTCCTCTGGTTCAGCTGCAGTTTGGCCACAATGCCTATTGATCTGCTTGCTTCTTCCCTGAGAGTGCTGTCTAGTATTGAACTATGTCTGGTAAAGAGTAGCCAGGGCCCAATGCATTGGAATAAGCTGCTCCTTTCCAGAGCTGCAACAACATTCTCATTGCAAATATTCTGTCACTTTATCAGGGTCCTGTAGTTTCTCAGGGGTGAACTTCCAAACCATTGGAGGAGAGAAGTCCTTCAAATACTGCCCCATTTTCTCCTACAATCCATGCCACTTATGACTATCCACCCTCAGGACAGATATCTGGAAGGCCTTCCTAAAAATCTCTTTCATAACTCTAAACATGATGTGGACTGCACTGGAGAGACCTGGCAAATTTAGTGACCAGAACATACTTTCCTTAACATCCAAAGGAAATTCAAAATTCTCAAAAGATGTTGTAACAGGCCTGAAAAGAGGAAAAGAGGGTGAAAAGCTGGGGAAAATCATCCTGCCCTATTTCCCCCACAGACTGGATACTATTATTCATGAATCCCCAGAACTAGCACCCAAGGCCAGGGCAGGAAAGCAGCATTGAATACATTGACCCCCATTGCCCTTGATGTTATCATGTCATAAACTGGTGTCACAGAGTACAATAACAGAGCAATCCTGATCCTTGTCCCTACTCTGAAAAAGATCATTGGGAGGAAATACATGCAGGGTCAGGTACCACAGGCACATGAAGCGACCAAGCAACATTGTGAGCAGTGGCTCCCTGCCTAATACAACAAATGCTTAGATTAAAATAGCTTCTGACCTGCTCTGGGCAGATTTGTCATTATGTCAATCTTTCATGCCTTCCATTCAGTACCAAGAAACACTGTCTTGGTAAAGGACTTGTACTCTACAATTTAATGCTCCCTTCTGAGACTCTCCAAGCCATGCTTCCTGGAAAGCAAGGAAACAGCAAAACGACTGTTCAAAACAGAGTTTAATTTGATGTAATCCTATTAAAAGAGAAAGGTGTATGTAGAAAGATTATTTTGTTAGTAGGTGATTGTTGTGTCCACATCCCAAATGTTTCAGTGCCACTGCATGAAGAGATGAACAAAAGGAAGAAGAGAGCTAGAGACAATAGGGAGATTGCTGCTGCACTGGTAACCAACCGGCTAGGAGCATTTCTGAAGGCGCTTGGGTTTTCCTGTCGTTGGCTAACTAGACTCTTTCAGACTTTGATAATGATTATAATTGTGATTATTTTAATTTGTATCATTATCTACTGCATCAAGAGCATCACAATAAAATCAATTTCCATTGTAAAAGCCCCTTAAGCCCCACCTATTACATCAGTGTGCCCTGAAAACAGACATATGCAATTAACATTTCTCATCCACCTCCTTTTCACATTAGATGTCCCCATACAATCCTAAGATGGTACTCCCATCCCTGTTCATTGCTACTGTTAATTGTTCCTATGATGTTGGTTATTACTGCATTCTTATTGTTCTTATTGTTGATCGATTGTTCATTCCTAATGGTACTTGAACAATGATGATATATAGTAGACATTGCAACTCAATAGCATTGCATCTGATTTTAACTTGGGAGGCACCACCACTCCAAAGACAGTGGTCAGATCATGACTGTGGTGAGCAGAGTGTGGCAGAGGCACTCACTATCCACACTCTTGGCATTGTCACCAGTGTTGATGCCTTGCTGAGATAAAGGTCTTCTGGGTTGTGCTTGTACTGTCCTTTTATTGTGTACAAAAGAGGTGACTTTGATGTGGTATGTTTTGTTTCCCTCTCTCTTTGGGCTATAGGATGAGAGGTCTGGGAGGTTGCAGTCTGACCCACTGGGTCAAACATGAGAATGTGATCTCTCCCTCAATAAATACATGTTCATGGCAACCACTCACTGTGATACAGGCACTGCCAATTGGATGTCAAGTGTCATAGGGCCCTTTGTGACCCACCATGACATGGGCACTTTGTGACCTGTCTCTGTTGCCAAAGCATCCACCCACATAACCCTGAAGGTCACAATAGAACAGGAAGGAACAGAGCAGGGCTGCAAGGAGGCCCTGCGTAGCCACCTCATATCTTGCTGATGTGTATCTTTTCCACTCTTCCAGGACATCTCCCATTCCTGTTGCTGAAGCTCTCAAAGCCCAAGCTCCAGCGGGATCAAACAGAGAGAACCCCCAGTGGAGAGAACCCCAAGCATGCCCAGATTGACCTCACTGAAGAGGAGGAAAAGGAAGGAGGAGAATGATGATGATGATAAAAGCCTTGCTCCAGCACAGCAGCCTGAAGAAGTGGAAGGAGTCCAGCCACTGCAGGCAGGTAGGTGGCTGAGCTGGGCCATCCCATCCACTGTGTACATCCCCAAGAAGAAAGGGAAATGGGAATAGGGCTGATTCCCCCAGTAGCCCTGCTCCATCCACTGGGCACCCCCAGCCCTGGGGTGCAGGCAGAGAGACAGGGATTGGTGTCCCTACAAGGGACACATCCATTTCTGAGAGTTGGCCCTCGCTGTGTAGTGCAGGGCTCAGCTGTGTTCTCCAGCCTCTTCTGCAGTCTCTCAGTTCTGACTGTGCTTGCTTTTTGCCAAATCCAGCTGAGAAACTGCCAAAAAAGAAGCACACCCATGGCCGCTTGCACAGAAATGCACAGGTACTTGCAGACTGCCCTGCCTGGGCTGGACCTGCTGTTGCAGCTCAACCACACAATGCTGCAGAGCAATAGATGTGACATCCCTCTTTTTCCTGCCGTAAGATATTTCTGGACTTTCAGAAGTCTATTGATCATGAAGACAATACCATCAAGGCCCCAGAGGGCATGGGAGATGCTGACTCCTATAAAGCAGAGGATTGTGCTGCCATGCTGGATGTGATGGCAGGAAATGGCACCTCCACACTAAAGAAAGTAAGTTTTCTGTGGCAAGGGCTTGGCCAACCAGCATATGCATACATTCTCAAGCTGGGTCTGCTGGGCATGCAACAGACTACCACAGTGTGCTAGAAAAGGAAGCAGTTCTTGGGGATAAGCTGGGGAAATGGCTCACTCTGCTGGCACTCCAATTCTGTGCCATGTCTCCTTCAGGTACCAACCATTGTGAGGGACATTTACCAATGGCTCTCATTCATCACAGATGTATCTGTTGAGTACAGTCTGGATGACAGTCTGCAGGAGATGACCCTTGCTCAGCCACATGATGTGGTGGTGACCCTCCTGCGGTGTGCCNTCTGCTGTGTGCGCTTTGACCCTTGTGGTGCGGTGACACTTATGACATTCTCACTGCTGTGTGTGTTTCAGGTCCTACCTTGCCTTAACTTAGAGAACTGGGATGAACGCATCCTACAGCTTGTCCAAATCTACCTATGGAAGCAGGGCAGTGTGATGCGTCTCTTGATGCTCAGATGCCTCCTGGTACTCTGCAAGAGACCCTCTATGGTGAGAAGGAGGCTGCACAACTGAAGCTGTGCAGGCAGTGTCGGGCTGAGTAATACAGTAGCTTTCACTTGGTTCACTTCAGAAAATGGGCTGCTTCTTCCAGCTCTCTTGACTCCCCATTTGCCTGCCCAGATCCTCTGGCTTCTGGGCTCTGTGGCAGCAGCATGGGATTGAACTGTTGGGGTGGTTCTGGCAATGCAGCCTTTCATGGCTTCACAACATTGCACTGTCTTCCACACAGGCTAAAAGCATGGAAAACCTGACTGAAAGCCTCACAGAGGTGCTGAAGGATGAAGACAGAGAGGTGGTGTGGATGACCCTCTCTGTGCTCAGTGAGATGTTCCTGAACAGAGATGCGCCAATTGCCAGTTCCCTCGCTCTGCAGCTGGTTGAGGCACTCCGGCCACTCTTTGACAATGTAAAGATCTGTGCCCCTCTGCTCCCGCCCCACCTCCCCCAGATGCTGCCAGGAAACTGTTCCCTTGTGGATTTTCCGTTCCAGGTAGGCCTGGAATAGGCAAGTGCTGGGGTTCTTGCTCTCTTCACTAGGATGCCAGCCATGTGCAGCTGCTCTCCATTCACCTCTTTCAAGCAGTGATGGAGTTGGTAGGGGAAGAAGCAGAAAGGCCCCTGAACGACTGCATGCACCAGAGCCTGCTCCCGCTCTTCTACCACATGTATGATGAGAACCAGTTTGTGGCAGAGGTGAGGACACTGAGCTACTGGTGTGCCCTGTGAGCAGGCTCAGCTGCCTTCTCCTCTAATACCTCAAAGACCACAGCACACCTGCCTCCTCCTGGCCTTTGGCTGGTCCTATGCTCTGGGATGCTGTGTCATCTCCCAGTCTCTGCTGCTCCACAGGCCTCTTGGGAAACCCTGCTTCAAGCAATGATATTCCTGAAGAAGCGTAATCTTGGGCAGCTTCTGGAGACAGAAGAGCTGTGGAGGTTTGGCGAGTGCCTGGTAAGGGTGACCTCAAAGCCCCAGACTGTGTCTGCACAAGCCCTCTGCCTTTAATACCCACTGTAAGGGGCTAGCAGCTGTGGCCCCTGCCTACTGCTGCACTTATCACCAACAGACTGCTCCTCATACATTACTCCTCTGTGGTGTGTGGCCCAGCAGGGTCTTCTCCAGGCTCCTGTGCTTCCCTGAGCCAGGCTGCCAACAGAGCGCCAACCCAACTGTGCTCTGTTATCAGGACAGCATTGAGACTTCCTCTGAAGTGACTGTCTCTCTGTTCCCTCCAGCCCAGCTGTTGGCTGGCCATCAGGGGTGTCTGTGCAGAGATGTCAGTCCTGGGTACAGAGGCCGGCCATCCAAGGGGAAGAGTCAGTGCCAACCCTTGCCTCTGCCCCCTTGTTCTCTCTTCAGCTGGAAGAGGAGAGAGACAGAGCAGACGGGTACCTGCGCCAGTCTGTGATGTACCTGCAGAGCCCACAGAAGGCCATGCGAGAGGCAGCCATCAGGCTCACTGGTGAGCCAAAACCCTCAGGGTCCCTCACTGCCCTACTGCAGCTTGGCCCCAGCCCCAGCAGCAGGACTCAGCCCAGTGGCTGTGGTACCCTCACTATGCCTCAGGACTCCCTGCTACCCTCTCCCACTTTTGCTCTTGTGCTTTATACGTGGCTCAGCCCTGCCAAGGTGAAGAGGACATGTGGCCAGGCTGGCAGCACTGGTGCTGGGGAGCTGTGCCACTGGGGTGATGATAGGCTTGGTGTCCCTAAGTGCTCAGCAGCTGCCACTTGAGCAGGCAGCAGGAATTGCTCCAGGTCACCTTTGAGGATCAATGAAAGAGAGCAGTGGGATGTCAGAAGGGACAGGTGTGAAGGCATGAAAGAACCTGGGCACAGCTCTGCTCCCTGTCCACAAGAGGGGTGGTGTAGGCAGAGCAGACAGAGATTTAAGGGACACATAAGGTATTCATGGCAAGCACCTTAGGACTTATCCTCTTATTTCCAGTTCCCTTCTGGGAATGGGAAGATCTGGGATTGGTGGGGTGGGACAGAGTGGGGCTGCCCTGATGAAAGAGATTCCTGGTGTCCCCAAAGGTCTGGGCTCTGACCTTGTCTCTATTCCTCTCTGTTCCAGCCCTTCAAGGCACAACAAATAACTTTAGCCCCTCCATCTGTAACCTCGGAACTCAAACCCGGCACTTTCTAAGAACTGCACAAAGAAATCCTTCCTCCAGATTCAGGCTTCTGCAAAACCAGCTCTGTGAGGCATGGAGGAGACGATCTTCTCTCTTCGAAAATGGCTGGCATTATCTCCGCTACAATGATTGGAGGTCCCAGCATTGCTGATCCCAGGAGCTCTCAGGGCTACCTGAATGGAAATATGAGGTGGCTTCTGGCTCTCCCAACCCACAGGACAGCTCTTCTTTCAGATCACTTTTCTTCACCCCTTTTAACCACAAAGGATCCTCAAAAGTCAGTTACTGATCAAGAGATTTATCCTTCTCTACTTGTTAACATCCTGACTCAAGCATTCATCTTCATTTAATGGAGAATATTCTGAATTGGAAGGGACCTACAATGATCATTGAGGCCAACTATTTAAATAAATGATTCACACAGGGATTGAACGTGTACATGACCTTGGTGTTATTAGCAAGCTGATTGATTGTATTTGATAACGACAGTAGAACAGAACAGCATAGCCTTGGAGAAATAACAATAGGATGTAACTTACGCAGAAGTCATGCAAGACACAAGCACAGGATGCCACCTAAACTCTGCAAGGCTGACAAAGCAGGAGCTATAAACAATATTGTGCTTACTCAAAAATGAGGAGCAGCCACTAAAAAGGACTCCAGATGTTGAAGACCACAGAAGAAGACCAAAGAACCTTATAAGGACTTCTGATAAGGGGTGTGACTCTGTAAAATAAAGTAAAACATATACATGAAGTAAGTGGGGATAGCTAACCATTATGTAAATCAGTGTGTATGATAAAAACACAGTTTACCCAACACTCAGGGCAAGTAATTAGAGGAAGGATCCTCCAAGTGACCAGCATGCTTCAATAAAGAATTCCTACTTTCTAATACTCAAAACTGTTGTAGAAAATTTCTATCTGGAAAATTTTGGTATCATATTTTCTATAAAATGAGCACTGATATCTTTATGAAGGGTTCTTTTATTCCTCTTGAATAAGTCTTTCTTATTGGAAAGACTTCCGTCCAGCTTGACCGCTGGTCTACCACCACCCAGCCAAGCCACAGGTGGCATGTCTGCAGGGTCTTTTTGCAGTCCCTGAAAAGGGAAATCAGTCCATGGTCACCCTCCTAACTGTGAGCTCAGTCTGCTACTAGAAAACTCATGTCAATTTGGGAAGCCATTTGTGATTCTCTTTTGTGGTGGCACAAATTCCTGGAGCTGGCCATATTTTTTTCACTTTGATAATTATTGCCTGTGTCCCTCCATGGAATTTATCATGAAACCATCTACTTAGAGTGACTAAATATTCTTTGACAGAATTGGTACTCCTCCAATTGTCCACATTCCATTATCATTTTGAGTTGCCTTTCATTTTTCCCATTGCATCTCTTCTTCTGTAGAGCAGTCCTTCTCATACATTGTCTTAGGATCTATGAAATCTGCCATTTCCTCTGGTCAGCCATCAGAGTCACAACAGTATATGATGCCAGGTGATGTGAAAGTCCATGTTTTTCCCTAACACCCCTGTTGCATGACATATACCAAGAGTATACCAAAAATCTGTACAAGTGTTCAGTTGTTTCCCTCTTTCTATATGCTGCATGTATCAAAGCTACTAGTTCTGCTGTTTGTGCACTCATCTTTGCTGGCAGTGGTTCTGCCTGTCCCCAGCTGTGATGGTTTGAAAGCAAAACTAGTGAGAGGCTCCAAGTCAGAAATACAATTTAATAGGAAAAGAAAAAAAAAAAATAAAATAAATGCAATAATACAAAAGACCCCTGACAGAGTCAGAATACAACCTGAGCAAGATGATGGAAGCAGCAATCCTGTAGAAAGGTCTGGTAGCTCTGATTCTCTGTATATCCAGTGGGTAAGGTACCCTGTATTGTTCCAGATCCTAGATTATATGCAGGTGAGAATGCTTGGCTCCTCCCCCTGGGTGGAGCATCTCACAATGGAATAATGAGTCATACAGGGGGGTCCTTGATGGCCCATTAGCGGGAGATAACTCCTGGTGGGAGTTATCTGTAAGTCATCAGCAGGCCATTAACAGAAAACACGTTATCAAAAGACCCATTAGCAGAGGACACCTTAACAAAAGACACCCTAACAGAAAGAGGGAGGGGAGAGTCTGGAAGAATGCTGCTTCAGCAAT
>JANPWX010019881.1:0-12930 GCA_024734555.1 Trochalopteron elliotii
AGGTTTCAGACAGGAAAGTGGAGGGTCCCAGTCAGGTTGTTGAGCAGATGGGTGTAGGATCTGCAGAACTTCTGGGGCTCTGTCAGCCCCTTGCTGAGAGGGACAAAATGATCAGTTGCTGCATTTCCAGCCTGGTTCCTTTGCATCTGGTCCTGGCTGCCAGCTGGGGCTGGCCAGAGCAGGGCTGGCCAATGCCCATCCCTGTGCACTGGGGCTGGGCCATGGCTGGGCCCCACACTTGGATGGCCACTGGCTTCAAGGAGGACGAGTTGGGGAGCTCCTTCCTGCCTGGGGCTCCATTCCCAACTGCTCTTGCTGGCTCAGATCCTGCAGGGGACCAGCAAGAATGGAGAAGTCTGGAACAGGTTTTCTCCCAAAACCCAAGAAACCCAAAGTGTCCAAACCCCTCAAGACAGAAACCCTGTGGGGGATATAGTGGGGATAAGAGAGAGCAGGGGCAGCCCCAAACAGCTTCAGCCACTACAGATTTGGGGGGTCTCAGCCCTACAGCTGTAATTTGGAACCAAATCAGCCATTTCTCCAGAGGGAAAAAGCTGCAGTTTTGCATCCCAGTGCTGGGGCAGAGGGGGCAGGATGGTCATTGGGTGTTGTGGATAGAGGGGAGATGTCCAGGAGTGTCATGAGCGTTTCAGCTGGAGGGTCTTGTCTGTCCCCTGGTTCCCAGCTCTGAGTCCCTCCAAGGGATGGGGGATTGGGGTGGTTCTGGGAGGTTGTAGGGGTGACTATGCCCTCCCAGTCTGACACCAACCTCCTGTAATCCCCCCACTGTAAACGCCAGAGACCTTCTCACCCACATCAGGATCCTGGGGGGCTGTGGAATCCCAGGCCAGGGACTGAGCTGTGGAATTGCCTCTGTCTCCACAGCAGCTCTGCCAAAGGACAAGGATGCCCTCTGGGCTTCCTGAAATCCCCGCTCTGGCATCTGCAGCCCCTAGTGCCCTTCCTTCCTCCCTGTGCTTGCTGCCTGCAGGGTTGTTCCTCTCACCACCTCGGGCACCTCTGGGCTGCTGCAATTCCATCTCGGCCATCCCTTGGATTTGCTCTTCCCATGTTTGGGCTGTCCCAGCCTCTCCCTGCTGCCCAGTGCACCCCAGGAGTCCAGGGAGGGAGGGAGCTAGGAAGGAAGGCAGTGTAATGGATGTGATGGATAAATTCGTGCATTAAAATATAAGAAATGTAATAGATGTAGTGAATAAAACAATGTATTAGAAATATTGTACTTTGTAACTCTGAAACTGAAAAGTAAGCCCTGGTTCCCGGAATGGGAGAGGCGTTTCCACATACCAGGACTGACTTTGCAACTGTGAAGTAACAGATTGAAACTTAAATTTACAAGAGAAAAGGGTTGGCTTGCCAGGATGTGGCTCGTTGATCAAATCAGACTCCATGCACCTGGACCATCAAGTAGCTGATGACAATCTCGAGGGAGGACCCGGAGATGTGAAAAATCACCATCCCAAAAAGGGGTTCCAGGAAAATCCTTTCAGACATGCCCCAGTGGCAGGAAATCTTTTCAAGACTCATCACCAAGACTGTGTTTCAATATGAAGACTGAACAGAAACACAATGAACTCGCCGCTGGGCACAGAAAACAGTATAAAAATCGGACTCAAAACCCAGCTGGTGTGGACAGGGCAGGATCGCACCCTTGCTGTCGGCCGCCTGTTTCACCCAGCATTCGATCAAATGTTGCTTGTGGCTGTCTCAGAGAGATATTTGGAAATGGAAAAATAAAACTTTGGGTTTTTTATCCAGTTGGCTAATAATCATTTATAACAGCAGGAAGGAAAGCAGGAAGGAAGGCAGGAAGGCAGGAAGGAAGGGGTTGCTCCTTCTGCAAGCTCAGGCAGGCAGTGGTGGATCTCAGCACTGCCAGCAGCACCTTCTCAGCAGAGACATTCCCTTGGGTGATCCTTCTGGGTCGGGGGAAAGAGGGATGAGGACCCTCAGTGTGGGTCCACACACTGGGCTGGGCTGGTGCCAGCCGGGGGCACCACCGGGAACAAGTGGGAGCTGAGGGAGGTGGATGCATTGGGAGGTGTGGGGTGTGGATGCATGGGATCCATGGGATGTGGGTGTGTGGGGACTGTGGGACATGGAGATGTGGGAGATGTGGGATATGGATGCCTGAGAGTCAGTGGACAGGGATACAGGACAGCTGGGTGGACTGTGCAGTGAAAGCCCCTCCCCTGAAGGCCCTTGTGGTGGCTGCTGTCCATGACCTCGAGCACGACTGGGGGCTGGTGGGGTCTGTCCTCCTCATCCTGGTCCCGTCTGGTGCCTTTGTAGATCTGGGGGAAGGAGCCCTGGCCCAGGCTCCTCCCTGGGGGTGAGACAGAAATGCTGCTGGGGTGTCCCTGTTCCCCTGTCCCACCCCATCCATGGCCCCCATGTCAGGCTGTGGGGATTGATCTTGTGGAACGTCCTCTGGGGGAGGCTGTGGTGCTGGGGGGCAGGAGGGGACCCAGGGGGACAGGGGACCCCACTCAGCACGAGCAGCATAGGGGGGACTTGTCTGAGGAGGAGTTTTGAGAGTGGAGCAGGGCAGAGTGACCAATGCAGTGACCTCAAAGCTCTCCTGTGATGTCACAGCCCAATCTGTGATGTAACAGCCCACCACTATGATGTCACACCACCACCCTGTGATATCACAGTCATCTCTGTGATGTCACACATTTTTCTTTGTTATAAATGATCAACCAGCCAATTTGGACAGAAAAATAATAAGTTTTATTTTTCCATTTTTAAATCTATCTGGGACAGCCACAGGGAACAACATTCGAATGTTGGGTGAAACAGCCGACTGACAGCAGGGTTGCTATCTCGCACTGTTCCACAATTTGCTGGGGTTTGAGTCTGAGTTCTTATACTGTATTTTGTGCCTCCTGGCAGCAGAGGTATTGTGTTTTTCAAATTCAAACCCAATCTTTTCACTTGATGATGAACCCTGAACAGATTTCCTGGTGCTGGGCCGAGTCTGAAAGGACCGTCCAGGAATCCTCCTTTGGGATGATGATGTCGTCAAATGCAGGGTCCACCCTCGGAATGGGTGTCGATGTGTTGATGGTGGGTTGATGGTGGGTTGATGGTGGGTTGATGGTGGGTTGATGGTGGGTTGATAGTGGGTTGATGGTCCGGGTGCCCAAGAACTGATTAGCTCAAGGAGCTACATCCTGGCAAGCCATCCTCCCTTCTGGTGTAAATTGAGATGTTAGATTGTATACAAAGCATGTCCTGGTATTTGGTGAACGCCTGTCCCAGTCCGGGAATCAAGGTTACTTTTTATACTCACAGGGTTATAGAAAATATACATTCTATCATCTGCTATAACTTCCTTCTATGTTTTAATTGCACGAATTTATAATCACATCTATTACATCTTCAATCTTTTTTTTTTAATCTATTATCTTCAATTATATCAGTCTGCCCCAGGTATCCTTGGCACTGATTCTCTCAGGAGAGGGGATTTCAGGGAGCCCAAAGGGCATCGTTGGGCTTTGGCAGAGCTGCTGTGGAGACAGAGGCAATTCCACAGCTCAATCTCTGCCCTGGGCTCTCCCAGGACCCTTCTGCTTTGGGGCTGCTGAGGGTGCAAGAACAACTTCTCTTGGGACGGGCAGACATACCGTGAGATTTTGGCTGGGGGGTGAGGGGCTAGGCTAGGCTCCCCTCTGTCTCTCTCTTGCTCCTGGCACCAGAGGTGGGACAGTGCTGCTGTTGCTCTGGGGACAATTGGCTGCCACCACAGAGCTTCGCCCTTCACTGCTTCTCCTACCATGAGTGAGGCTTTGTTTATAAGAGCAGCCCTTGAACTGGGACCTTTTCAACTCCCAATCTCACTGGAAAGGACCCTCACCATATTCTCAGGTACCTCAGGGTAGAACTCGGCACCCAGAGCCCCTCGCCCTTCCCAGAGGGCGCGTCTCCTGGCTGCGTGCGGCAGCTGTTTGCGGGAGCCCGGCTGTGGCTGCCCAGCTCCGCTGTTTTCTGCCGCTGCTTCGGGCTTTTTGCTACACTTGAACCCGACACACCGTGTCCCACCCAAGTGTCAGGGTCCGCAACGAGCCCCGCAGCTCCTGCTACAGCTTCGGAGTTTTTGGCTACACCTCCTTTGCCACCCTGGGGTGTGCCTCCCCCCACCATTCCAGCTGCCACTCCAAGGGTTCCTGCTGCAGCCCATTTTGCCATCCGGAGAGGCACCGTTCCCGGCTGCCCCCCAGCCCCGTCAGTGAGGGAAGGAAGCTTCTCTCTCTCTCCCGCCGGCTGAGTCTCCATTAACCATGGAGAGAGACAGCCGAGCTGGCGCCACAGCGCCCCCTGCAGCTGTGGGGAAATCATCGCACCCACCCTGCCCAGCCGAGAGCCACCAGCGCCCCTTCTGGCTGTGCTCGGAACTGCACCGCAGGGGAAGTGCCTGCAGCCCAGAGAGGGCTGGGACTGGGTTTGTGCTTTTGTTTGTTGTTGCTGCCGGTGTTGTTGTTTGTTTGCCTTGTTATATATATTCTAGTAAAGAACTGTTATTCCTGTTCCCTTGTCATTACTGGAAGCCCCATAATTTCAAATTTATAATACTTTGGAGGGAAGGTGGTCATATTTTCCATTCCAAGGAAGGTTTCAGCCTTCCTTGGCAAACACCTTATAGACAGGATACCATCTCTTTGGAAGCAGAGGGCAGGGCACAGTTTGCCTTGACCTGGAGGAGCGTCCAGAGCCTCTAGAACTGACTGGAAACTCAGCCCCACCCTGTGCCATGGTCTGATCCTGATTGCCTTGGAAAAGGGGGAGGCTCTGGAACTACCACAGGGCCTTTGTGACATCATACTATCGGGAACACGGCAGAGGAAGGGTTTGGGACGGGGGACAAGAGAATCCAGAGCCTTCTGAAGGCCACTTTGGCCATCAGAGCAATGAAGGTCCACGGCCCTGCCAGGTTCCTCCTGGAGGAGGAAATGTGCTGGGGGAAAGACCCGAGATTTGTTCCTTGTTGGGGGCTTTCTCTGGAAATCGTTCCTTTTGTGACCCTTTGGATTCTGAACCTTGTTGCTCCTGCTGTTGGTTTTATTCTTTCATTGCTGTTTACAGGAAATTGTTCTTCACTCAGCACTTTGGGATCTTTGCCGTCTCTGCCTCCACTGTCAGGGGGTAGGACAGCAGCCCTTGGTTTTTAGTGTCATCCCAGAATTGGAGAATCCCATTCCTAAATCCTGTCAGAGCTGAACAAAGAAACACCATTTCTGCCAGTTTAACCAAAAAGCTGCATTTTGATGCCAATAAGAGGGATACAAGACCGGTGTTCCCCTGGCACTGGGAGGAGAGATGAGGAGCCATGACTGTATTCGGAGTGCTGAGAGGGGGATTGCAGAGGCGCTGGGAGTACAGGGGTACTGGGACATGGAATGGTGTCTTGGGTTGGGAAGACAGGCATCTACCAGGGAAAGCTGGAGTTTCCCTTGGAATGGAGAATGTAAACCACCCCCCCCCTTGCCAATTATAAATTTGCAATTAGAGGCTTTCCAGCAAAGATTTGGGAACAGGGATAACAGTTCTTCACTAGGAATATTAAGAATACAAATGTAGTAGTACATAAAAACCCAAAAACATGCAAACAAACAAACAACCTAGAAACCCTGACAGAGTCAGAAATACAACTTGGCACTCTGTTGCTCAGGGTGTTAGAAGCAGTCCAAAAGTAAGCCCTCCAGGAGTGGCAGTTGTGGTTATGTTGGAGTAGAGATGGTCTTGTAGAAAAAGAGTCCAGTAATGGTGAGATAGGTCTGATCTTCCTCTGGTGGGAACACTGGATGTCTGGTGTTCCTATGTCTCAGTTTTTATCTCGGTAGGAACAGTTTGGCTCCCCCAACTGGGTGGAGCATCTCACAATGGGATGATGTAATGTGTCATGTCATTGGTGAGCCTTGATGGCTCATCACCAGGACATAACCCCCTGGAGGGTGGACATGTGATGGAATAGATAAACAGTGTTCCACCTGGTTTTACCAGCAGGCCTATTACCAGAAGGCACCGCCCCCTCCCTCCTAGAGTTACAAGAGATAAAGAAAACACCTCCCCAGCCGGTTTGAACAGATAGAATAGAATAAACATTATTTGGTTACATAACCCAATACAAATGGGAAACACCTGGATTTACTGGGAGCAATGGAGAGGCACTGGGAGAGGAGATACATGAAATGTTATTCCTGTTCCCATATCTCTGCAAATCCCACATTGATCTGTTCAAGAACCTGACCAGGACCCTCCTCTGACTGAGCTGACTGGGGCAGAGCTGAACAAACAAAAAACATTACTCTCGGTTTAATCAAAAAGCTGCATTTTGGGTGCAATGGGAGGGACAAGGGTCCTGCCTGGCACTTGGAGAGGGAATGGGGATCCCCTGGGGGTACTGGGAGCACTGGGAGCACTGGAATGGGGAGTTCTGGGCAGACCTACATGGCACCCCCCAACTCGTGGCCACCCCCCGGCATGGTGGGCACCCACAGAAGGGTAGGGACCTCCAGTGCCTCCAGTGCCCCCAGTGTCACAGCACATTCTCGTAGATGTCACTGGGGTCCCACTGTTGCCCATGAGGTCCTGCCAGCTCCGCGTAGGTCACCTGAGGGGATGTAGCACAGGGGGGCCCTGCAAGACACACCGGTTGTGGGGACCTCGGTGGGTGGTCACACTCATGGGTGACGTGTCCCTGTGTCCCCACCCTGTACTCACCCCCTGCCCGCTCGGTGCTCACGACGTGGGTGTACAGCACCTCCCCCTCCTCTGGGGGGGCCGGGGGATCCGGAGGGGCCCTGTGGGGATAAGGGGGTGTCTGTGGGGGTGGGGGTGATTTTGGCTGAGGGTAAATGGGGGGGGTCAGACCTGGAGCCCACCACTGACCTTTCCTGCTGCTTCCTGAGGGCTGCAAAGGGAAGAGGGGAGGGGTGACTGTGGGGTCCTCAGGGTCCCTGAGCAACCTTGGGACCCCTGACTGTCCCCAGGACCCTTGAGCATCTCTGAAGCTCCCAAAAAGCCTTGAACCACCTCTTGAACCCCCAAAGCACCCAGAGCCCTCAAAGTACCCCAAACCCATGACAGAACCCCCAACATCCTTGCCCAACCCTCCAGGACATCCCCAAATGCCCCAGGACCCCCAGCTGAGGTCTCTGGGGCTTCAGCTTCACCCAAGTCAGAAGCTGCTGGTTCCACCCTATGGCCCCCGTACTCTGGGGGGGCTTCGCCAAAAATCCTTGAACCCCCATTCCCCCTGATTGTCACCCACCCCTGTGGTGCCAGCAGTGACAGCCCATGATGACAGCCACGAGCAGGACCAGGAACAGGAGGGACCCGCTGACCCCTGCGGCCACTGCTGGGGACAGAGGGGGACACATCAGAGTCACCCAGAACCCCGGGGGTCCTGCATCCCCCAAGTGACCCCATGTAACCCCACCTGTGACCCAGGGTGAGCCAGGGGTCACCTCCAGGGCCAGCTCAGGGCTGAGTGCCTGGAACACATGGTGCCCATCCTGTCCCAGCTGGTTGGTGGCCATGCACTGGTAGGTGCCTGAATGTCTCACATCGACGTCCCCAAGCTCCAGGACGGGACCCTGGGCCACCTCCTGGCCATTGTGCAGCCAGGTGAAGTTGACAGGGGCTGAGCCCACCTGCACTGAGCAGCGCAGGGTCACAGGGTCAGCTGCGTGCACCTGGTGTGCTGGGGGACCGGGGGTGATGGTGGCATTGGCCACGGGCACTGTGGGGACAGAGACAGGGCTGGCACCTGTCAAGGTGGGATGTGGGTGCCGTGGGTGGGGTCACCCCAGCCCGAAGGTCCTGCTCACCCAGGACGGTGACATTCAGGGGGACACTCTCGACCACACTGTCCCCATTGCTGACCCGGCAGTGATAGTGGCCGCTGTCATTGTCCCCAACATGCTGCAGCTCCAGGCGGGGGCCGGTGCCCAGTGATGCCCCCCCGGTGCCTCCCCGGTGCCAGGTGAAGGACAGGGGACCTGTCCCCTTGGCCACTGCACAGCTCAGCACCAGGCGGTCCCCCAGTGCCACCTGTCCCCCGGGGGGCTGTGCTGACAAGGACACTCCTGAGAGCGGAATCCCTGCAGAGGGACACATAGGGAATGGGCGACCCAATAGAGGTAAGGGGAAAATGGAGAGGAAGGAGAGGGCATTTCAAGGGGAGCACAGATGACCCCAGTGAGCAGAAGTGGACTCTGAGAGGTGCGTTGGGACCTGGGGAAAATGGAGAGGCCCCGTGGAAAGGTGGAGAGAGCCAGGCACGGATGGGGGACCACACAAGAGACTGAGGAGACTCAGGGAATAATGTGGGGTTTAGAGAGGGGTGGGTGGACCCAGGGAGGGAACGGAGACCAGAGGGTGGAGCGGGGACCTTGGAAGGGCTGCGGGATGCCAGGAAGAGATGGAAGGGGACAGAGAGAGGGATGAGGGATTAGGAGAGGGAACTGGGAATTCATGGGGGAACAAGGAGGTACTTGGGAAATTTTGGGTGAACCAGGGTGGAGTAAAGGGAGGGATGAAGGATGCAGGCCGTGGTAGGAAAACCCTCAGAGGATGCCAGGGTTGCCTGTCCCCATCCCTACACTCACTGCGCACTGTCACTGTCACCAGCTGCGACTCCCTCCACTGTGGCGTTACAGCCCTGACCCAGCCCCTGCAACGGTAGCGGCCACTGTGGTGCAGCTGCAGGGGGGACAGGGACATCTGGGCCGCATCATGGGGTCCCCCGAGATCCTGCTCATCGTGGTAAAATTGTACTCCAGTGACCGTGCCATCCTGCCTGACCCGGCAGCACAGTGTCACCGTGTCCCCCTCCAGCAGCGCCCGTGCTGACACTTGCAGCACCAGCCAATCTGGGGGACAGAGGGGTCCTGTCACTCCAGGGGCATCTGAAGAGTCCTGATGGCACCGGGAGGCACCAGGGGCCACCATTTGCAAGGGAGGAGTCCCCTCACACTGGGATGCTCTGGGATGTCCCCAGAGCAGGGGATGGTCTCTGGTCACACCAGGAGGTGACTCCATGGAGCAGAGCCCACCCAGAGCCCTCGAGGTTCCGGCAGCTGCCAGGCTGGGGACATGCCACATCCCTCACCATTTAAGACTCTCACGGGGGGGCTCCGCCCGGTGCCAGGTCTGAAACACCTGTAGGCGCCACTCTCGGTGACAGTGAAGTGGTCACGTCTGTTCTGCCCCCAGTGCTGCCCATTCTTCTACCAGGTGGTGGCACCAGGGGTCCCCGAGCCCTGGCAGGTCAGTGTCACCCGGTCCCACAGCACCGCCGGCCTCCAAGGGGGCTCCACCAGGAGCTGGGTGGACTGGGCACCTGCAGGTGACAGGGGACACCAGCCTGCCAGGGCCAGCGTGGGACTGGGGACAGCGGGGTGGGGACATGGCATCCCCCAAGGACTCACCAGCGAGGCTGAAGGTCTGGGCTGGAAGAGAGAAGGGACAGGGCTGGATGAGGGTGGCCCTGGTGTGACAGAAGGGACAGCAGGCCACACCACGAAGTTTGGTGTCTTTCCCCAGACTGTCCCCAGTGTGACACTAGTGTAGCACAGAGGTCTTGAGGACAGGGACACCTCTGTCACCCTGGGCTGCGGCAGGACATGGGGACACTCTGGACACCCCATGTTTGCACAGGTCACCTCCACCATCCTCACAGCACCTGTTCCCACAGCCACATCCCCATGGCCCTGTGAGTGTGAACCCATTCCAAAGGCACCTGTCCCCATAGCCCATCTGCATGGTACATGGCCCTTGTCCCTGTCCCTGCATCCCTGTTCCCCTGTCCCTGTCCCCACTGCTGCCCCAGCCCCAAGGTTCCTTTTGCCACATACTTGTCCCCACATCTCATTCCTCCAGTTCCTGTCCCCAAATCCCAGTTTCCCTATTCGTCTGTCCCCCTGTTCCTGTGCCCACAGCCACCCCATGACTCTGGTCACACTGGGGTCCATGACTATGCACAGGCTCTGCTGGCCTTGGGGACCTCAGGGGACCCCACAGTCCCCCTGTGCCCCCTCCCCAACGTTCTCTGCCTCACCAGGGCCCATCCCCAGGGTGTCAGGCCCGTGCCCGGGGCACTCACCCCACAGGAGCAGTGCCACCTTCCCGGCCATCCCTGTGTCCCCAGCCATGTGGACTGGCTGTCACTCGCTGCTGTGGCCACCGGTCCCCTGGGTGGCGGCTCTTCGGATGAAGAGGAAGGAAGCGAGGTCACGTCTCGTCCCCACGTGTTGGTGGTTCTTGGTGGGGGCAGGGTGGGGGAAAGGAGGAGACACAGTAGGGGACAGGCTGGGGACATGATGGGGTAGTCTGGGGGGTCAGAGGGGGATGGTGTTCCCAGGAGTGGGGGGGCTCAGGGGTTGTGGGGAGCCAAGGATGGGTGTTGAGGAGAATGGGGGATGTGCAGGGGAATTGGGGCCTCCATGTCTGTGGGGATTCAGGGATGGGGGTCCTGGGACAACATGGTCCTCAGTGATTTCAGGCCATGGGATGTGTGTCCCAGGGTTGGGGATGCAGGGGGAAAAAATAGGGGACTCTCAGGAAGAGGGGTTATGGAAGAAGAAGCAGCCCATGGGATGGGATCAAGGCAATGGTGGTCCTGGGCAATGGGAGTCCTGGGATGGGGGTCCTAGGGAGTGGAGACCAAGGGAATGGGGGTCCCATGGTTGGGTTCCCAGGGGAATGGGCATTGCAGGGATGGCCAGTGGCTGGCTGGGCATGGGGATCACCGCTCCTTCCCTGGGTGCCTCAGATTTTGGGGTGACTCAGAGCCCAGCACAGCTCCCACAGCATGCACATGGCCAGGAGTACATCCCAGGGTTGAGGCTCTGAGTCTGTGCCCCACACACCCCTGGGCTTTTTCCCATTCCCCCATTTCCTGGCTCAGCCATCCCAGGGAACACCTGAGCTGGTAATGGTGGGGGGATCCTACAAAGGGGTAAAAGGGGGATTGGGGGGTGCAGGCAGTTTTTGAGGACCTGTGGGGGATGAGACATTTTCACTTTCTGTTTCCCGAAGCAGAAGGAAGAGGCCGTTTATGCTGAGCTGAGGACGTGGGTTCTGTCCTGGGGGGGCACATCCAGAGGGGTCCTGCCCTGAGGGAAAAGGGCTCCTCTGCTGTGGTGATGTCATGGTCTTCTCCGAGAGTCTTGTCCCAGGGGGATCCTGATTCAGGAGGTGCCAGACCTTGGGGATTCCTGTCCCAGAGGTGGCACATCCTGCAGACCTCTGTCCAAGGGGGGCCCTGAGCATTCCCACTGTCCCCACTGGGGCCCTGTGACCGCTGGGCTGCCCAGACTTAAGGGGGCACCTGTTACAACCTTGCCCTGATGATGGTAAATGCCAGGCAAAATTTGGTTGAATTCCCTGATGTCCAATTCGTTAAGACAAAATTAGACATCCATGAAATAAAGGCAAAAATATTTTCCCATGCCATTTTTTCCCCATAAAAAAGAAACTCAGCAAAAATCAAACTGGCAATGTAGAAAATGGTCTGGTTGATAGGATACTTCTATTTGCTACTCTCCCAACAAGTCACTCACAATAAAAACACAAACAACTCACAGAGAAATTAGATTTTTGGTTCCCTTTAGGAGCCCATTGGTGCATCCCACAGCAGCATTTGCTTGTGGATAACACAGAGTGTGGAATCTCCCTGAGTGTCCAACAGGTCCATGGCATTGTTCCTTGCCTGCTGGGCAGCAATCCAGCCCATAAGGAAGGCTTTGATTGGGCCACATTTAGGAATTCTTCTCATTTTTCTCATTCCCACCCTGAAACTTGTTTTACTTCCCATGGTTTCTGCTCCCAGCAGGGGAGAAACTCTGTCCATCCTTGGAACAGTGCACAGGAATCCGTGGAAATGCCCGTGTGTCCCTCAGGGTCTGCTTCCCTGGGAAATGCACTCCACCCTGCCCTGAATTCCCCTGCCTGGCCACTCCCTGCTCCTGCTGGGACACCCCTGTTCCCCAGATCCACATGTGGAGCTCCTGCTCAATGTTTCCACACTTTTCCCTCTCTTCTGGTGTCCACAGCCAGAACCCAAACATTCTTTCCATGAGGTTCCAAAGGGCTGCAGGTTTTGTTCAAGAAGGAGAGTCACAGTCAGGTCGTTGAGCAGATGGGATTTGCAGAACTCCTGGGGCTCTCTCAGCCCCTTGCTGAAAAGGACAAAATGATCAATTGCTGCATTTCCGGACTGGTTCCCTCACAGCTGCCCCTGCAGGGGGGATTTCCAGACAGCCCTGCTCTGAAAACCATCAAAGGCCCTCACAGAGCCACTGCTTGGGCTCCCATTGGCTTTTGTGCTTCTTGCACATGGCTGAGCAAACCATAGCTAGGCCGTTTCCTGCCCACAGATTTGTCACCTTTGCAGCAGCTCTAAAGCTGCCAGAATCAAAGCTGAAGGGGGTTGGAGGGGGACCCTCAGGTCCTGGCTGCCACCTGGGGCTGGCCAGAGCGGGGCTGGCCAGAGTGGGGCTGGCCAGAGCAGGGCTGGCCAATGTCCATCCCTGTGCACTGGGGCTGGGCTATGGCTGGGCCCCACACTTGGATGGCCACTGGCTTCAAGGAGGAGGAGTTGGGGAACTCCTTCCTGCCTGGGGCTCCATTCCCAAGCTGCTCTTACTGGCTCAGATCCTGCAGTGGATGAGCAGGAATGGAGAAGTCTGGACCCCTCCCGAAGCTGCCATCCCCTAGGACAAGATCCCTTTGGCCAGCTTGTGTCACCCCCAGGACAGGATTCCCCCAGGAAAGGACCCCCCTGGATGTGCCCCCCCGGACAGAGCCCACCCCACCATGTGACACTCAGCACAAACGGCCTCTCCCTTCTGCTGCAGGGGAGAGAAAGTGAAAGTGTTGGGGGGGCACAGCCTGACACCCCCATCC
>JANPWX010019885.1:0-16546 GCA_024734555.1 Trochalopteron elliotii
CAGGAGTCCCAGAAGAAGAACAGGATGCTGGAAGTGCCTCAGCAATGGAATGCCACCAGATCCCACATGGGACAAGCCCAATGACACAGCAGGACAAGGGGTTTGAGGTCCATGAGGAAGAAAGAGACATTTCTCTGCAGGACAGTGGTCACACCACTCCTGAGGGGGAATCCCAACCTCCACTCGTACAGGGGGAGGAAAAAGACTCTTCCCAGAAAACCCCACACATCTTCCTTCCACTGAGTGTCACTATGAAGGATCACCCCAAGCCCCAGGAATTTCCTTTCCCCATGGCCAGTCCCTGCCAGGGGACAGCACACAGGGCAGCAGAGTGTGAAAAGCAGCAATTCAGGGGCAGCCCCAGTGGCACAAATGAAAATAAATCCCTCTCCTGGCAGGCAAAGATCATTCACAATAGGAAAACAGCAGTTTTAAAATATTTTTCCCTTCCTTGCCAGCCACACATGAGCACTTTGGGTTACATCAGGGCCAGGAGGATGAGAGAATCCCAGAATATCCTGAGCTGGAAGGGACCCACAGGGATCACTGATCCAGCTCCTGTCCCTGCCCCAACAATCCCCCCTGGGCATCCCTGGCAGGGCTGTCCAAAGGCTCCTGGAGCTGTGGCAGCCTCGGGGCCGTGCCCATTCCCTGGGGAGCCTGGGCAGTGCCCAGCACCCTCTGGGGGAAGAGCCTTGCCCTAAAATCCCCCCTCAATCCCTCCTGGCACAGCTCCAGCCACTCCCTCAGGTAGAAAAAACCATCCATGGATGGGATGGGCAAACAGCAATGATCCCAAACGTGCTGGTACAAGGCAGGTGTTCCTGAATTCCAAACCTTCTGCCCCAAAGTGAGAGCTGCTGTTCATTAATCCAGTGGGAAATGAGGAGCCCCCCAGCTATGAGCAGCACCATGTCAGCAGTGAAGGAGCCCTGCCTGCCTGGAGCTGCCTCACTGGAAAGGTTGTTACTAAAAAAACAATTTAAAAAGAAAGTCTTGAAATGAGTCACTGTGGAACCAGGAATAAATTGGGAATTTTATGCTTTGCTACACTGGAAGATGGAAATGCTACTTTTGGAGGAGACAGTGGGGAGATTCACCCCTCAGATAAAAAAAACCCCACTCTCCTAAAGTGGCTGTTTTCTGAGGGTGATCAGGGAAAGAGGAACTTTCTGGAACAGCTACAGACCAAGGGCAGCACAGGAACCCTGAGGCTCCTCATCCCAGCAGGGTCCTGGCAGTGCTGGGGCACCAAAAGGTGACACAAAACGTGAGGTGTCACCTCTAGGCCATGAAACCTGGGGGTGAGAGCAGGAGCTGCCAAAACCAGAAGGGAATCCCCAAACCCCTGAGGTTGGAAAAGCCCTCCCAGAACATCAAATCCCACCTTGTCCCCAGCCCAGAGCTCTGAGTGCCACCTCCAGGTGACACCTGCAGGGATGGGCACTCCAAAGCTCCCTGGGCAGCCCCTGCCAAGGCCTGAGCACCCTTTCCATGGGGAAATTGCTGCTGCTGTCCAAGCTGAGCCTCCCCTGGCCCAGCCTGAGCCCCTTCCCTCTCCTCCTGTCCCTGTTCCCTGGGACAGAGCCCAGCTCCCACCTCCCAGCTGCATTCACACAATCCAACACTAAAGGGGGACTCCAGGATTTGCTCTCAGCCCTTTTCCTGCTCTCAGTTGTCAATCACCACAGAACTGCAACATTTCATCCCTTACAGCCTGAGGAGGCCACACCAGAATGAAAAGAAATTCCAGGGGTGGAGGTTTCCAGACACACTTGAGTGTTGCCCTTTTCATTCCAGAGCAGGATCCCTCATCCCAAGGCCTGACCACTCCATGAGGGAAAAAATGTTTCCAGTCTCCACCCCAAGCCTCCCCTGGCCCAGCCTGAGGCCGTTCCCTCTTGTGCTGTCAAGGGGGAAGGAGGGGAAGCAGGGAATGCTTTCCAGTGACAACAAGTAATGATTCCATCAGCTCAGCAGCTCCTGGAACCTCTCTCTTGGCCTGAAAACTCCACATGGACAGGCAGCTCCCACATCTGGCTTCCCTGAGGACCAGGGGACACACGGCCACTTATGGAACAGCAGGGAGTTCAGAGTGATCCCAAACCTTAGATGCTCCTTCCCTGAACATTTTGGACTTTCCAAAATCCTCCAGGCCCTTTGCAGTAATAAAAGGCTCCAAAAGACAAGCTGGGAACTCCTTGGACAACATAGTCTTCATCCTCAGCACACGGGGAAGAGCTCTGGAGTGATGTAACCCTTGTTGCAGTTCAGCACTTTAAACTGATGTTGTGTAAGCAAAAGCCCAAGAAGGAAACCCCTAAACCTTTCCTGAGCCCAGCTCCAGTGTCATCCCACAGCTGCTGCTGCAGTGCCTGTGCTAAACCCAGCTTAACCCTCCCTGTGCTAAACCCAGCTTAACCCTCCCTGAGACTGCCCAGAGTCACCTGGGAACACTGAGTGTAGAATGTTCAAATTTGAGCAGGTCTGGGGGTCTCCCCCAGAAGGGCAGCTCACTTTTTCCCCACCATTTCTAAACCATGATTTAGCTGTGGCAGCTGGAGAGGCACTGCAGGGTTTGGAAAGTGCCCTTGTTCTGAGCCCTGAGCAGAGAGGAGTGGGGTTTAGGGGAAGCTGAGGCAGGAAAGGGGCAGTTTCCCAAACCTCAGGCACTGGGAGTCAGACTGTGACAGCCCAGCCATGGAACCCCAGACTGGTTTGGGTTGGAGGGACCCTAAATCCCACCCAGTGCCACCCCTGCCATGGCAGGGACACCTCCCACTGTCCCCAGTGTCCAGCCTGGCCTTGGGCACTGCCAGGGATCCAGGGGCAGCCACAGCTGCTCTGGGCACCCTGTGCCAGGGCCTGCCCACCCTGCCAGGGAACAATTCCTGCCCCAGATCCCATCCAGCCCTGCCCTCTGTCCCTTGTAGCTGCACATGCACCTTTTACTGCCCCAAGTGCCCCCTCAGGCCCCAGGGCTGTGGGATGGGGGTTCCAGGTGCCACTTCCACCTGTCCCAGGGCTCAGTGTGTGCCCAGATCCCACCCTGCTGCTGCTGCTTTCCCCTCAGAATCCAGGGCTGGAAGAGACCTCCAAGATCATCGAGTCCAACCCAGCCCTGACACCTCAGTTAGAGTGTGGCACTGAGTGCCACATCCAGTCTGCTTTAAACACATCCAGGGATGGTCACTCCACCACCTCCCTGGGCAGACCATTCCAGTACTTTATCACTGATTCCATAAAAAACTTTTTTCTAATATCCAGCCTGTATTTCCCTTGGTGCAGCTCAAGGCTGTGTCCTCTCCTTCTGTCAGTGCTGCCTGGAGAAAGAGACCAGCCCCACCTGAGCACAGCCACCTTTCAGGGAGCTGTAGAGAGTGATGAGGTCACCCCTGAGTCTCCTTTTCTCCAGGATAAACACCCCCAGCTCCCTCAGCTGCTCCTCACAGGGCTGGTGTTCCATGGGGAACTCTGCAATCCACATCCCTGTTACCCCCAAGGCCCAGGAGGGATCCCAGCACCCAGAGCACACAGCCAGGGGAGCAGGGCTGGCTCTGACCCCGTCCCCACTGGGGCTGAACAGACAGATCCTTCCCACACCCCATCACTCAGCAGGAAAATGCCCCACAGGGGTTCAGGGAGAGGGATAAATAAATCACTGGGGAGGGCAGGGAATGGCTGGAGGGAGGCCCCAGGAATCCACAGCACAGCCAGTGCCTGGAGCAGCACTGCAAGGGCAAAGAAATAAATCCCTCAGGCACCTTCCTGAGGGCTCCATAAATCCTGCAGGCACAGGGAGGCACAAGGTGGGAGCTCTGTGCATGGCTGAGCCCTGAGAACAGCTCCATGGCTGCTCATGGAGCCGTTCCCAGCACAGGAACCCCAGCCCTGCTGTGGGATTACAATGGCTCTCCCTCCCCTCAGGGCCACAGAGCACAAAGGGAAGAGCTGGGTGTGCTCAGAGGGGCTCAGGGCCATGGAGAGGGGCTCTGGGAGTGGGATCCCCCTCTTTGTTCACACCCTGAGGGCTGGGCACACTGCACTGGGAATATTCCCCATGGGAGCCCTTGGAATAACAGCTCTGTCACTGGGATCCCCCTGAGCAAAGCACTGGGAGTGTGGAACACATAGAACACACAACAAAGCTCCAGCTGGATCAAACAGCAGCTTGGAGGAGTTTGGGACCAATGTGGCAATCCAGCACAGTGTCCATGGCTGCCATGAAACACTTCATTTAGCAGAGGTTAATTACAGAGCAGCACAGCTTCCAGAGAGCTCAGGCTGCCTCAGAGATGTGCTTCAAGTCACAGAAAAGTGGCCTTGACTTATCTAAAAAGATTCTTATTCCCAAACACGTGTGGGAGGGACCAAGACTTTCTGCATGACATCAACCACCAAAGTTGAGAACAGCAGCTTTCTGTGTGTGAATTAAAAATAAAATATTTTCACTACTGCAAAAAGATAAAAAAAGAGACTTAACAGAACATTGTTATTGTCATGAACAGTTTAAAAGTTAAATTCTAAAAAAAACTACACCTGGTCTCTTCTTGAAAGAGACATTGAAATCCACCCAGTGCCACCCCTGCCATGGCAGGGACACCTCCCACTGGCCCCAGTGTCCAGCCTGGCCTTGGGCACTGCCAGGGATCCAGGGGCAGCCACAGCTGCTCTGGGCACCCTGTGCCAGGGCCTGCCCACCCTGCCAGGGAACAATTCCTGCCCCAGAGCCCATCCAGCCCTGCCCTCTGGCACTGGGAAGCCATTCCCTGTGTCCTGTCCCTGCAGGCCTTGTCCCCAGTCCCTCTGCAGCTCTCCTGGAGCCCCTTTAGGCCCTGCCAGGGGCTCTGAGCTCTCCCTGGAGCTGCCCTGTGGCTGCTCTGGGCTCCCTCCAGCAGCTCCAGGTCTTTGCTGTGCAGGGACCCCCGGGCTGGAGCAGCTCTGCTGTGGGGCCAGCCCAGGGAAAGGGGCTTTGGAGCTGCTATTCCTGCTGAAGGAGAGGAGAGCAGAGCCATCCCAGCCAACCCACATCACCTGGGAGTGGGAAATGGAACCTTCATTTGCCCAGAGTTTTGGCAACTTCATTTGGAGGGAAAAATGAATGTTACTTTTTCAGCCTTGTACTTCCAGGCTACCTCAGCTGACATGAAAAAAAAACCCAGAACCCAAAAAAGGAAGTTGGAGTTTGTCTCTATCAACTCTCCTGACCAGCACCAGCACAGGACACAGCCATGGGCTGTACTGGTGGCATTTCCTTCCCAAGAGCAGAAGTGTCACCTCTGCAGCACTTCCCCCCCAGCCAGGACACACAGGACTAAGTTTAGCCATGGTTAGGCCACAGATAAATCCCCCCTAACCCCTGTCCACTCCCAGAGCCAAGGAGGGACCAGCAAACCAAACCAGCTAAAAAGAGCTCTGCATTCACCCAAATCTGACTCTTTAAACTCGTTATTTGGGGCTGATTCCCTGCAGCTCTTCCAGGACTGGAGGAGCAGCAGCTCCTGAGCAGCAACACTTGGGTACACTGGGCTGCAAAAGCCCTGTCAGTGTGAAATTCTGGGTTATTTCTGTGGGGCTGGGCTGACCTGGCATTCAGCAGCAGCCACAGGACTGTGTTTACCAAAGGGATAACTCTGGCTACCAGGGAAGCTCCCTGCCAAATCCTAACAAAAACACACAGGTGACTCAAGGAGGACGAGCCCAGACTCCTCTGGATCTTTTTTAATACCTCATTAATCAGGGAAAAAACACCCTATACCCTCCAGGCAGAAAATATTTCTTTCCAGCAGCAGCATAAAGGCAAAAAGGAGCCACGAGCTCTCCTCCCTCCTGTGCTGCAAACAGAACTTCCCTGAAAATTCGTGTCCAAACCAATTACAGTGGCCCAGGCTGCTAGAGAGGGATGGAATCACATCCCTGGAGGGATTTCACAGCCCTGTGGATGTGGCACTTGGGGACATGGCTTAGCTGAACTCTCTAAGGGCTTTTCCAACTGAAATAATTCCACGATCCTCTCCAGTAAAGCCAGCCCTTCCTCACCTTGTGCACCACACGAGTATTTCTACCAATGCTCACACAAAGACTCTACTGAACACTCGAGCCTTTTCCCTCCTTCTTTCCAACACAAATTCCCTTGTTTCTTTAGGGCAGAAGGTGCAGGTGTCAGTGAACCCCCAGCCTGCCCAGGAATGTGCCACAGGCTGGGAGTCCCTGCTCTGCCAGGTGACCTCCTGCACAGCACTGAGACCTCAGCACTTTAATCCTGCCTTGGGAACAGGATTGTGGTGCTCCCACAGCCCACAGCACCACCAGGTTACACGTGCAGAGCCTGTGGGGGGCTCTGAGGAGCTGCAAGGGACATTCCCAGCACAGGGGTTTGGCAGGTGCTGGAGGAGCCACCTGAGTTTGAACCACAGAGCAAGACTTGGGTTAACAGCTCCTGTTCCCTGAGTGAACAGCAGCTGGAGGTTCTCCCAACCCCAAAGGAATCACAAGAATGAAGCCATGACACCTTTCCAGTGGGAACAAGGATGAGGTGGGGTGAGATGTCCCCCTTTTCCTACATCTCAGGCAACCTCCACCCCAGCTCCAGTGCTCCTGGCAGATGCCAGAGCAGCACATCCCACATCTCTGTGGGCACAGCAGACCTGTGCTGATCCCTGCCTTCCCTGCTGCTCCTCAGCTTTGTCCTGGATCCTGCCCATGCTCCCAACCCCAGCAGGGCACCAGGGCCACCACAGTGCTGGGATTTGGGGCTCCCTGTGCTCAGGGTGCCTGTGCAGAGCCCAAATGCCTCTTCCAAAGCCCTAAGTGCTGCCAACACAGCAAAGAGCCACAGGTACTGCAGAGACCCTGGCTGGGATGAGCTGGGACAGTGGGATAGCAGGATACCTCCCCCCAGCAGAGTCCCAGGGAGCAGCAAAGCATCTCAGCCATTCCACCTTGTTAGGCTGAGCAGCTGAAAATAGCCCTGGGATGAAAAACAAACCAGCTGGACAAGTTCTCCAAAGCAGGAGGCTCCAGCCAGCAGTGAGTGGATCCACAGCTCTGTCCTGTCCTGAGCTCTGTCCTGTCCCCTGTCCCAGCTCTGTGCCCTGCCCCCACAGCTCTGTGCCCTGTCCTGCCCCCACAGCTCTGTCCCCTGTCTTGTCCCCACAGCTCTGTCCCCTGTCCCCTCCCCCCTGTCCCCTGTCCCCTGCCCCCACAGCTCCGTGCCCTGTCCCAGCAGAGGCAGCTCCAGAGGGGTCAGTGGCACAGGAACACCCCCCAGGGCAGCCCGGGGGAAGGGAGGGGTGGCAGGGAGGGAGAGCACTGCCCCATCCAGCAAACCTTTGAAGATATCCATCAGCAGGATGGCACAGGAATGCCAGACATTCCTATCCAGGCTCCTGCTCTGACATGACAAACTCAGGAGGGTTGAGCCTCACCCTGTGAAGCATGAAACAGTTTATTCTCCTTTCCCAAGAGGAAAAATAAATCATGGGAGGAAAAATAACCAGCAACCCCACTCCTCACACCAATTGCTGTCGGGAAAACTTCTCTAGGAACCATCCTGCAGTGTGGGACAACAGCAGCAAATGCCCCCAAATATCCCTTTCCACCCTCTTTTTTTGTTAATGACACAGCCAAGGAAATGAACAGGAAAACCTGTGTATCTCCAAAACCCAGAGTGCAAATCTCCAGGAAACAGTGTGCTCCATGAGAAACCTCTGAGAGCAGCAGGAGCAGAGGCCTGGAGGGCAGTGCCTGGGATGGGATGAGAACAGCCCCCATCACTGCCCCACCATTCCCACAAACCCATCAGCACCCCCAGCCCAGTTCCCACACCTCCCAGTTTCACACTTCTGGAGTGTGTCCTTTTTCACACATTTTAATGAACTGCCTCTGCCCTCGGCAGGCCAGGCTGCAGCAGGGCCACCCCCTGAGGAAGATGAGGAACTTTTCATCTTGCCAGCACTGCAGCAGAGGGTCCCTCACACCCCCTGGGACACCCACAGCCAGCCTGGGCTCCAGGAGGGAGCTGGGAAGCCAAGAAGTCTGAGACTGTGGGTGTCAGGACAAAGCAGAGATGGAAGGGGCTGCTCTGGCACAATCCCACCCCCCAAAGCCCCCGGGAGCATCAGCAGCTGGGCTGTGTCTGTGCCCCAGTCCTGCCTGGGGACAAACCCACCTGAGCCCCCAGGCACAGTCACCTGGACCCACACACCCCACAGATAATGGCGTGGCATGGACAAAGACTTCCCTCCTGGTCCTTCCCACGGGTTGGAAAAGCAAACAGGATCTCCTCAGCTTGGCAGTTTACAGGCCAGACCCACTGTGAAACCCTGGGAACAAACCACTGCTGCCTCCCCAAAACACTCAGATGCTCAGACCTTTCCTCAGCCATTTCCCCATCCACACTTCACCCCTGGACTCGGATCCAGCTCCAGAAATGCCAACCAGAGCAGGAATCTGGGAGGCTCCAGGGGGATCTGCCCTGCCTGAGATGGGATCACTTTCCTCAGCAGGTGGGAAAAGCCATCACACACAGGATTAAGAGGGAATAACCCTTCCACAGCCTGCCTGGCCTGGAGGTCTCACCTCACCTGCAGTCCTGGAGCTGCTCTGTGACAAGCACCAGCCCTTCAGGCCAGCACAGGGTGCCAAACCTGGATTTTTCCCTTCCAACTGCCAAGTGCTGGAACAAACCCACCCAGGCACCCTTAACAACAGCAGCTGCTCACTTCCAGAATTATTTCTGTCCCCCCACAAAAATTAGTTTCTATCCTCCATCCATCTCTATCCAGTTAAAAAAATAACTTTTTTTTCCCCTTTGGCTTACTCACCCGTTAATTATGTCCTGGCACTGTCACAGATCTAAACACATGCATTGCTTAGCAGCTTTAATCCTGAATTATTCCTCCCTTTCCTGCAATCCAAAGCCTCCCTTGCCTAGGAAGGGGCAGGCTGTTCCAACCAGCAAGCTGTTCCTTTGCAACTCAGAGAGGAACATTCCTCAAGTTCTCCTGTTTATTGTGTTTTTATCCTCCCAGAACAGCCCAATTTACAGCACCAGAGCTGTAAACCTGCAGAGAAGAATTAAACTGACCTTAGAACTCTGCCCTTCGGGGAAAAACAAACACTGGGCTACAAAAATAATGTCTTTTCCTGCAAAACGTGTGTGTGTGTGTGTGTGTGTGTGTGTTAGCAAACATCCCTGTTTCCAACTGCACTGCTGCTGCTTCCACTTTCTGAGATCAGCAACTTCCAAATCCCAGAGAAGGTGAAGGGATGGTGGGACTGAGAACATGCACAGGCTGGGATAAAGTGCACTTCCAAGGAAGTGCCTCTGCATCCTGCAAGGGTCTCTTGCAGTAAATCTCAGCAAGGTGTAAATAAACACACATACATATATATATATATGTATACACACAAAAATATATGTATACACAAAAATATATATACACAAATACATATGTGTATATATAATATATGTATATATATAACATATGTATTATATATATGTATATATAATACATGTGTATAATATACATATGTGTGTATATAATATATATACATACACACACACACACACACATATATATACACACACACAAAATGTATCTCTGTGTGCCAGAGGCAACCACTGAGGCTGCTGAGAAACTTCCAAGGAGCACTTGGTGCTTCCCAAAGTCAAAACTCCACAGATGCCCATAACACACAGTGAGTTAATGCATTTTCCAAAGTGGAAAAAATAGGTTACTTAAAAATAGGTCCATAATCCAAACAAACAAGCATCCTGGTAGTATTTCATGGAGGGAGAACAGACAGGCAGGGACAGTCTGGGGACAGAACCATGAGTGGCTCCCTAATGACTTCCTCATGCTCCTCTCAAGGTTTTCCATCAACTGCAGGGCTGGGGACTTGGGCCAGGAAAAGCTCCTGGGCACTCCTGCCATCACCCCGACCATGAATTGTATTCTTGGGATTATTGCAGGGACCTCAGAGCCCCCTCCAGGGCCTGAAGGGGCTCCAGGAGAGCTGCAGAGGGACTGGGGACACAGGGAATGGCTCCCCACTGCCAGAAGGCACAGTTGGAGGGAATATGGGGAAGAAATTGTTCCCTGTGAGTGGTGAGGCCCTGGCACAGTGTGAGGCAGGAGCTGCTCAAGGCTCCCATGTGCTGCAGGAGTGACAGAGCAATGGCTTTAATTAAAGAGTCCTGCCAGCACCAGCTCCTAAAACTGAACCACAGCTCTGGAGGTGCCAGAAAATTAATCAGGCACGGCTGCAGGGGCTGGGGAAACCAGGGGGAGGGAAAATTAAAGTGTTCCAGAGAGCCCAGCTTGGATCAGCCACGGGAGCAGGGCAGACACACAGCAGGACAGAGCTGCCTCCACGGGAAACATCCCAAATTCAGCAGCAAACAGAGTCTGGAGGGCAGGAGGGGGAAGCAGCAGGTCCCAGGGCTGCACCTGGTGACAGGGAGAAGGCAGAAAAGAGGCCAAAACCTCCATTATTCACAGCATCCCATGCTGGTTTGGGCTTGGAGGCACCTTACAGTCCATCCCATCCCACCCCTGCCATGGCAGGGACACCTTCCACTGTCCCCAGTGTCCAGCCTGGCCTTGGGCACTGCCAGGGATCCAGGGGCAGCCACAGCTGCTCTGGGCACCCTGTGCCAGGGCCTGCCCACCCTGCCAGGGAAGGATTTCTCCCCAGGAGCACTGACTGACACAAGGAGGGGGATGGAATCTCCAGCTGAGGGCACGGGGGATCCTCAGACCTTCAGCCAACAGCAGCAAAGGTCCCATCTCCTGTTTCCAGCACCTTCCTGCCCCTCCAGAGACCCACAGCAGGGCTCCCCACAGCTGGAGCAGCCAGGAACAGGAGCCAGGGGGAATCCCAGAGCTGCCCAGGGAGAGCCACAACTGCTCTGCCTGCTCAGGAGTTCATTTCTCCCTCTCTGGATTCAAAGCAAAGCTGATTAATGAAGGAAAACAGCTTTCTTAGCACTAATAAGTGTGTGCACTTGGGGCTGTGGGGAGCAGGATGCCAGGCTGGGCACAGTCCAGCACTGAAGGGTGGCCAGGCCTGGCACTGACCCTGGGCAGGGACAGAGTCACTGCCAGCACCTCTGCCACCAGCACAGCCTCCAAGTGGGACAGGCTGCAGCACAGGGATAACCTCAGGGAAAAGGGCTGCTTTTCAGCCACCTGCATCCAGAAAGGGCTTTTTTACTAACAAATCACAGAATCCCAGAGTCCCTGAGGCTGGAAAAGCCCTCCCAGCCCAGGGAGTCTCACCTTGTCCCCCACCCAGAGCACTGAGTGCCACTTCCAGGTGACACCTCCAGGGATGGGCACTCCAAAGCTCCCTGGGCAGCCCCTAAATACCAGGATGGCCTTTTAGTTAGTTCCCTTCCCTCCCCAAATCCCAGGCAGATCACGGAATCACAGAATGTGTAGGTTGGAAGAGACCTTCAAGATCATCGAGTCCAACCCAGCCCCAACACCTCAACTAGATCATGGCATTGATTGCCACATCCAGTCTCTTTTTAAACACCTCCAGGGATGGTGACTCCACCACCTCCCTGGGCAGACCATTCCAGTATTTAATCACTCTTTCAGTGAAGAACTCCTTCCTAATATCCAACCTATATTTCCCCTGACACAGCTTGAGGCTGTGTCCTCTGGTTCTGTCAGTGCTGCCTGATCATGAACTACACCTCACTGGAGGGCACCTCAGCCCCCCAGGGCTGTCCTGGACACTCACCCAGAGGAGGTCTGGAGTGCCCAAAGCTCTCACAGGGAATGGTGAGGTACCAACATGCCCAGGCAGCCCCTGAGCCAAACACCAACTGAGCAGCCACAGAAACACAAAGTGCTTTCCCTTCTCACTCCTCCTGGGCTAAGGCTCCACTCCAGGGCCACCAAAGCATCCCAGACCCTGCAGCTGCACCACAAGGAACATCAGGAGGCTCCTTCCTCACACATTTACTGCTCCATCCCCTCCTGAGAGCAAAGGATGGAAAGAACAGCAGGATTGCTGCCCTGGACTTCCCAGTCACCACAGGCAGATGGAAGATGAAATGCTGTACTCAGAATAAACAAGGGATAAACCTTCTATGACTGCTTCCCTTACCATGAACAAACCTGCTGAAGCTGGGAACCCCTACATCTAAGGGCAGATCTATTGATATTTGTGAAAATGAAAAATGAGCTCCTCCAAAACAAAGTTTTTACTGTTGAAATATAATTTTTGGGTTATGTTTCAGAACTTGTCAGTTAATGCTGTGTCTGTTGTTTTTTTTTTTTATTTTAGGGAGGAGATATAACTAACCATGATGGAACAGGTGGACAATCAACTTACAGAACAGCATTTGAATATGAGAATTTCACAGTGAAAGACACTGGTCCTGGATTGCTGTCAATGGCAAATAAGGGAAAGGCCAACCCTGTGGAGTTGAGATGCAGCTCCCTGCAGCCCCAGCAGGGCAGGCAGGGTCCCAGCAGCTCCCCTGCATTGCTCCTGTGGGAAGGGACCACCCAAGGGGCACAGGAGACAGGGACACAGCTGCTTTCCAAGGGAGTAAATACATAAATCTAACTAGAAATTCAATTAAGATTCTCTCTGTGATCCAGCTGAGCATTACTCCAAGTTTCTGGGCCAAGCAGGGAAGGGAATGAGCTGGAGGGAGCCAGGAGCTCCCCAGCAGCCCCAGTGCTGCCCAGTCAGCCCTGCTCCTCCTCCTCCTCCTCCACATGAGGCCAGTTTGCTGCCAAAACACAATTTTTCCAGCTCTCAGAATGGCAATTCCTCGAGATGAGTTCCATTCCTGAAGGAAGCCAAGGCTGTGCAATCCACCAGGGCTTCCAGCTGAGCTGGGGAAGAACATGGACTATTTCCTGGCAGAGTTCTCCAAGGATTCTCACAACTGCTTCATCTCCCTTGCCCAACCCAAAGCTGCTACTCACAGGTGCCACTCCCACTCATGAAGGTGCACCCCTGGAAGGGATTAATTCAACAGCAAACTCTCCTTTGAAAGGCATTTCACCAAAGCAAGGAGGGCCCAGCAGGTGGCTGTGTGCCATGAACTCCCCCAGGGCTGTGGAAGGATGGAGACCCAGCCTGTTCCCAGGATGAGCCATCACTGAGCTCCCAAAAGCTCCACATCCTGCCCAGATGCCAAAAGCCCTCACTGCAAGTTTCAAGCCAAACCCATCTCTTCCCAAGGCAGAGGTTTTGCAGCCAAGGATTCACTTCCAGTGAACCCCAGGGCCTTGGGATGGGCAGGACAGACAAGGCTTGGGCACAGCCTCCTCACCCAGAAATTCCTCTTCTCCCCCTTTGGAACCAGTGACATCCATCAGCCTGTGGCTGCAGCCCCCCTTCCCCACACTGGCTTTGTCCCACAGGATGTTTCCTGGCTTTAGGAGCTCAAAGTGCTGCAGGCAAACCCAGAAACAGCCCTGGGCACAGCCCTCCAGCCTGGGACACCACCACTGCCAGGGTGTGTTTTAAACTTGTTTTCTAAACCACTGAGGTAAGAGCAAAGATGACTCAATAAATGTTGTGATCAAGGAATCAAAACAGGGAAGCAGGAGACAGGGCAGGAGAAAGGAAGAGAAAGAGGAGCTGCTGTGGAAAGAGGAAAAGCCACCAAAGCTGTGCCAGCCCTGCAGCAGAGTCCAGCCCTCACCAACCCCTGATGCAGGAGCCCCACATCACCCAAAAATGCCCCAACCCCAGCACACAACTCAGAGCCCTTCTCTGAACTGCTGCAGGAGAGAGGGAAAAGCCATGGCACCATCCCTGACTTGCCTCAAGGATGCCAGAATGGGGACCCACATCCCTGTGGATGCCAGACCACAGGAAGGAATTCCCCACACAGTTAAATAAAGCTCAGGGCAATGCAGACCTGCAGCACTTCCATACTCCTGCAGGGAGATGGGGCAGCTCTGGATCTGCAGGTGGAAGTTGTCACCATTAAGGGAACCAGGGATGAACTCCAGTCATCCAAACCCTGCCTGTCCACAGTCAGTTTTCCTTGGCTCTCCTACAAACACACCTGCAAGTGCCCACCTGTGCTGGGCTGCAGAGAGGGCAAACAATTGAAATAAAAATAAATCTCACAGACTGGTTCCAGGTGATGTGATTTAAGGAGGAAGAGCCAACTGAGCAAGATTATTATTATTTTAAATGACATGAAATTTAATACCTTTGACCCAAACAATGGGTCACGGTTTTGATGGCCCACATAAAACTTGTGTAAAACATTGGCCACAGCCCTGGAGAATGTTCTGATAAGGACCAGAAAAAGGACCAAAACCTGCCTGATTTGGGCAACAGCCAGATTACAGCAAATGAGCAGAAAGAGGGGGGGGAAATAATCCCTGAAAAGTGCAGTTTGCCCCCTTTTAGGGGGTGTGAAAAGGTCCCGGGCCAGGCTGCAGGCTGACAAATTCGGGCTAAAAATAACCAGGGCGGGTGCAAACAATGCCGTGGGGCCGGTCACACATCCTGTGACAGCAGCAGATCCCAAAGCCGGCCTGGGGGCAAGGCCAGGGGGCTGCAGGGGGCCCCTCCTGCCCAGCCCGGCCTCCAAACCCCCACACGCTGTGAAATGGCTCCTGTGCTGCCGAGTGGAACCAAACTTCAACCTGAGCCCGGCAGGAAAAGATTAGAGATCAAAGATTAAGGCCTCAATTCGCCTCTGAGCGAGTCAAAGCCAGGAGAAAATCTGGTTTTCCCCGGGGTTCAGTCACCAACTATGATTTATCCTGCATGGATAAACCCACCCGTTTCAAACTCCTGCTTAAAAATATATCCCAGGAATGGGGATCATTCGCTAATCCTCTATAAAAGCTGCTGATGCATCCCCTGGGTGTGCAGGGGAATCTCAGCAGCCCGAGAAGTGCTGCAGCTCAGGCTTCTGCTCTGTGCAAACACTTCCCTGCGTCGCCTGAAGAACTTCCCTGGTGCTGACATTTTATCATTAAAATCCTGCCATCCTAATTAAAGAATTACATTTAAAAAAGCAGCACCTTTGCACGATGGAAAATGTGTCAAAACCGAGCACTTTCACTTTCAAAACGGCGTCCAACACTCACCTCTGCCTCACAGCGAGCAGCCAACACCTTCTGCTTCCAGGGAAAACACCAGGAAAAGTGTCTCCTGTGCCGGCTGAGGACATTCCCTGCTGTGAACTGAGCAACAGCTCCAAGAGCTCGAAACAAACGGCCAAGAGACCTCAGAGGACACACGGAGCTGTGGCAGGAGAGGGCAAGGAGCCCTCCAGACCTGTCCCCGGGAAGAGGACACAGAGCAGGGGACACAAATCCCTCCCTGACCACAATCCTGCACCTTTGGGGCTCCAACCTGTAGGCAGTCACTACTCCCTGGCGGGTTTGGGAAGGCAGCAGTAACCAAAACACGGCCCAGAGTGACCCAGTGCAGGAAGAGCCGTGCCGGGGGGGAATTTCTGGGAGCCCAGGCCCCGGGGCTGCCTCCGCTCGCCGCCAAGAGCCAGAGCCAGCAGCTGAATCACCCAGGCTGCCACACTTCTGCAGGGCCTCCAAAAATAACCGCAATGGAAATTCCTTGGAGGCACAAACCTCGCTTCGCAAGGACTGCAGAGATCCAGTTTCCTCGGCGGGGCGGACTGGATGCGAACCGGCCCGAGGGTTCAGGAGCACAGGGAGAGGGGATGAGGAGCCCCTGGTCCCGGGGACAGCGAACAGCGAGGCACAGAGCCCAGCCAGGGCTGAACACATCCCTCCCCGCACACAGCCGTGGTCCCACAGCTCCGGGCCTGCTCCGTGCCCCGACCCCACCAGGCACAAAGCCGAGCCCTTCCCAGGACACCGCTGCAGCCAACACCAACACCCAAACACACGCCTTCCCCTGCCCAAACCCCCCGAGCGGCAGCTCCCACGGCCCCAAGGGAACCCCGGCTGCTGTCCCCAGGCACGGCCCCGGCGGGTCCAGGAACGGGGCTCAGCCCTCCGGGGGCTGAGGGTCCCGCTGACCTCGGGCACCGCCACAAGGACACGGAGCCCACGGAGGTGTCACCGGCTCCGGGGGGAAACCCACAGGGTCCCGGGGGCTCGGCTTCCTCCACCTTTTTGGCTGGAAATAGGGAGAAGCAGTGTCCGGGCGGCAGGGCTGCGCTGCCGGGGCTCCTCAGGTGGGACTCGCCCGTCCCCGGAGCGCAGGGGAAACAGGTCTGGGGCTGCCACAGCTGGGAAATGTCCTCAGAAAACAACTGAACAGCGGAATGCTCGGCGCCAGCCGCAACTGCCTGCCAGGCTCTCGTTACCACGGCGTAAACAAGTGAAATAACGTGAATAATCTGAGACACCGCGAACCGGTCCCAGTCGAGGCGATTTAACGAAGAAGAGCGCAATGCTCTAAATGAGCCGAAATTTTAAAACTTTTGACCCAAACAGCCGGAGCCCGCTGCAATAACAAGCACGGGCTATTTCGGTCCTTGCGAGGTGCCAAACCGGGGGTCACTGCAGCTCTTGCCCGAAACCCGGAGGAATGGCCCCAAAACGGAGTGCGG
>JANPWX010019886.1:0-172629 GCA_024734555.1 Trochalopteron elliotii
CGGGGCTCGGCGCTGCGCCTTAGCAGCCACCGGGCTACATCCGCGCAGCCGGGGCGCAGAGCCGGGCGCAGCCCAGATCCGGCTGCGCCTCAGCTCCTCTCCGCCGCCGCCTGGGGCTCTTCTCGCCTCCCCGCCCCGTTCCCGGCCATCGCAGCAGGCATGGGCTGTTTCTGCGCGGTCCCGGAGGAATTTTACTGCGAAGTTTTGCTCTTGGACGAGTCCAAGCTGACCCTGACTACACAGCAGCAGGGCATCAAGGTAAGGATGTCGGCGGGGCTGCGGAATGTGATGCGGGAGAGCCCGCGGGGCTTCGCGGCGGCGGCTGCTTCCCAGCTGCGCTGCAGTAGCCGCGAAGGGAGCGGCGACCGGAAAAAAAGGGTTTCGGGAGGCGAGGGAATAACGTCGTAACTTTGCTTACGGTGGCGCAAAGGACAGATGGATCAGGGTGACGCGTGCTGGTGGGGCAGATGTGGCTCTGGGTGGCTTCACATCGAGATAGTGACTTAAAGCGAGCAGGTGCCGACCACCCCGTGACACTCGGGACGCTCGACGCAGAGGTATTGTTCTGTACCTGCCACAGCAAATAAAAAGATAAGAAGGCGGCTGTATGCACGGCGTGTTGAGCGCCCGTGTTTAGTCACTCCTCGCTCCCTCCGCCTTGAGCCGTACCCGCCCTGGGATGCGCTCTCCCGGGAAAAGACCGGCGGCAGCGGTAACGGGGCGGGCGCGCAGCAGGTCCCGAGCCCGGGGGTGAAGGTCCAGCCGCGTCCCCAGCTGGTGTCCCGTTTCCCGGCCGGTGGGAACAGCTCCTGCCCCGCTGCAGCGTGCTCAGCGCGGATGAACTCTTCAAAGTAGTCATCTGCCAAGCTAATGAGCCCTGACAGAACATGTCAAAACTGAGATTTTTGGTAAGGCCCTTAACTTGGTCCTGTTTGGTTAAGCCTGATGACGGCTGATGGCATGTCACTGAGACTTGAAGTTCTTGTTCGAAGAGCCGGGTACATGAATTTATTAGCAATATAAGAACGTGATTTCAGTGTTGGCTCAGAAAAAAAAAAAAAGAAGAAAAAAAGAGAGAAAACACAATGAAAGAAAGAAAATAATCCTCTGAAGTTTATTGTTGGAAAGGGCTGATGAATTTTACCTAACACTTCCAAAGAATAAAAATCTGTATGCCTTTATGTTTTAGCTTGAATGAGTGAAGTTTGGTGAAGCAACTGGGGAAAGGAGAGTCTGAAGGAGGGTAGTGGGGAGAGGGAGTTTGCATTCAGCAATGTATTTTCAACTGTAATCAGTGGTATGACCAGGTCTGCATGTATTCAGAATTTCCAAGCTTTGCTGAATCAACTTCCTGCAGATAAGCTCATAAATCCATGCTTAGCACAGAGGAGTAAGCAAATCACGGTGTCACTGGAATTCAGTACCTGTGTAGGGTCTTTGAAGTCTAAGTTTAGACACTTTTGAAAAGCCCTAACTTTCTATGTGCAGATGTGGGTGTGTATATCATGCATGCGTATGTGCTTTTGTGCAGTAAAGGTGCAGTTGCAGAAGTATGTTAAAAGAGTAATCTGCAAACATAGTCCTATGGCTGGTCTAATGAATCTAAGGCCTGAAAGTGAAGGGTTTGTGCAGTGTCCAGTGAAAATTAGTGTCCCATGGGAAAGAAAGAGTCTGAATATATAACTTCTTTCCAAGAATGCATGACTTGCAGTCTTGGGAGCTGTCTAGTTTAACGTGAGGTGTGGTTTCCTGCCATTCTTAGTGTGATCTGAGTGTGGTATAATGCTAAATATTTCATCCCTTCCACTTGGTCCTTCTCTGTCTTGAACCTAACCACAGAACAGTCATGGAATCAGTTGGAACAGTGTGTGGATCTGACAAGAAAAGTAGTAGTTCGTTAACATTTTGGCATAGGCACTCACACTGCAGTGGGAAACCTTAGGGAAGGGAGAATCTCCCTTTTTGTAGCAGTCTGTTTTCTGTGTTTTCTTTTTCTTTCCTTTATTTTAAAATTAAGTATGTACATGGTGAAGCCAAACACCAGTTCTGTAGCTCCATGAGCCTTTGAAAATCCAAAGCAAGGAATTGCAGAGCTCTCTCCTAGCCTGTGGTTTCCACCATGGTGCCCTCCCTTGCCTTTATATGAGTGTTTGTGCAGCTGTGCATGAAGAGCAGCTCCTGTCCAGCCTGAAGGGTAGCCACTGGTTTGCCTTTTGCTGGGTGAGTCTTCAGCTGGACCTCTGTGCCCTGGTCCACTTCACAGCTGGAGGATGGCAGAAATGACTTTTTCAAGTCGCTTCTGGCTTCTGTAATTTTGAACTGCTCAGCGGACATTCGTGTTGTTATTATTCTGCAGCTTTCCAGGGATGTTATATTATTAATTCTTAGTGAAACAGAACATAAAATTTACCGTGTTCTGTCATGATTTGTCATTTTAACCTTGAAATACAAATGTTTTATTTTAAATCTTTTAAAATGTACTCATGCAAATGCAGAGACTTGTAATTTTTTATTATTATTTTTAAATTTTTTAATTTCTTTTAAATTGGTGTTTTAGCTTTGGCACCTAGGTATAGTTTGTAAAAGTTCATATGTATTTTATTTTAAAACAAACGTTTCCTTAGAACTACGGATTCTGGATGGGATGTTCCTTTTGTCATCTTCACTTTTAATTTGGTTCAGAGCTACATGGGAGACTAGCTTTTGGTACTCTTTCACAGAGATTTGTTACAGGAGCAGGGTATTTAAATGGTTATACAAGCAACTTTGTTCCCCTATTTTCCGTCAAGCAGATGCATGTCTGCTAGAAATAAAAAACAGCTCAACAGGGTTTTTTTGCTATCTATGTACTTGCTTGATATTAGTGGATATAGTCCTACTTGCTTTGAAGGGTGGAAGGCAGTGCCCTGTAGGAATCCAAGCCAAGTTTGTTTCTTCAGGGATTTGGATATGAAGTAGATACTTGTGTCCAGAGAGTTTTGCAGATGAATTGCTTAGTTTGTATGGTGGTTATTTCTGGCTTGTTATGCTTGGCAGCAGCTCTACTCATCAGCACATGACAGGTTTTAATTACAATGTCATTGACATCAGCTTCACATTGAAACAATGAGCAGAGGTGACAAGACTGAGACTTTGAGTGCAATTTAGGGATACTTTTCTCTGTGACTTCAAAGAGTTTGCTAGGAAAAAGAAAGGATTCGTTTTCTTCTGGCTCCCAAGTGGGGAAGCTGAGATGGAAAGAGGTCTAGCGGCCTTTTCAATGTCATACGACAAAGAAACTTCCATTCCCTATTAGGCTGATAGTGACTGACCTTTCTGCCATGGGCCATGCTGTCTGGAGGATTTTGTGAGGATCTCTTCCTCATAGTTCCTCAAACTAATTTTTGCTTCTTAGGTTTGGTGGAGTTTTTTTTGTATGTGTGTCTGTTTTTGTTTTGTTTTTTTACCATTATCAGTGCTGCATTGCTGTTCTCCCTTTCTGTCTTTGTAGTTCAGGGTTAGAGCACTGCTTTATGAAAATGTGGGAGCTGGTTTTCCAGCACTGAGTCTTACAGGAGGCTGATAAGAGTTCAGTAATTAGGAAAGGCCATAGGTATCTCATAATCTAAATTTTTTGTATTTCCTTATAGTACATTAACAGAGATATTCTGGAGTGTACCATGCATTGAGATAATAAAGTGATGGCAGTTGTTAGTCCCAACAGTTTTGGGGTGGAAGAGGCTATTCACCATGTTCTGGTATAATTTGTCTAGTCAACAAGGTGTATGTCTAGTCAAGGTATATGGCCTCAGGTGGGGACAGCTTTTCCTCTTAAAAGGATGTTCAAGTTTCCAGTTAGGAAATGGGTTTTTGCTAAAGATATGGTAAGAATCAGCTGCCAGCTGAAAAATATTCACTTTTCCAGGACTGCTACTTTGTTTTCTCTTCACACAGAGTAAACAATAACTTAGGCATTTTTCTGGGACAGTACAAGTTGTAGTTCATCTGTTGATGTCACAAGACATGTCAGTGGTCTTTTGACATGATACCTGACTGAGGGGTTGTGGCATTATATATTTTAGTACTGTTAAGAACTGAATTCTGATTGTCCTTGTAAACAATGGTGTACCTTATTGCACTAACTTTTTTGGAGGTTAAGGAAAACCTCTGTGGGCCCCTAGAAAATAATGCCTTGAAAACCTGTTTGTGATAAGCTGTTCCAGGAAGAGTGCTCATCCTGTAATGTGTTTGTTACAGGAATCTAAGAACCCGTTTTTCCCCTTTTTTCTGAAGAAGCTAAAAATATTGTGAAACATCTGTATTTCATGTTTGCATCTCTTTGGTTGGAATAAAGATGTTAAAAAATATTAGCTATTTCAGCAATGAAGAAGCTCTCTAATTAGTCTTAAGCCATCTGGTCATTGCACTTTTGAAGTATACTCCTTGAAATTCCTCTCTGAGCACAGTTTTTATGTTCTGTTTAGATTGACATGGATGATGGGTCAGCAGTCGTCTCTTTCATTAGAAGAGAAGTGGTGAACAGGAAGGATACCCAAGGTCTTCCTGGGAGAAGTATATGTTCTGTAATATTATTTTATTAGATAGTACCATTTAATAGTGATAATCTGCCCACCATACCACTTACTTGATGATTTACTGAGAATTTAGCAAAAGGATGATTTAAAAAAAAAGAAAGCAAAAAAGCAAACCTGAAACAGAGAGTGACTGATATTAGGAACTGTGTTAAATAACTGGATATGTAAATATCCTGAGTGGGTTCATCAGAATATGGTACATATTGTTAAGATACTTATGGGATAATTGACGAAAGGATTCAGCACGATCTATAGAAGTAGTTAAACACACCATTTCTTAGAAAGTTTTCTGTGGATTATTCTGGTATTTTTCCTTTGTCCCTCTCCCTTTTTTTCCCCATTTGTTTGGTTTGGTTTTTGTTTGGGGTTTTTTGTTTGTTTTGTTTTTGTTTTTGTTTTGTTTGGCTTTTTTTTCAGTCCCCAGTGAAGCTAAGCAGTTCCAGACTTCATGTCTTTAAAATATGGTGCATACAGAAAATGTGGGGCACACTTTTGCATCAAGCTATTTTAGCTCTAGGTACACCAAGGAGTCAGTCTGGGAATGATGAGAATCTATTTTTTTTTTCCCAGTGAAAATGTTTAATGAATGCATTTGATAGCAGGCAATAGAATCCTATGAATAGAAAGAACTTGCATTGTGTTAATTGTTTTGAGAGGTAGCATTGAAAGTGAAATCGGTAGTCATTTGCTGTGAATATGGAATGTATTCCTTATGCAAGTGATTTCTGCTGGTTTATTCTTCCACATTTTACTAGGAAGGGAAAGCATCTTTTTGTGAGAAATTCTTTAAATTTTCTAGTTACAGTACTTCAGAAATCTGAAAAATCTTTTTGAAGGTAGATTGCAGTTGCTTTCCACCTATGGTAGTTCACCACCTACGGTAATTACTAAACTGTAATATCAAAGTTCAAGCATATTTAATCATATTTTCCTCTGCCCTCTTTGATATTGATTAATAAGGACTTTCAAGGCAGATTCCTCTAGATATTTAGCATATTGATTTGAAAAAATAGTTAATAAAAAGTGAATTGATTAAAAAGACACAATCTCAGTCCCATTTCAACCTTGTAATTTATTTTCTTTAAAAAGCAACAGTTTTCTGTTGTGTGTATGTTTTATATTTTCCATAGCAGCAGGAAAACTACACAGACAATATCATCAAGTTCCAAGTGTGAATAAATACTCATCTTCTCCTTTAATGTTGTAGACACCATACATCTACATTGTTTGTAGCAAAAACAACTGAAAAAAAGGTTAACAAAAAAGGAAGTTATTTATACTGGTATTAATAGAAAAGGAAGTTACTGATACTAATATCCCTTTCATATCAGAAAGGTGCTGGTGTTTCTTAAATTTCTCTTATGGATGTAAAATGGTCATCTGATTGCAAACTGAGGACCAGATGCTTTATGTGAAACTTTGCACTATTCGAGTCCTCTAAAAATGGATGGAAATAGTGCACAGTTCTAATTTACAGGGAATTGAAGGAACAAAAAGGCTCATGAACATTTTTCTTAGTTGGTCTCCAAAAATTACTGTTACAGATTTGAAATAGATTACTAATTTCACTGGTATCTTTACAGATGAGGCCAGTCATTTTGAATACCCCACAGAATAACCATAAAATGAATGAACACTGAGACACTTTATTTTCCCTAGGTGCACGTAACTAAATTAATGAAACTAGCATGACAACAAGAAGGAAATCCATTGAATTCTAAGTGAAGTTACATCTAGTCAGCCTGAGGTTTGGACAGTAGTATTGTCAGAGGTGTTTGTTCTTCTGTTTTCACTGAGCAGTTATTTCGTAATATGACCCAGGCAAGTGTAAGCTGTGTGAAACTCCTTTTTTATTGTACGGTTTTGGATTTATGTAACATGGATTGAGCATTTCTTATAATCAAGTATTTAGTATAGTTAATATCATCTCTTGATACGTTATTCATTTTATTTCATGAAAATTCTGAACCAAAATTCACCTACAGAATTGCAATCCTTTCCCTCTAAAAAGAAAATTGCTAAAAATTGCTACATGATATGAGGAGAACTCTTGAAGGGACTGAATTGAAAAGGTGCTTCAGAAAGACAATGCCTTTAAAAACTAAAATTTTATATCACTTCGTGCTGTAAAAATATTTGTTTTCAAGATGATATTGACTGCATAGGAGAAAAAGCGGAATTACGTATTGGTCATGTTGCATCATTACTAATATCTGTATTTTTGGTTATAAGATGAGAGATGACCAGTCTTTTTTGTCTATTTTTTTAGATTTATTTTCCTAAAGGGTATTTTAATTTTGCAATGATAGATCAGCTATATTACCTTCACTTTTTTCACAACCAAGATATTTGCAATTGAATAATCACATTTCAGTATCTGAGTACAATTTTGCAAACTGCATTTTTAAGTGCACATTTTAGATGCTTTTTTTTTTGATCAGATCTTTTGCTTGCTGCATACCAATTTAATTGCAGAATTTAAAATGAAGGTTGTCATTTCAGCATTGATTAAACTTTTCTTCCCACTTCTTCCATTGCATCCTGAGTTGTGGATGGTTGAACACTGTAGGCACTAAGGTCAAAAGGACATGCTCAAGGTGAACCTGTGGTATTATTCAGAAGTGGAAAACCAATAGAAACATTGCAAAATGAGAGCTCTGCTCCTTTGGCTTTGCTGCTGCATGAAGAGGAGAACCTGCCCGTTTTGCCAAGTGGGAAAAGTTCTTTATCTGCTTTCCTTGGCTAGTGACCACAAACATTGGTTTCTTTAAAGAGAAGAGACCTTTTGTGAATGGTGATTCTAGCCATACCTTTCCAGAGTCAGGAAAAGGACACCTGAGAACTTCCTTTGAATTGTTACACAAATAGTCTTTATTGAAAGTAACAACCAAAATTTAATATACCCTAATAGGCATTTTTGATCTTTCTGGGTGGAAATCCCTATTGGGATGAATGTACCATTAACCTATTGCACTAGGGGTGTTATGTTAAAATTTGGTTGTTAAAAGTCTCAGGGGTCAGTAAAGATTCCTTCTTAAGAAGCCCTTTTTTCTTCTTGCCCCTCATGATTTCTTTTTAATTCTATCTTGATGGGAGAGAAGTGCATACAAATGTCAATCTCTCACTCCAATCAGGTGTTTGCATTAGTTATGCTTAGTAAGAGAAATCCTTTATATTCAGTGAAATCCAACTGCTCCTGCTTACATTTATAATAAATAATTAAGTAATTAAAGTAATGGGTAGTTATTAATATGAAAGGAAAATAGATCTAATTTGTATGGATGATGTGCTTATTTATATGTCAATATTTACATTTTAAACTCTGCAGGGTTACAACTGGCTGTCCATAAAGTAGAGAAGATAATCTATCTTCCTGTAGTTCTTGAAGTTTTGGGTGTGTGGGTAAAATTTTTTTGTCGTTGAGAAAGCCAGTTTGATAATAAATGGCTCAGGACTTTAATACTTTTCCTGTGTTCTCAGGAAAGTAAGAACTGAATGCACTGAAGAATGAATTTTCTTGTCCATGTGAGAGACAGAATGCCTTTTAGTAATGGAAAGGAAGGATCTTCTGTATCTCAATTCCATGAAAAGAATTCAGAAGGCAGAAAATGGCAGTCTCCCTATATAATTAGTGGTAAAATTTGGCATGACTATTAATGTGGGCAAGCACATAATTTAACACTTTGCAGAACTAAAGACATTTGATCATCTTGTAAAATTGAGCTAGAAGAAAGGTCATCCAGACAAAATCCACTGGATCTACTTTTTGTTTTCCATATACTATATATTCACTGAAATTTCTCATTTATGTCTGAGAAGAGGTTATTTGTAGTGTTTCGGAAAATAATTTCTATCTGTAGTAATATCCATTTGTGTATTATATTGAATATCTAGTTTATTTTATTATTATCTTTTAAATACATTAGATATGGGGAAAAATTACGTTCTTTTTTTGATTCATTAGTTTTATTCAGATTCTCAGTGTCATGATGCAAAAGAGTTGTGACAGACTTCTTTCCTATTTGATGGATGAATGGTAGCTGGAAGGAATATAATGGCATTTTGTTCTTTTCCCCCACTTAGAATACCAGAGCAAGAATTGTCTTTATAAGAGACTGCATTGTGAAGCATAAGGGAAAGTAAATTTTCTTTATATGCTGTTTGTGAGTTCCACAGTAAACTGATGGAACTAGCAGTTCAGAATTATAAAAACAAGGAGGAGTGTGTAGGAGACTAATGAGGAGTGAGTTCAGCACTGACTCGAGACTGGAAACAAATGACTGGATACTCCTTGTGAAAAAAGGTAATCCTTGTGTGTGACATGTAACATGGAAACAGATTTTCTGCATCTCTCTCTTGGGGGTGTCTCAAACTGTCTGCAAAACTTGATGTTTTGAAATGAGTTTTGCTTTGTTTGTCTGGCCAGCACCAGATACAGAAGAATGCTGCACTAGGCCCTGCCTCTGCTCCAGTTCTGTTGGTGGAGTTTGCTGTGATGTAGAAGGTGTCTGTAATTTCTGAAGTGGTATAATCTCATCATGGACATCAAAGGGAAAGGAAGTTACTTTGAGAACCAAGTGGGATTGGAAGGCCATGACTGCCAACGCTTCTTCAGTATTTGTTCCCACTGAGGAACCATCAGATCCTCATTCCCTGTGGTTCCTGTGGCTGTGGGAAATGAGAGGGAGTGCAAGGAGCTTGTTGCAACCTGACACTTCCACACTGTGTCACACAGAGCCTGGACTTCCCCCACAGGAGTCCTTTCAAGTGTGCTTCAGGCTGGCAGGCAATCTTTTGTCTGTGTGGTTGGTTTATTTAATATGCCAGAACAAAAGAAGGCTGAGTGTCAGACTCTTGTAATTCTGATTGTCATACCATGACTGTTAGGGGTGGGTGATATGTATCAGGGTGCCTTGGAGGGGGCCAGGCAGCAAATAATCCTGAAAGCTGTGTCTGGAACTCCCTTAAGAGCAAATTAGGACACCTCAGGAGGGATCACGGGAGAGAAGTAGCTTAAGTTCAGTAGTGGTGATCAGGAGAAAAAATTCCCAAGCAAATGAAGGAAAGATGCAAATGGGCAGAATGGTTATACTTGCAAACAAACTTTTTTGTATTGCCATTTGTTTTGTGGAAGAAGAGAAGAAAGCCACAAGACTTTAGAGGAACTTTTTGATGAGGTGTGTGAATATCCCGACTTGCCCTTGGCTTTTTAGATTTAATTTCTATTGGCTACTTTGGGTAGGGGAGTAGGGACTGGGCTTAAAAATGTTATTTTCATAATATTTTCAGGATGGAATAAAACCCTCAAATTCAAAAGATAAGTATTTTTCCCCTGTTTTGAAGTGATGTCAGATTCTTCAGCCGTATTCTTACCTCTATTATTTTTTACTCTCCAAAAGTCCCATATTTTCTTTTTGTGTGCAACAGATAAGTTGGCTGAACCCTTCAGTTCTCTTTTTTTAGTGTGTGCATTCTTCTTCTGGACCATAGCAAACTCTAAAGCTCCTGTTTGTGGGAAACAAAATCTTCTGGTATCTGTCATACGGTATCTACCACATTTATTCTGGGCTATTTTGAGAAGTCTTTTGTTCTTCTTAACAAATGCATTTCTGTTTACAAATTATAACGCCTTTGAAATCACCTCTGATTGAACCATCTTTCTCCAAGAATGGGCAGTATTTTGGAGCTCTCAATGCTCTGGGTGGAGGGATGAGACTTACTAAGGAAATGTTCTTGGCCTTGAGCTTTCTTTATATATGTCTTCAGTGTCTGAAAGGAGTTCCTACAAAAGCCAATTCTCTTTCTCGGGCAACCATTTAGTAATAATGGTTTTTTTTTTTTTTTCCTGTGAAAGCAATAGTGAGTTACCAAGGTCTTTCCTGGGTTGGAGAATAGCTGAAATTGTCCACCTAGTTTCAAATTCCAATATGGATGACATGTTTTGGGGTGCTTTGGCACCAACTAAAACAGGAGTGTCCTGGAGTGACTTTGTGATGCTTGTATCCCCAGTTGTCTATTCTGTTTATTCTGGATATTAAGTTCTGCACCTTTAGAATTGGTTCTGAGAGCGAAGGGAGGAAAGAGGAAGTGCCGAGTTTGTTTTCAGAAACTGCACTCACTCCCCCTCCTTGCTGCTCCCGGACTGTGTTGTCTGCAGCACAGACAGCAGGAGAGAACTCTCCTTTGCTTTTAGTCAGTTTGTAGCTAGCTGAAGCAGAGCAGTTCCCTGGACTGTTTTCTGTTCTTTTTCTTGGAACTGTTTAAATTTGTTCTGGACTGAAAACCCAGAAAACCACCAGGTGCTCACACCTTGGCCCACCGCGGCGCAGGACAGCATTTTTCAGCACAGGAGGGACTGATAACAGACTGGGCAAGCTGAGCTACAACCCAGGGCAAGGACTTTCTAAAGTTTGCTATCTCTCTTCAGACTGGTGAGAGGTTTTGTTGTTTAATATTGTTTATTGTTTTTGTGCCTGTGGGCACTTTGCTTCTTGAATAAACAGTTTTTTCCACTTTTCTCTCAGGAAATTTTTTCCTGGACCGGTCAGGGGGAGGAGGCACTTGAATTTGCTTTCTATAGGGACCCCCTTTGGAGGTTTCCTCCTAAATTTGCTCTAAACTAGGACAAGGAGCCAAACTGAACGAGTTTTATTGTGAGCAGGTTCAATTAGTAAGTGAAAATTTACTGGAAAGAAAAAGTGTTATTTCTTGGATGAAGATGACAGATACTATTCCATGTAAAATAAAAAAATAAAAATTTCTGCCTTTTTAATAGAAGTCAAATCTTTTTCTTAATCATGCTTGGCCTTTCATCAGTATTCAGACCTTGAGTCTGACTGTTTAGAGCTTGAAGCCGTGTTTGTTGTTTTCATGACTGAATCTTTATTGTTTCTTTTTTCCTACTTTCCTAGGAAAAAAATCTTCTACAGAAACAGGTTTAATGAACTACCTCCTGAAATCTTTGTTTAAAGGAAAACCACAATGCAAATCATACTTGTTTATGATGTCTGCTGCTTTGTGCTCAAGTGAACCAAAGTCAGAACAGATGATCAGAAGAAATAGTAGGTTTAGTTTTGGCATTATGTGTGTGTCTGTACGGAAGTTGGAAGGGTCTTGGTGAAATGAAGATGTTTGGGGAGGGGAATCTAAAAAATGTCAAAAACAAGATAGTCTTCAGCACTGTTGTTGTTTTAAATCTTTCTTTGTAGTGTTTGTAGTTTTGTGAAAGCTGAAAATTTTTCCTGTGCCATGGAGAAGCTCCATAAGTAGGTAGAAGTCCTGCAGGAAAGCTTGACTTCAACTTGATGTACTTCATTGAGAAGAAAGTTTGATTGGGAGGGAGTTAAACCACTTCCATTTCCACTGAGTTGGCTGGAAATGAATCAAACCCATTTTTTTGTTATGAGTATATTTTCTTTTTTCTGTTGCTTACTCTGTATCTGAGATCATGACAGTTTCAATTCTCTTATTGTTTATTTATTAATTCTGTTTATTTATTTATGCTAACTTTTGGTTTTGTTCATGAGTTTTAGAAAGATCAGGGTTGAAGATTTGCAGTAGGGCAGCATACAGAAATATTTCTGCTTCTCTGTGTGACACACACGTAGCGTGCTTATAGAACCCTCCCTCCAAGAATATTAACCCAGAACTTCTTGTAAACAAATAGTGCCTCCAAAGAAACTTCAAAATTGAAAAGGTAAGTGATTTTTTCTTTGGTATTAGTTAATCCTGCCATATGTCTTACCTTGAAGAGGATTTAAACCAGACAGATTTTTATGTGCCTGCTGTACTAAGGTACAAGCATTCACTTGAAAAGTTACAAAAGTACAAGTCAGTGTTCATTATCAGAGAATTCACCTCTATTTGAAAATTATATAAATATGTGTTCTTCCCATCTTCATGGCCAGCTTGAGGTGATTATACTGTGTTTATATCTAATCCACTAGGATTCATGCAGTTCTGTTGAAAGTGGTGGAGTTTCTTTGCCTACAGTGGATTAAAGGTTTTTCATCTTAATATGCTTTTTTTCCTATATAATCTTGCCACATACAGCAGATGGACTTGGTATTAGTATCTATAAGATGAAGAGCATCTAACAGGATGCTGCTTATTATCTTGTTTTTCAGGATTGCTGTGATTCATATTCCTTTTCTTGCATAAGGAGTGTAGGATAAGAAAAATGACTTGAACTGAAGAAATTGAAGTGTAATTGAATTTTGAACATTGGTTTCTGAGTGTACAGAAAATGAAGTGAGAGAATGTATTCAAGCAGTAAATTACAGGAGGTAGGAGAGTATACGTTGCCTTTAAGAAGCAGGTGTTTGCTGTGGAGTTCACTGTGCATTACAAATGTGCTTGCATTTTGAAGTTGGTTAGGAACAGGGGAACAGGAGGTCTGGCTGGCCTAATGGAGGCTTTTTCTATTCAGTACAGGCTTGGAAAAAGGGGGAAAATATAATAATGCAGAGAAAAGCTGGGTTTTGTTTGCACTTTAAAGCCTGAAGCAGAAGGGGATTTAAAAGAAATTGCAGTAATGGTTTTTGGAAGCATATACAAAGGAAACCTTGCACCATTTTCAATCTGGAAGGAGGACCTGAACATTTAATTAAATGATGTCTGTGACTCAATTAGTTTATGCTCCAGCATTCTTAATACATATAGTTTTAGTTTATTTTTCAATTGTACAGCAGTTTCCTCCTGCATAACATCTAGGAGGCAGGTACACTGTCTTTCCAGGAGCAGAGTGAATGGAAGAAGGTTTCTAGGCCTGAAAATTTTAAGCATCTCTAACTTAAAGCTGCAAAGGTTATCTTACAAAGACCTAACAGATAATTTCATGGTGGATATTGACCTTATCAAAATCTACCCAAAATCTAATGAACCCCTTTGTTCATCCCATCACCCCTGCCTGACTGTTGAGCCCCCGAACCTCAAGACTTTCTCTGCATGCAGAAATTTCTGCATGTATTTCTGGTATTTCTGAATAACTGGACCTGGGTTCATGGGGGAAATAAAGTACAATCCCCCTGCAGTCCATTCAAGTATGTATTATGATAGTGCTCATGTAACATAGGTTACTCACTTGTGGGCTGAGGAATATGTTGGAGAGGGTTAAAATACCTTGAAACATATTTATATATATAATTATGCTAAAAATTATCAGAAACAGTATTTTGGTGAAATAACAGACTTATTAAACCATGTCACAGCAGATGATTGTTGTGATTTTTTTTCCTTTGATCTACCTCATTTAGATAGAAGGCTGGACATGTTATTTTAAACAAGGATTTGTTCTAGTTTTCAGCTCTTGTTTCAGAGGGGAATTATATCCTGTAATGACACTCATTTAAGCCAAAATAAGTCAAGTCAGTTGTTGGAGTTTAGTCATCTCACACATGTTCTCCTACAAGATGAGGAAAGAATGCTCTCCTATTTTGAATTATCTCAAATTTCATTTAAGCAATAGTATATCAACACAAATAAAGTGCAAATGAAACACAAGAAAATTCTGCATAATAAAATGAAGAAATTGGAAGGATCTGACCTTGGTGAGGAAGAGTCTGTCAGTTTCAGTGCAAATTATCATGTGTCACGTAATCATATGCAGGATTGCAGTTGTGCACAGAAGATACAGGCGTTTGAACTTACTTTCAGAAGTATTCAGGTGCTTGCATAAGAGTCTTTCAAAAAGTCTTTTCTAAAGGTTGTACTGGGCACTCAGTCAACTCTGAAGACCTCTCAGGACTGAATTACTAGTTACATCTCATATTTGAGAGCTTAACCCAGGAGCTGAGCCTGGGAAGCAGCATCTCAGCATTATCAGCTGGCATTACTCAATGCTAGAAACAGAAGATAAAGAATTTTATGCTGTTGAGCCTCTGGAGTTAAGAGTTTTAAAGAACAGCTGCTGCTGACACAAAGAAGTGTTTGCCCCATAGCAATTCTTCACACAGGATGTCCTGGTTTAGGACAAATTAGGGGAAGGTCTCCAGAAGGAGCCCCCCAGAAAACAAACCTTCACCACCCCTCCCCCCAGCTCTGGGTTCAGGAAGGAATTCCTCGGAGGAGGAGAACTAGAAAAAACCTATTTATTGACAAATAAACAAAAACACTCCCCAACACAAGGGAAAAGAAAAATAGCCCCAGATGATACTCATCTGGGCAGTTGCTGTGAAGGGGGGGTGCAGAGCTTCTCTCGCGGGCCCCGGAGATGCCAGATATTCCCAGGTCAGGTCCAGAGCTGGTCCAATGATCTTTGGGGGGGGGGGGGGGGGAAGAGAGAAAAGGGAGCGGGAAAAAGAAAAGGAAAAGAAAAAAAAAACCTGAAACAGCAAAAGCTAGCAAAAGCAGAGCCAGCAGCAAAAGCAGAGCCAGCAGCAAAAGCAGAGCTAGCAGCAAAAGCCGAGAAAAAATCAAGAGCCCAAAGAACAAGTAGCCCTGTCGCGGCAAAACAGCCCGCCGAAGAAGGGGTGGGGGGAGGGGGGGGGCGGCTGTTAGACATAACAATGTAGTACACAGGGACAAAGCTGCACGATTGGGATAGGAGGCACCATCAACCCAGGACACAGGATGATATTAACTGTATTTCAAAAGGAAGGTTTAGCTGTCATAGAGTCATTTATGTGGTGATATTGAGCTGAAAGTTCTGTGATTCAGGCTGGTGTGTTATCCTATCTGAAATTCAGTTCTTCAGAGGGACTACAGTATCTAAATGCTTTACTTGTGTGTAGCATTTGCAGGCCCTGCTGATCTTAAAAGTTTTGGTGGAAAGGTTTGGACATGTGATCAATCTGGTAAGTGTTCAGTCTGGTACCTGTCCATATGCATGAATAACAAATATTTAGTAATTCAGTTTATTCTAGATTGCAGTAAGAGGATTTAGTTGCATTACCTTTTAGTTGCTAAGAGCCTTCACTCATTGTGGTGGTGGTAGTGGTTCAGCTTTTGTATCTTGAAGGGCTCTGATTTCTATGTGAAGTTCAAATCTGCAATGCTTCAGTCTGATTCTTATAGTAGATTTCACTTTTTTTTTTGTCAATGCAAAGTCTTGAATTTCTTTCTTGCTTTCATTTGACATAAACTTTCTGTTGTCATGGTTGCAGAGAGGAACTCAAAAGCATGAATAACCCTGCTGACTCCTAAAACCAGTAAGCCTGCATATTTCTGTGAGGAAACTTGGAACTAAAGCAAGTGCTATGACTCTTTTTTCCCCTTTGAAGGTAAAGTCATCATTTCTCAATGGCCAGGATTGCTTCTGTAGAGCAGCAGGGACAGGAGGAAATCAGATGAGTAGAATGTATGGTCAGTGTATATAGTGAATTACATTACATGAGGGCATGGTCACAAATACATGGCTCATTCTTTATAGGTTCTTTTAGTGTGATCTGTTTTTGAAAACCCCACCTAAAGGAGCCTCCCAGGAGCTCAGCTGAAGTCTTGTAGTAGAAAGCTTTCCCTGACATCTTGCCAGAGTCACGTTTGTTTTCAGTTAAGCTACCTTCATGTTTTCCTAACTTAGGTGTATCTGTGCACAGAGTACATTTGAGCCTTAACTTTTTCCACATGCTTTTTTATAGAATGTTAGGAGACTTGATGCTAGGAAATGCTGGAACCTTTGACTTTGAGCAGAGGCAGAAACCCAGGCAATTGTGTGACAGCCAGGATGGGAGACATTACCTGAATATGGGGCATTACCTGAATTAAGTTCCTCTTCCACCACCATCTCTGCTACTCATGGAGAGTCATAACTTCCTTAGGACATCTAAGGAAAATATCAGGATTTGGGTTTGTTTTACCTTAGCTGTTTCTCTCATGCTCGGTGTTTCTGAGTACTCCTAGGAGCCTTCATCTTTGTTTCTGAAGTATGTTCTCACTGTTTTGCAGTTTCCTCTTGCCTTTCTTGAATAGTTCTTGTTGTCCTATTATTTTCTTGCTGGTAGCATTGGTCAGCTGGCCAAAGGCTTGAGATGGCATGTAAATGAGCAGAGTGCAGTTCTTGTTTCTACCCTCCCTTGGAAGAGCCTGGGCTTCATATCTCTGCACTTAAAAAAAGAGGGGCTGGGGAAAATTTTTTTTTTGTTTGGTTGGTTTGTTTCATTATTTTGACTTTATGATTTGGGAGTCAGGGATTAGTAATTGTATTTTTTACAATCCATACCACAAGGAACTACAGTATTTTAGCATTTGTTTTTGTGTCTCATCTCTAAATCATTGTGACAGTAATAAAGCAGGAGGGGCAAGTAAGCACTTGGGATGGGGAAATAAGCACTGCAGTGTGAAACATATATTTTAATTAAAATTGATCTTATCAGATACAGGTCCTTCTGCAAGTTCTCATACAGTTCTTTGTTGGAAGATCTGAGAGGACCCTGAAGACTGGAAATGTGTTGAAGCAAAAATCTGGGATTTTATTTAAACCAGAAGAAATAGAGTTGTCTGAAAACAAACCCACAAAAGAGGAGCAGAGAAGAACAATATGCAAACAAATGTCACCCACCAGCACCGCCAACTTCCTTGCCCCTCTCCCCTTAAAAAATGCCTACAGCTATGGACAAATTTGTCTCTGCAGAATTAATTTTGAAATTTAAGTTTGCTGGCTTATACATCCAATATTTGTGATTTCCACTACACTGTTGTGTGCAGTGTTGCATTTTTAAATGTTTATACATTTGCTTCCCAGAAGTAAACCCCATGATTTTAGACAGGTTTTTGAAAACTCATGGTTTCTAGGAGAGTCCTCTGCTTCCACGCATCTAACAATAGCACAAGAGGACATAGTCTCAAGCTGTCCTGGGGTTGGACATCATGAAGAACTTTGTCATGGAAATGTTGTTCAAGCATTGGAATGGGCTGTCCAGGGATCTGGTGGAGTCACCATCCTTGGAGGTGTTCAAGAAATGACTGGACAGGGCACTTAAGTGGTACGATCTAGATTGGTCGGAGTTTGGACTTCATCATCTTAGAGATCTTTTCCAACCTATAAGATCAGTGATTCCAGGAAGTTCCTTGAAGTTAACTCATTGCTATTTGCATTCTGGTCTCAGGCTTTGAAGAAGCCATTTATAATGGCTTCTTATTAGATTAGCTCTGACCTTTCATATTTGAAAAGTACTCTGTATTCTTTGTGGCCATGTTGTTGTTCTGACAATGAAGCATTAGACTGCAACTGTAAATGGTATTAACCACCTTTCTTGACAACTACTATGCAGGCAGCAAAATCCTAGAAACAGAAAAAGTACATTGAATCAATATTTTCTGCTGTTGCTGAGTTCAGTTTTATGGAAGGCCTGTAGAACTTTAGGATAACAGTTGGTGTTTGTCTCCAGTTTGGCGCTCGGCTTGCTGAGATTCATGGTGTCAGGAACAGCCTGTTTTGAGTTACGCACCTGATGCACCTTCTGGGCTGGAGGAGTGGGATAGAAGCACTGGTATTGCGGTTGAATTTTTAATTCTGGCACCTTTTTTCAAGATCCACATGTCCTGAGTGAGGTAGAAATAGGAATGACACAGCAGAGGTGATGTCCATTCCCATTTGTGCTTCTTCCAGCCTAGAATTGTTGGTATTTGTAAATGTGGCTGTGGAGACACTAAGCTGACCTTTGTAATGCTTAATGAAATTAGGAGTAAAAATTACTTTGATTAAGAGAGTGCTTCTTGAAGTCCTGATTACAGCTGCGTTTTTCTTCTCTCCTTACTTGTCCCAGCCCTATGTAAGGTAGCCTGAGGTCTACTTTAATTTACTCCAGTTGGCAGTGGTCCCTGAGGACTTGTGTGCCACCTGGCCATGGCTAGAACAGGGCTGGTCCCAGCCACTCCTGTTCCCCACCCTGCCAAGGTGGGCAGGAGGGTGTGGGAGCTGGATATCTTGGATGAAAGCCCACCAGACATCTTATCCTTTCACCTGTCATAATAGCACCTGTGTAATAGCAGAAGGCCTTGGAGTAAGCAGGGACGGCAGAAGGCATGGAATTATTGCCTTTTACGTGATAAATAGTATGATGGGAATATAAAGCCAATCCAGGCTGTGCTCTGTATACTTCACCTGCCTATGAGTGTTCTGTAATTAGCCTTACATGCAGTACTCAAGGAGAGGTAAAAATTATATTTTAAAACCAGATGTGCATAAACCTGCACCATAAATTGATGCCTGACAGACAATTCTCTGAGCTTTCTAACAGCACACTTTGATTGCCTTTTGGTTCCTGTTTCATCCTTGCTCTCTTTTTACCTTTTCCTTTTTATTCTGTTTTTATGAGGTGCTGTAAGTGTAGGGGGTTTTTTTGTCCTCTCTCTGTGCTTGCTTGTACAGGCTTGTTAGGCAGACTCTTCCTCACCACACTGTGGTGAGGTGATGGTTCTGCAGAGCCAACAGCTCACAACTGGAGTCTCACAAGAGGGTGAGAGTGGGTGGATGGGGCACAGGGGACATGCAAAGCTCATGTGCTGCTCTCTGAAGGCAGATATTAGTGCTGCCCTCCCTGTTAGGCAGGAGAAGACAGAGTGAGAGAGGGTGTTTGTTTCTTTCACACAAGGCACAGTATTTTCGGTCCAAGGAAGAAAGAAGCCATGCTCTCTCTCCTTCTACCTACTTCTGCTCTTTTGCTCTGCCTCCATTTAATGCATTTTTGGTTTTCTCCTTCCTGACTGGAGCTCCAGGGACATCCTTCCAGTTGCTACCTACCTTCTTTCTGTATTGCATCAGGGATAAAAAAGGCTTACTTTAAGAAAATAGACTGTAGGGCTGAATTTTTATTTTTTTATTTGTTTGTTTGGGGTTTTGTTTTGTTTTGTTTCTCAGCTGTGTTGAAAGTAGACCTTTGCTGCTGTGTCTTATGTTGCATATCAGTACATGAAGCCTAATGCGCAGCTGCTTTCAGTACAGCTAGGAATGTTTTGGTCTCAGGCACGTGGCTTTGAAGCAAGAGCTCGTTTTCTCTTTCACTCAGCCAGAGAGATCCAGAAGAAGGGTATTCTTCATCTGAGTAATTTCAAAATTTGGAAGCAAATTTAGAGCTGATGACTGTTGACAAAGCCACCCCCGCTAACGGATCTAAATAGTATTTGTACATCATTTGTACATCCAGTTTTAAACAAAACCTGTTCTCTTCCTGGGAATCCTTCCTTCTCTTCACTTCTTCTTGAAAGGAAGAACTGAAATGCAGTTTTTAAGTACCCATTACCTATTTTTGGTATAGATCACATCAGTTGTGACAAGTTAAGTTGCATATGTGGCTTGCATATGGAAGTCAAAGTGTGACAGTGGAGATCTCAGAGTGCTTTGTGTCTGACTTACAAAAATTACCGTGAACAAGAAATTTTTGGTTTCAGGTAGTACACAGACAAATAAATGTGAATGGAATACAGACACTAAAATTTGTCAGAGAGGATAAAAATCTGAGAATATCAGCTCAGAAATTGTGGCTATTTATTTCACCTTAGTAATTCAGTAATTCTTTTCATTCTTTAAAAAGCAGCATCCATAAGAAGAAAAGGTAGTGCCTTTTTTTGGCAGATTGTGCCAATTGAAGCAAAACCCACCCATCATGTGTGAAGGAAAAGGATTTTGTTTCTGCTAATTTCAATGCAGCTTCAAATTTGGAGCAATCATTATGTAAAACTACACATACTTTAACTAATTTTTACTGGCTTATACAGTTTCATAAACCTGCAGAGATATGACAGAGCAGCCTGTCTGGCAAAAGCACAGCAAGAAAGCTAAGTGCTTAGAAATCGGCATCCATCTTTTAGACAAAGTAGATCAGAACATTTCTTTATACCTGAAATGAAATTACTGCTTTCTTGAGCTGCTGTCATGTTTGTTCTATTTTATCCTTCACTTAATGAATCCCAGAGCTTCAGGATTGCTGTTGACATAGTGATTGCAGCTGAATATAGAAGTTATCTTTCCGACTCTTTCACATCATATCTGCTTGTTTGAGAGGATTTTTTATCCATCAGTGTTTGAGTCCTGTACTGCTTTCTTGCTGTAAACAAAAAACTAATGAAGAAATGTATCTTCTTGGAAACAGAATGGTATCCGATATTGAAGTGGCAGAAAGGGAAAAAAGGGCCCAGTGTATTTACTGAGTAATCATCCCTACTTTGTCTGATATTATGCAATCTACCTGTAAGATAAAGTCCAACACGTGTGATGAGTTTCATAGCTTAAGTTTTCTCATGAGAGAGCCATGGAGGTTTATTGTAGCAATGGGGAACAAAGTGACACAAACCCCCTTATGCATCCAAAGAAAATCACTTTATTATAGAAACTGCTCCCCTTTTTATACCTTTCATCTCTACCACACAGAACCAGAACTTAACAGAAGAAGGGCACCCATTGGCTGCTCAGCTGCAGTGCTGCTGTGCACGCATTCTGTCACCCAGTCACCTTCCCGCTCACATGCTGTCCACGTGTTCCTACTCAGAGCTGCCTCTCACCCCCCCGAAGGCTTCCAGCCATCCAGAGCCTCCAGCTGTGCCTTCCCCACAGGGCCTTCTAGTGAATATAAGCCTTAACAGCTTTAACAAATATAACCCCATATTCCACAGTTTCTGTAGGTTTTGCTGCTGCCTGATATAGTGAGAAAATCTGAGTGCTACCAGAGAAAATACTTTAATTTAGGGGGAGTTGAGCTTTACCAGCCAGCAGCATCTTTTCAACCCCCTAGACAGAAAAAAAAACCCAAAAAAACCAAAAAAACCCCAAACAAACAAAAAAACCTCCTCCATCACAGGAGTCTTTGACTTCAGAATTACACTGCCCTGAGCCATCCCCCTCCAACATGATAATTTGGATCCTTAGCATGTGTATTCCTGAAGGAGAATTATGGAGAGCTTCAGTGAGCCCTTCTGCTGGCAGTGCTATGAACTGGAAAGATGAACATGTGAGTCAAGTGTCCAGGCTTTGACATATACATTCTTCTGTTGTCTTTGGAGACAGCCACACATCCTTCACTGCAGCTGTGATTGGCCACTACAGTGAATGTTTAATTTTGGTGATATCCTGTTAACAGTCCTGACCCAGAAATCATTCTGTCTTCCTTATCTGGTGATAATTTAGATATATGCTGTATTGCCTCTCCAGAAATTTGTGCTCAATTTTTAAAAAGGCAGTGATGAGAATGTAAGGTTTAAAATTAAACGTTACTGTATCACCTGTTAGGTTCTTTGATGTGCTATTTTTGTTATTGTTACGGTTAATTTTTTTAATGTTTATTGCAAATTTGTGTAGATATCTTTTATTCATTTCAGCCTACTCTGTCTTTTGTTCTTAAAAGCCCTCTGTCAGAGGCTTTCCTTGTGTGGATACTGGGAGGCACCAAATCACCTTTAATCTCTTTCTGATATACTGAATATTTCAACATTCTTTGACCTCTCCCAAACGACAAGATTTCTAGACTTTATCTGTTTGTTTTTTAAAAATCCCCATCTGAATGAGTTTTAATTTCTAGAAGCACAGAACTAGTTACGTTTCTTCAATTATGTGAAAGTGTTGCCACCTTCTTACAGGGATACCTGGTACAGAAGTTCATGGGGTTGTTTTATTCTCTCCTTGCCCTTGCTTAATAACTGCATCACTGTGATCTCAGGTTCACTTGCTTATTCCTGGTGATGCCCAAATTCCATTCAGGGCTACAGCTTGTCAGGACACAAACCTTATGTCATAAAATTGGTGTATTTTCTTGCTGTAGATGATCTTGCCCTTTGCAGTTAGAATACATGTTTTCAGGAAGCTTGTCCTACCAAGAGGCTCAGGTTATTTTCACCAATAACTGGCTTTTCTCATTGCTTGTCACTTTAGTGATTTTTGGAATGTCTACAAATTTTTTCTGGGGGGATCTTACATTGCAGGTTATAAAAAAACTCTTGCAAAGCCCTCCTTTGAACTTTGAAGACAGTTCTCTACTAAAAATTGTATTTTTGGATCTATAATTCACAACATTTATTTAATTTAATTAATAGTTCATTGGTATTTTTTATAGAATTACTTTTGAACATTATTTAGGGTAGATTTACTTATAACTGCCAGACATCTCCAGTAAAGTGTTGCAGTTACAGCAGGCTCCAAAATTTGACTCTGTGTGTGGGAAAAACAGACCCTTGTCATAATACACGTTTATTTTACACAAAGGAAATTGTTTATTTTAATTTTTTTTTCTCCTGACTGTGGTTAATTATTTTGGGGAAGGAAATTTTACATGTGATATTTCTGGTACTGGAGTTGAAATTTTACAAAACCTATAAACAGAGCTTTTCCCCCTCCAACCCACCGGAATAACATCATTATGGAACACTATCATCAGGTTCTCAAAGGCTTATTCTGTGGTCTGTTTACACAGAATTGTGTTTACATGGCAAGGTTTTTGTAGTGGGGTCTGCAGGGGTGGCCTCTGTGAGGGGAACAGGCGAGAAATGAAAAGGATGGAGCGGCAGCGAGGGGCAGCTGTGGATTGAGCTCAACCCCTGTTACCCATCCCTCTGCCCTTCTTGGGCAATGGATACAGGACTCAGAAATGAAGTGAAATTGAGCCTGGGAAGAAGAAATCAGAAGTATTTTAAGTTTTGCTGCCATTTTTCACTATCCTTCGTGTAATTGTCAGCAAATTAAATCACCTTTCCCCAAGCTGTCTGTCCTGGGTTACAGTATAAGATATGCACAAAGTATTCTGTCACCATCTTCATGAACTGTTGAAACCAATTGCTGAAGCAGTGTTCTTCCAGATTTCCCCCTCCCTCTTCTGTTAAGGTGTCTTCTGCTAAGGTGTCTTCTGCTAATGGGTCTTCTGCTAATGGGTCTTCTGCTAATGGGTCTTTTGTTAATGGGTCTTTTGTTAATGGCCTGCTGCATGACTCATAGGTAACTCCCTCCAGGAGTTCTCTCTCTTTAATGGGCCATTAAGCACCCCCTGTATGACTCATCATCCCATTGTGAGATGCTCCGCCCAGGAGGAGAAGCCAAGCATTCTCACCTGGATATAATCTGGGATTTGGGACCATATGGGGGACCTTACCCACTGGATTCCCAGAGGACCAGAGCTACCAGACCTTTCTACGGGATCACTGCTTCCATCATCCCACTCAGGTTGTATTCTGACTCTGTCAGTGGTCTTTTGTATTATTGCATCTATTTCATTTTATTTTATTTTATTCTTTTTCTCTTCTTCCTATTAAATTGTATTTCTGACTTAAAGCCTCTCACTCGTTTTGCTTTCAAACCACTACACTGTCTCTTTTGCCTGTGACAATAACTGATAAAGCAATTTCTCTGTCCATATCTTGACCCATGAGCCTTTATTATTGTTCTCTGCCTTGGTCAAGCTGAGGTGGGGAAGTGGGGGAGTCATTGGGTAGGCATCTGGAAGCCAGGCTAAAGCCAAGTCTACTCACAATAACAATAAAGAGTTGGGACACAAATGTTAGCAGCCTAGTTTTCTTGAACCAGAACATATTATTGTAAAGGGTTATGATAATGCTGCTCATATTTATGATGAAGGGTATTGGATAAATTGAAATATTAAGAAAATACTAAGTTTTGTTTGGCAGTAGTCATGGCAGGTGATTGCTCTCCCTCCCCATTTGTAGCACTGAGTTGATGCATTAAGTTTTATTCTACCACTTAATGTAGTTCAAAAATATTTAGCTGTATTTTAAAAAGGTACTCGTTATAAGAGCTATTTATGCTTGTTTTAGTCATCCTTTGTTTTGTTTTGTGGCTTTTAATGCTTTTTCAAATATAATTCATGTTAGTTTGGCTGTAGAAGGAGAAGATTTTTGACACTTGATAATTTAATTTTTTTAGGGTTTTATAAGGCAGTTTAGCCTTGGTGTAAAACAGCTACTCTTTTATGCTTTTTACTACTGGTGCATATTAATACTATTCTTCTTGTAATGAAAATGAAAAAAAAAAATGAAGGAAGGAGGAAAAAGTACCAATATTAATGGAAGATTTTTGTAATTATTTGTTACTGCAAGCTCCAGTCAGCAGATTTGGAAACAGTATATGAGAAAGTAATGTTGATCGTAAATTTCTGATAGTTTATTTTCGTATGTGACCAACATGAAGATTCCACAATTAAATTGCATGTGTTGCGATATGTTCTGCTGCCAAGTTTTAGAAATTATTTATAGTGAAAAAGACTGCTCTTATTATTATTGTGTGAATAGAGAGGAGCCAAGAGGAAGACATCGCCAGTTCTCTCCAAGGGGTTTTAAGAACATGCAGCTGTGAACATGTTTCCTGCTCCACAGAGCATGTTTTATTTTTGTGTTTTCTTTAATACCATGTATGTTGTGTGTCAGGTTGAAGATTTCTGTTCAAGTGCCCTCCTAGTGTGGGTTAGCAGAAGGAGATGTGGTATTGTGGCTTTCATTTGTGGAGACTTTCTTCTGTTGTGCTGGTTGAAGGCCAGAAAATTAGGAATAATTTTGGTTTTTACGTAATGTTTACTTATTTCTCTAAGAAACTGGAAGTTTTAATTGAAAAACACATTACTGGGTCGTGGAACCTCCAGTGATGGTTGTTTTATAATCCTTTAAATTTCAAAGAAATGAAATGCTCCATGATCAATTCACCTGTCCTTCTGGGTGGATAAGGTGAGCACTGGCTGAAGTTAAACCAGATGTTGCATACTAATTATGAGAATTTCTTTTTCTCTGCTTGCAAAAAACTTAGTTTGGATGTCTCAGAACTTCCCATACCAGAGGCTACTGGCAGGCACAGGTGCATGGCCATGGCCTTCTCAAGATGGCAGTGAGTTTCCTGCAAATCTCTCAGCCTCAGGGTAGCTCTGTGGTGCTGCAGGATGTGAGGACATGGGGACATGGTGCATCCCAAGGTGCCGCTGAGATGAGACCGTGTGGATTGGATTCCAAAGAATTTGGGAGGTCTAAATGAGACAGTAGCATTGTGTCACCACATGGATGAATAATCAAACAATGTTAATAATCTTTGCTAATGACAGTCTTCTGTATTCTTCAACTGGATTTGTTTGTAACACTTGGAAATAAGTTCATGTGTTTAAAATGTGTTGCTCTTGTGGAGCCTCCCCGTGTAAAATGGTGTAACTAACAGGTGACCTTCTCATCCACAGTGTAATTTCTTGATTGTGACCTGATTTGGTTCTCCTGTTTTATGGACTAATTAGACCAATGCCTAATGCAACAGCTTTAAATCCATATTTTCTGGCCTATCTGTGTCCAATTATTGCAATATTCCTTTCCAAAAGAGAGCCTGGGGTTGCAGTACCACAGATTTGGGCTGAAATCTTGAGTTAATTTATTTTCTTTCCAACAGCTTTATTAAGATAAGAAAATGAAGGAGCAGTAGGATGAGTGTCTTCCCTTGTGCATTATTAACACAAATGTCTTGCATGCTAATTGATTGCACCTATTTAAACCAGAGTACAGGTGTAATCTGAAGAAGCCATCAATTACCTAGCTGCCTATACAGTGGAAGTTATGAAATAGTATTTTGCCCTGGGAGACTTAGTGTCATGAAATTACATAAGCTCAGAGTGTTTCCTTTCATTTTTCTGTATAAAACACAAAAGAGTTTATGGAAATGTTTCCTGAAGGGTATTTATGTATAAAATTCTAAGGAGTACGCTGGCAGGAAAGGAACTTTCCTTTCAAATGCTAAACTTACCCAGTTCTGATGCTGCCTAGCCCATGATGAGCGAGGATTCTGCTTGTTAGAACTAAGAAACATCTTGCCTTTGAAACAACCAGATTTTAATGAATTCTGGCATTAAAAATTTAATAATAATTAAATTACTTGCAACTGTTGTTTTGAAGATGACTTTCGAACTGTGAGATGCTATATAGTCTGCCTGAGCTTTATAGGCACATAGCACTTGTTTATCCCATGCTGGAAGAAAAGGAAAAAGAAAAAAATTCAGATGAAGATCCTTGGAATTTGGTATTCAGTGCTGTATTTTTTCAGACACTCTTTCTCATTTCCATATAAAAATGAAGAATGAAGTTTAATCTTTAGGAGAAACAAATCGTTGCTGCAGATTTGGCTGTGAACTGCTTGAGTTACAAAGCTCTAGTAAGAAAATTGTTTATGTCTTTTAATTATAAGTTGTGCATAAGAAATGTTTATCAACGTAATGTTTCAAAAACATAGCAGATTTGACTCTGTGACATAGATGACAGAAATTACATCCAGAAATTAAGTTCTGAGATACCAGCTCTATGTAATGGCAAGGCTCTGTTTTAATTTTTGCCAGTTTGTAAGCAGTAATTACTGAAGAGTGAAAGATTGATTCCCAGTTTCTTTTGGGACTGGGCTTCTTTCCTCATCTAGTTGGTAAATGTAAGCAAATTCAGTTTGGTATTGCCTTTCCCAGAGGAAAGTCAAAGCATTGTCCTGTTACAATAGAGGTGATTATAGCTGGCCCTGTTTAAGCTAAAATTTTCTCTTTTCAACAGGTAATAATCCATAGTAGTACATAGAGCTAAGTTGATTGAATAAAATCATGAAAAGTGAATGTAAGAATTGCAAAGTCAGTCATCTTATGCTATATTTAATGCTAAGATATCAGATCATGCTGTGACTGAAATGGCTTTAAGTGGGTCACTGAGATACTTGTGCCATTGTTTCAAAGGAGCCCTGCTAGCAGCACAGTAATTTATTGAAAATAGTCTGCTTGAACTAAGAGTCTTTTGTTAATAATTACTGAAAAGAACTCATGACAAGTGCTGCTGACCTCGAGTTTCTAACAATTCTCTTTAGAAACTCCTCAGAGGCAGCATTTCTGGAAATTCTGCTATAGTTAAACAGAGCTGAGTTGTGTGATTGACTTTATGTATAACCTATCTTCTGGCATGTTTACTTTTAATGTTAGGCTGACTTGATGGTTAACACTAGCATATCTCCCTGCAGTTAAGAGTTGTAGTTAATATCTAAGAGACTTGTGTAACTTCTTTTAACTCCTGCTTTCATTTACGTAAATATAAGCAGTACAAAAATGAACATACAGTATTTTTTGGGGAATAGTCATTATGAGAGTGTCCACTGTGAATTAATCATATGCTGTCACAATTACATAGAATTTTTTCCAGTTTGTATATTTATACCTTCAGAATATTTTTGAAGTTAGAGTGAGTAGCATTTGACTAAACAATACTCTATTGTCTTGGAACAGTAAGTGTACTGTTTATAACCATTTCAATAAAAAAGTACAGATAATGCTTGTTGACTAGAGGTCTGTACCACCACTGTTAGGAGTTGGGAGTTTTACAGACTACCTCCCATTTCCCCCCTTGTTTTTATAGTTGTATTAATGATATACATTTATTTTCATAATTTCTGTATAAGAAAGATTTCTTACAACATCCTTGGAAGGCGGGAATATGGGCATCCTTACCCCAAAGTACTATTTCCACGTATTCACATTCAAGTCTAATTTCCGACAAATGCAGATAAAGTGATGCAGCATTAATTGGCTCTCTTCTGTGGGCTGTGTTGTGTGATAGGATCATTAGAGTTGGAAGGAGCCTCTGGAAGTCATGTATTTTATCTTGCTTCCAGGTTAGAGCAGGAGCTTTCCCAGGTGAGTTTTGGGTCTCTCTAATGGCTGAAGCTTCATAACCTGTGGTTGTAGGCAGCCTGTTTCTGCACTTAGTCCCTCTCCAGTGAGGGGATTTCCTTTGCTGCATCGCGTGATTGTTTCATTTTCTTACTGTGTATCTGTGATGACAGTCTGGCTCTGTTTTTTCTTGCTGTAACTACATCCTCCCTTGACTTCTCTGCTATGTAGAGAAGTTCTCCCAGATGCTTGTATGTCCATGTGCTGCGCCCCACTAGCCACCTTTGTGGCCCTCTGCATAATTTTATCCTGGTTTATCTTTATGTAGGACTTGGATAAACTCACTATTTTTGCAGAAAGGAGGCTTAATCAATGTGATACAACTCAGGCAACCAGGAGAGAGTGGGGAATAAACATGAGTTTTCTCACATCGGTCCATAAACAATATAAAAAAAGTTGTACTTCATCCCTGTCTAGATATGGTGACTATAAATCAATAAGACTTTTGATGTGTAACTTCTGATTCTACTAGGCTCAGCACTTTCCCAGGTTGGTAGGAACGTGTATATAACAAATTAACTGCAACTGATCATAGCTTCTTTGGGTCTGGCCTCTGAAAGCGGGCAAAACCAGGTATTATAATTACTATAAAATGACTTAGAAGTAAATATTTGCCCTCTTCATAGCCATAGTGGCAATATATTATGCTTTATGCTATTTTAAATAAGCATCTGTTTCTCAAGTAAACTACTGAAATAATTGGACTTCAAAAATTGCCTTTTCCATAAAATCGAAATGTTAAACTTCCCAGTTTGTTAGGTCTTCAATTTGTGCTTATTTTGGTAAATGTTATGTATATAAGCCCTTCTGTGAAATACAGTTTTTCTGAATAATATCTTGCCCATGCAGTGAGTGCAGGATTAGGACACGAGTTGAGTGATGTGGAAACAGCCATATCACCAGCTGACTTGTCAAACAGTGAGGTATTGGAGCCTACTTATGCCACTTGGTTTTGACAGTGGAGTTGCACACCTTTTCTCCTTTGTGACAGATTTGAGAGCACACATTGTGTATGGGAACACAGATCCCATATGGATGTGGACAGTATTCTGCTACAATATTCTGCTGTTTGGTGAACCAACAATGTCTTGGACTTCGACTTTCCACAGCTGTGCATCTAACTTATTCAAACATTTTCTTTAGTTTTGTTGCCTGGAACAAAGAGTCAATTGCTTTGTAACAGTTGTTTGAACACTGGGTGTTTACGGATCTTATGAATTGCCCTGTGAACCCAATTGAGGCTCTTCTACTTGTATCAGCTGAAGATCCTGAAAAGTTTGGAGTCTCTTAAGATTTGTTGCACTTTTATAATTTACCAGATGGAAATTTTAATTTTTTTTTGTGATTGTGAAATGTGCAATGCATTTATCATCTCCAGGGAAAGAACTTAAAACTGACTAGGACTGTAAGTTTTTTTTCTTCTAATTTGAAAGAAAGAGGTGCACAGTGAGTGTAAAGTTCACTGGTATATATTTGAAGTGTAGGCATCTTCAGCAGGATTTTGGTAATTAACCTGTTTTAGCTACTTGGATCTTGGTATTGTGTGATGATACTACGTTTAGGAACAAAATGCTGAAGTTTCCTTGGGCATATCTCAGCTGTATTGATTTTAGTGGATTTATGCAAAAAAGGTAAGAAGAGGTAGATAAATACAAATAAGCATTTTGGTAAGTAACATTTAGTTTCTTATAACAGAAAGGATGCATGATCATGCTTGCAAATGTGGAGGTGAAAAATTGAAAAAAATTGATTCTTACTGTGGGAATAAGTACAGAGAAGACTTTCCTATGAGAACAGAAAGAGCTTTAATAGTACTAAAAATACTTGTAGACAAAACTAAGTCAATATAAATTTGCAAACATCTCAATTATTGAATATTAACATACTTTTGCCTTCTTATATTTAGTGCTAGGTGTAGTCTAGTTTCTGTAAAAACATGTAATGATTTTCTTCTTGCTAGTTGCTAGGTCTTTTTTTAAACCAAGATTTAGACCTGTAATGATGGACTAAAGCAGAGTGATACAGAGGGCATGTATGAAGCATTACCTCAGGACTACAGGAATGAGCCTCTCTAAAACTATTAGCCAAATAATTTGGCCTAAGTGATAACTGTCTCCCTACCCAAGATGGAAGCTCCAGCGTTGTTTGGGTTATTGCAGCTCTGAATGGGATAACAGATGGGTTCCCACATCTAGCAAAACAGTAAGGTTAATTCTGCTTCAACCAACAACTCTGAATTGAACAAAATGTGTTTCTTGGCAGCCTTCATGGACCATTCTCAGTCTAGCTGTGCAAGTGGGGGAGATGGTTTCTGTTACCTAACTTGCTTTCAATTGCCTATGCTTGATTTTTATACTGTGCTGCTTCTGTGTCAAAATGTGACATCCCCAAGTCCATCAAATGCCTTTCTTGAGGAAATGTCAGGTGCATATTCCAGACTATGATAATATTCAAATCCTGTGTTCAGCTTTGAGTCTCTCACAAGAAAGTCACTGAGGTGCTGGAGCATGTCCAGAGAAGGGAAACCTCTCTGGAAGCCGGGAAAGGGTCTGAACACAAGTCTGATGAGAGGGATTGTTTAGTCTGGATAAAAAGAGACTCTGGGAAGGCCTTATTGCTCTACAGCCACCTGGAAGGAAAGCATTGGTTGCTTGTCGCATGAAGAAGTGATGGGACAAGAAGAAATGGCCTCAGGTAGTGCTGGGGAGTTTTATATTAGATAATAGGGAAAATCTCTTTATGTTTTGTCAAACAGTGGGACAGACTGCCCAGGGAAGTGCTTAAGTCACCACCCTGGAAGTATCTAAAAGATGTGGACATGTTGCACTTAGGCTCATGGTTTAGTGTTGTGGATTTGGCAGTGCTGGGTCAGTGATTGGTCTCAATGATCTTAAAGGTCTTTTCCACTTTGACTGGAAAAGTCTTGACTTTTCTATGGCTCTCTAATGGAATCAGTGTCACCTTTCTTCTCAGCGCTCCCAGGAGAAGTTTTTGCTCTTGGGGCGGGGAGTGACAGCTGGGAAATAGCTGAGTTTATAGAAGCTGTTAGACAACTGTAAAGGAGTGAACAGTTTGACTGTAAAGAAGTGAGAACTACTTCACTCTGGCAGGAAGTGAGGGTGTGTAGGACCAGGCAAACCTTCAGTGTCCAACTTGAGTATTTTCCGTATTTTCTTAGTTAGCCTGGATAATCTTTGATCATCCTTCTATCAGTGAGAGTTTGTTGCTTGTTCTGTGGTTTTACTTTTTATTAAAATTTATATTAGAATACAGGGAAGATACTGGGATAGTGTTGTCCACTCATCCGTCAATGACCTCAGCCACTGACTGGTGGAATGTTGCATGGCAGCAGGTCCAGGCTGGGCCTTTGAAGTGTCAAAGCCACCGGCGTTACTCCTCCTTAATTAACTGGATGAATGCCAACACTGACATAGTGTAGTCGTCCCAGGCCCAATGTAGATATAAGCTGTGTATTTTAACAGCATAATTCTCTGGTAGATGACCAATTTCCAGTTAAAATTTCATATGTTTTGCATGACTGGATATACCAAATGCCCTTTACCTGTGTGCTGTGGCTGGGATAACTGATCACTACTCCAGTGCAAGTCCTGCAACCTGGGGGACTTGTTAGTTTTCATACTGATTGAATACCTGCCTAAAATTCTCAGCAGGTTTCTGACTGAGACATCAGCAGGCTATGGCAAGTCAAAATCCATTAGATTTGTGAATTATAACTAAGACATCTGTGCTATCCTGGTTCATTTTTATTGAAGCCAGATGAGTTATGCTCCCAGGAGCAGCCATGTAGGTTGGCATCCACCCTCTCTTCAACAGAGGGATGGCAACGTAAAGCACCTTTGGCATCTTGGTGAGAGCTGCTGGATTTGTTACAACTGGGAAGTTGTATGAGATTGTCCTTGAGAACATTTGTTATGTGGGTAATTCAGCTAGAGCAAATAGGCCAAATAAATTAATGCATTAGTCCTTAGTCATGGCTGAGACATTGTAGTGGCTGAGGAGCAGAGCCTGGGAGAAATAGTTGCTGGGATGAATCTTTAACATGGTGGATACTGGGGCAACACCTGTTAGGAAATGAAATGTTTGGTTTAGACTTTTATGGTGGAAAAGATGTACTGAAACCTACACTGACTCATATAGAACTGCACGTTTCATTGGAAAGAGACAATCTTTCAGTTTCAGTGACTGTCTTCCTTTTATTAGCTACCTGGGCTGAAGTTTCAAACCTCACCTTGACTGGGAAGCATCAGTATTTTGGAGGATGCCCTAAATAATAAAACAGCCTTCTCCACTTCAAAACAAATACGATTGTTTAAAAATCGTTTTACATACATGTTGTAACACGTGCATAGAAGGAGATACATATTCTAGTATGGTTTTGGGTGTTGTCTCATATAACAGTCCTGATATAGTTATTGTCAACAGAGAAGTTTTGTGAGCAGGAGTTCATATCACCAGAAAAAAAAAAGGATGCAAAAATTAAAACCTTGCATTTTACAAGGAAGGGTGCTTAGTCACAGTTAATTCTGGAAAATGAGAGTCACTGACTTTGCAACAGAACTTCAAGAGGCACTACTTCGGTGTATCTTATTTAGCAGCCCATTGACAAAGGGATAAGTATGGGCATGGTTGAGGTCCACAGGAAGAGATACACCCTAAAAATTTACAAAAATGGTGCCAGGGGAAGCCTAGGGGCTAGTGCTTTATAAAGTTCTGCTGAATATGCTGCTGGTTTTACTCTAAGCAAACCACATTACTTTATTCTCAAGCAATCAGATCAAAACTGAAGGGTGTGAACCTCCTATCTTTAAGCAAAAGGTTTTGTGGGGTTTTAGTTTGTTTGTTGTTTTGGATTGGTTTGGTTTTTACTTTTGGATTTCAGTGAGAATAGGATTTTATCCAAATCACCCAGTAAGCTGAATTTACGGTAAACCAAAGTAATGCTGCTGAAAGTCTTGTGTTCAGCACAGATCAGAGATGAGTAATTTTACCTTCAAGATTTGGACATAACCAAACAACGATTTGGACATAACATTTTGAGCAAGTTAAAAATGAAAATAGTGATCTTCTATTTGAAATGTTAGGGTCTAGTCTGCAGAGCATGTCATGACTTGACTGCTGTGAAAGAATTGTATTGGGCATATGCAATATTTTAAATAATTCCTTTAAAACACAATCATTTGAGGTTCATCTAGTGCTCTGTGGCAGGACGCAGCTGTAACAAAACTGGAGATTCTCTGCAGGAAACTCCTGACAATATACCAGTGGCTTGCCTGCAAGCTCAGGATTTAAACAGAAGAGTTTTTACAATCAGCCTTCTGTTTCATAGTTGATTTTGCTTTCATTGTAGTCATCAGTTTTTCACTCTGATTACTGGTAGGTAGCTGGGACCTGTGTGCTGAGTCCAAAGAAAGGAGATTAAGCTCATGAGCCCCATAGCTCCACTGTGAGGAAATTTTAGGCTGAAGGCTTACAATCTTATTTCTAACATTAATGTAAAATTCTCTGCCTTAAAAGTCAGTGATAAATCTCACATTTATTTAAATGTAAACTAGTTATTTTCACATCACCAGTGAAAAAATCTAAACAGATTTTGTCTTCTGATAATAATCAACTCCTTTTTTTTCCCTAATGTGAAATACATTTGTGATTTTATGTCGATAGTCAGCAAGCTGTTTTAAAATTGTTTTCCTTTTTGCCTGAGATGTGTAAGTGGACTCATAGAGTATAGTATATAGGAAAGGGTGGTATGCTTGTGACATTTCATTAACTAACCTCTTGAGTCTGATAATGGAGATGCTGCAAGGATGCCTTTTTTCTGTGGAGTCATGATACTGAGACTATGAGCAGTAAGGGGTCAACTGCTTACATCTCTGCAACTTTTGTTAATGCAAAGACATACTTGTTTTGTACTAAATGTAAAGAAAGAAGGATCTGGGTCTGTGAAATTAAGTGTGCCATGTTTGTGTAAAGATTTTATGATATGCATATCTCTAATCTGCCTATCAGCTGGCAGTAATCAATCCAGATTTGCACATGTATATAATTGCTTTATATTCTTCTTCATGGGGATGTATTGTAAAGATGGGTTTGTTTTCTTTTTTTTTATTATATGAAATATTCTTATTAACTTACATAGGTAAGCTGCCACCATTTATAAAAATATAACTCTCATATATATAAGTATATGTCATAGATATCATATTATACCATGTATAAGATGTTTTCTTGAGTGTTGATATCGAAGAATAAAAACCTGCAGGAATAGGTTTCAAGTCAAGGTATAGCAGTTAGTTGTTTCGTAGCCTCATGTTAAAACCATCATTCCCCAACAACCTTGTTATGTTAACCATCTCTTAAAAATAAAGAGATTGTGGTAATTTTATTGATGAATATGTGAACATGCAAATTGTGTTCTCTGGTTTGTGCAGTCTTTCCATATTACATAAGACACTTCTAAATATAAAACCATTTTAGAGATCCAATGAAGAGTAAGCAGTGAGAAAGTAGTGTCCTTGTCTGAATCACTGTGATTAACGTCACTACTTGAGAGGTTTAATTGCTCAAAGGGAAAAAGAATGGTGGCCACAGGGAAAGAAAATCTCACTAAAATACGCCATAGTTTCGCTTAAAACCACACAGAATGTTTTCATAGGGAGATGAATGTGTTACCACTACAATTCCTTGCCCAAGAACTTGTTCAGAGTAATACTGACTTTTTAATGAAATCGCTGAGGAAATAGCTGTAAATTCAGGGTGAGAAGCTTGTGGGACTTTCCTGAAAGGAAGTTTCAAGGCAGAGTTAGCCCTGCTGGAGTTGGTTGTTCTCTTTGTAGGTTTTTTGCTCATCAACTTTCAAATTCTGCAATGAATTATTTCACAAAGTTTTGTTCAAATCTGTTTAGCTATTTCCAAGAGTGAAACAAAGAAAAAAATGGCTGTCAAAGAAAAGAAAACCAGGTAACTTTTGGCTGAGAAACTTTTGGAGCAAAGACTACAGTTGTTGTCAGCATGGTGACCACGCCAGAGATGTGTTGTTCTCTGTTTTTTTTTTTAAAGATATGCCTAAAATAAGCCCATTTAAGATGATGGAATCAGGAGAGATTTCTTCATACTTTATCAGCGAAGTCCTATTAAGGATGCTATTTCACACTGACCCTATCAGGTCACGGTGTTTCTGATGTTTGAGTTTGGGCACCAAAACTGAAAACAATTTTCTTGCCTTTGGAGCCATCAAATGTGTCACCTGTCCCACAATATGAGAGTGTGGAGAAATTTCCTGTCTTGATTCACTTGGGGACAAGGGCAAAGTCAGCAGAAGAGAGTGAAGAAGCAGATTGGAGGTGGGTCAGAGTTGTGGAGAGAGGATTCAGTGCAATCCACAGGAACCAGAGAGGGAGGATGGCTGGCTGGGGGAAGCAGCAGTGTCTGTGACAAGGGGATGTGAGCATGGAGGATGCTGTTAGTGCTCTGTGGAATGAGGCAGCGTGTGGGAAAGCTGCAAGGAACTGGGAAGTGGTTGGGGAAAGCACACAAAAACTCTGGGTTACACCATGGGCAGATCTAATTAAGGAGCACAGCACTGACAGCCAGGGAAGAGCAATGATGCCAGGGAGGACGACAGTGATAGTCCTGTGTGAGTTGCAGGGGGTGGGGAAACAATTGGTGATGACAGTTCCACATACACAAAAAAGAATGAATTAATGGTTTGCAGGCTCTGTTGATGCTTTAAATTTAAATTACATGTGTTGCTGTTTTAACTTAACACTTGTGGTTTGTGTTTATTTATGTGCAGGGGTATCATTCTACAAAAAAAAAAAAAGAAAAGAAAAGGCTGGCTTGGATTCTGTTTTATCTGAATATGCAGGGCTGGAATCTGCAGCGATTCAGGAAGTGATTGACAGCTGAATGATTTGGGAATTGATTGACAGATAAATGAGGCACTCTGGCTGTGAGTGTGGGTGTGAGGGGCCAGACAGACTAGCAGAGAGTGACAAGACCTGGGAGCTGTGATGGATACCTCCTTTTCATTCCCCTTTGCTGCTGCAGCTCCCTGAGTGTCCTTCTTTCCCATGCAGGGGCTTTTATGTTGGGGTTTTTTTTAGTCAAGCTTGTTAAAGTTGAATGGAGCCCAGCACCAGTAAAATGAGCCCATGCAGTGTGTGGCACTGCATAGCATCTCTTCAGGACAGCCAGAAATTTTAGAAGGGGAAGGAGAGAATGCAGGTGGATTGAGTTCCCCATTAGCAGCCATTATGGCCTGCTAATGGGTAACTTACTCTTGTACTGGTGCAAACGTGTTGACTGCTTGTGTGTGTGTGTGTGGCATTTGTTAATGAGAATATCTGGAAAACTATTTTTAGAACAAAAATACTTGTGGTGTATCCTTCATTGCTCTAATGGGAAATGTCTCTTAAACAAAAAATTAAAGGCATTTTTTAAAATTACAGTCTTCGATTTTTTAAAAATATTAATTTGCAGATGTTTATTATGAGAAATGTAAATGAGAATTAAGTTTCCAGTAGAATGAAATAAGTTTTCTGGGAAGCACTATAGTAATCAAGTTATCAAAGATGTACATATGTACATTTTTTAGGATAATGTATGTATTCCTTTGCCTTCTGTCTTACTGCAGAAGTAAGTAACTTGGTGGTGTCAGCCTATATGAGAAATTGAACTTCATCAAACTGGAAATAAAACTTTTAAATATTAAAAACATAAAGTGTTTGGGAAAAGCTCTTTTGGGATGTGAGCGACTCTGTGGTGGGGCAGGGCTCCCTTGCGTTTGTGGTGGAAAAGGAAGGTTCCAAAGATCTCTGTGCTTTGAAAGGCTTGTTGAATGGACAGAACTACTATTTTTGTTTTGTACTTCCCCCTGTCTTTCTTCCCTGAGTCACCCAAGCTCTAGCTAGGGAGAAAAGGTGTCTCTGTCCTTTCAAGAAATATATCCTCTCTTTGTCTCTTCCATTAGTTTTGCATCTGAGAAGATTCCACTGTTTTTCTTGTAACTTTTTCTCTTGTACTATCTCTTCACTGATAATGAGACAGTTCATTTAACGGAATTAGATGATAAACAAAATCATGCTGGCACCATTGCTTTTGAAGAAGTAAAATGTAAGAAATTATTGATTTTTTTTTTTAAACTGAGCTTGATAGAGCTTTCTAAGGTGTAAATTGACTTGAAGATGAAGATTTAAGCCTCTGTGTTCTATACACTGTAGCCCTTAACTCTTGAACATAGGGATTTAGAAAGAAAGGGTTAAAAAATAAATTGAGAATTTACTTGGGAATTACCATTCTAAGTTGCTGACTTCATGACCAGAACATTGATGAGACTTTGCGAAATGGAGACTAAAGGAGGGGAAAGAAAAATGAGGGGATGGTACTGGTAAAAGTCAGAGAGTAGCAGAAATAATTATTCTAAGAAAAGAAGCAACTGGAAGGCAAAGAGGTTGACAAGGCTGAGAGCAGGTGGTAAGCAGCGCACCAAATTTCGGCTTTGCTGAGGGAGAGAGAGCATGAGAAGGTGGTTTGTTTTTTGCTCAGTCTAGTGGAGCTCTGTACAAACAAGGTTCTGCAGGTATGCTCAGCTCTGACAGTACAGCTATTCATTCTGAATGAAAAAATCGCAAAATAAAGCATTATTTTGTTTGTACACAGCAAGATGTACACTGACCTTTTCTCCTTCCTGTTGTTATTGCTTCTAATAAAACTTCCCAAACAACACAAAAAACCTAACCATTCTGCCAGCTAATAGTTTGAGCCAACTTCTTATAATGAGAATATAACTTCATTGCTTCTTTTTTTAACAGCTGAAGTAATAGTAAAATCCTGGAGCAGTTTGATAGAGTGAGTGTCAAGTCTTTAATTTTTAACATTTCTCTTTCTGAAAGCCTTTTAGAGTTCAACTCTTTCCTAACACTCTCCCTTGTCAGTCTTGCACATAAAACAGTTAAGCAAAGCAGGTGACATATTTGGTCCCTGTGCTCTGAAACTGCTGTGCTTAATCAGTTTAATATGGTCCATTGTTAAAAATGACCCTATAATACTGGCTTTCACATTTGTGTATTAGTCTTTACATGTTGTTATTGGTTGTAAATATAGCACAATTTATAATCCCTTTTAGCTGCTTGCTAATATAACTTAATTTCTCATTTTAAATATGCACTGTGTAGTCCGTGGAAATAGTAGTGTGATGAATATATTATGTTAATGTATACACCTTATAGCTTATAGAAATAACAGTCTGATGAATGTATCATACTGTAGGCCTTAGCAAAATATAAAATGCTAAAATATTTCTATGTAACCGAGAGAGCTGTATGAAGCAATTGTTTCCCACATCTGCCGACTGACCTCTCCAAGTGATAAGATAACTGTGACACAAAACAGAGCACCAGAGTAGAATTAGAGAAGAACTTGTTAACTACTCACTATCAGGGAAGTGTGAAACAACAGGATGAAACCACAAGAAGGAATAAAATATATTGACCTGATCTGCGGGATGGCATGTAGATAAGTCAAAGTGGAAAACTAAAACAAAGGAAAGTTTCTGCAACATCAAAAGCTACCACAAACGTTTGAATAATGCACGGAACTTATGAATATATATGTACCTTAGTAATATAACAGTATATAGATAACAGTGTCTTAATGTACTGGTGTGTTCGTTGGCTGATAGCCAGGAACACCCCAGTGCTGGACATTGTCCTCTTTTATTACCTTATTAAACTTTTGAAAAATATTCTTGGAGTGAACTTTCATTTTTCACATCCGTGAAAATGCATGCAAGACCTAATTTAAAAGAGGTGTTTAAGTGGATGACTATAGGAGAAGATAGGATGTTAGAACTGATGCTTTGGTACCTCAAGTGCCTTGTTTTGGCACAAAGGCAGAAATCACAAAATCACAAATAGGAGGAATAGAACCAAACATACCAGGACTAGATGACTGATACAAAGAAGATTATAACTATGTATTTATTCCTCAATTGATATTTTGTATGTACATTGACAGAAGTAACATGAGAAATATTGCTGTAATAAAACATAAGAAATAAAGGAAGACAAAAGAAAAAAGAAATAAGGTAAAATAACTGAAAAGCGGACAAAACACAAACCAAGAGTGCCAGAATAAGTAGCAGCAAAAATAGACTTTTGAAATTGCAACAAGTTTATATGAGAAAGATTTCAAGAGGGACTTCAATGACTGGGAAGAAATTGCAGAAATCATGTCATGAAAATCACCTAGAAAACAGAGGATTCTTACTTCATTTAGAAGGAATGTGCCAAAAGTAAGTACAGGATCCTTTCTCTGCCAGAGTAACACTTCCACCAAGTGCTCTGCTATGGAGCTGCTCACTTCCCAGAGTAAAGGGCCCTCTCCTGTCAAGGAGGTACACCAGGTCACGCAATTGTGAGTGAAGAGCAGTTTCAAAAAGTAGAGAAACAATACTAACCTACATATTCACCATTCCCAATGAGTGGTTGTATTCTGTATTTTTAAATTTCATTATTATTGTCAGTTCCTTTCTTAGCTGTAGAATTATTCGAAGTACATGAGAATGATGGAAGTGTTCATTGGTATTCAGTTCTTCAGAAAAGCTCTTTTCTGTGAAAACTTGAAATGCATTATTATCTGTAGCTAATGGTGTCATATGGTGAATGTAGATGCTAATGAACTGGATAATGTTAATATCAGGGGATAGATTAGTGGATAGATTTTAAAATAAAATGTATACGGCTAGAATTCCTCTAAACAGAACCAGTTGCTGCTATTTTGTAAAATGCCATTCATCACAGAGGAGAGATCAATTTTAAAGCGCTAGTAAGTATTTAATTACGTTTGCAAAATTTAGTTGTCTTCCCATTACTTGTTTCCTCTATTTGCGCTTTGTTGTCTTCATTGGTTCCTACTTAGAGCATTCCTTTTAACATGTATGCAGGTCTAAATTGCATTGTTACTCCATGTAAATGTAAATATACTTGCTTACATCTTCTCCCCAAAAAGGACACCACTGAACTGATTTCCCATAAGCCAAACATTTTTAAAATATAATTTCTTTAACTTTTTTCTTCTATGTTTTAGAGTCAAGTAAATTAGTTTACATCTATCTGTGACAGTGCCTCAAAGTGCGCTCCAGCCAGTAGTTACAAGGGGAGATGTTAAACTGGCAGGAGCCCACGGTCCTAGAAATGTATCCCTCTCTCAAGAAGTTTGTCCCTGAGCAGATAGATTTGTGACAGATGCAGTAGTTTTAAAACCAGAAAAATATGGTGCATCTTCAGATATTTTTTCTAAAATAGTGTTTTATGACTGGTATACAATGGATTGACCACTAGTGAAAGCTAAACTCGTCTACAGGTATCTTAATATCCAGCATTTAGAATTCAGTGTCATTTGTTACATCCAGGCAGGTCAGACACCGTGTCAAGTTCTTGGGAAGATAGGGAAGTCTGTGTTTGTGTCCATAAATCCTAGGACTTCTCACACAAAAACTACTGAAAATATGTTGGCATGTCTGCTGGCACTGAAATACAAGCTGAGAGGCAGGGATGGTTTAGTACCTTTTGGATAGTTCATTGGATGTATACTTATGGCAGCCTGTGATATTTAATTTGTGTTTGTTAAATTCTCAGTTTCTGAAAGTATTTACTTCTGTTATATGATTGTGCTGGGGAATATCTTGCACGTATCAAATAACACTAATGTAAATTCATCTCTGTTTGGACATGCATTTTGGAAATTAAGGTTAAGCTGTTTTGTCTGGGTGAATATTTGTAATTGTTTAGCATTTTTAATTTTCCTCTGCTTGAAAATGTGGTATGCAAATTGAGGCCTGGGTGGCACACTACCTTGAGGAAAAGGGGCCCTTCATCTTCAGTGTTGAAAAACAAGATCTTTGATTTCAGAGCTTCATGCCTTGCTGCTTTTGTCAGGGGAAGGTGATGAAAAATTGCAGTGGTGTCTAGTCTTTTCCGATCTTGAGGTAAGGAGGAAGAATAGCCAAAAAGAAAAGTGAGAAAATGCTATTAGGGAGCACCTATTTCTGTGCTGTGTCTGCTCACTCTCACGTGTGAGTGTGTGCTGCCTTTGTTTTTTTTTTTAATCTCTCCTGCATAACCTTTACCTAGGGAAAGTACTGCAATTTGGTCTCTGAGCATGCTGCATCAGGAGGGACACTTTGGTGGGCATCTCAAAAGGCAAAGGTTATGTTCAACCTAAGTTCTAAGCCCTTTTTCTGAGCAAAGGCACATGAATTCTTCTGTGTCTTCCTTAGCTTTTTTTGGGTTGTAAGAGGTACAGTGTACAGATTGAATTATTTTCAGGAGAAAAGCATCATGAGGTCTGGTTGATCTAAAAGAGATAATGCATTATTCAATTTTAATAACAAGAGGCTTTACTACCTGTAGCACTTTTGCTTCAATAGAGGGACTAACATCCTACTGAGGCAGAGATTTTGTCTTTAAATTCAGTTAATGTCAGTAATAGTTCTGATGTGGCCTCCACTGCTCTGTACAAAACAAGAGAGAAAATTAAAATATACCCAATAAGATAAACCTCACTGGAACTAAAAAGCAGTGAGCTGTCTGAAAGATGAGAATTTTTGATGTCTAAATATAGAGTAATATGAATGTTAAAACACAGTATTGTGTTTTAAATACAGTGTTGTATGTACTGCTTTTAAAGGAATAATTTCAATTTGATTAAGAAAACTACAGTTAAATCAGCCTTCTCCTGGATGTTCTGGCTGTCTTAGCTAGTGTAAACCTGCCTTTCTGGTTTATGAAGCTACAGTGCTAACATGTAAAGCAAGATGTTATGACTCATTGAAACAATTCTTTGTTCTCTCTTGAAAACATTGCTATGGTATTTTCAAATGTACTTGGGTTTACCCCTAAGAATGCAAACCTTTCACAAGTCTGAGCTTAATGCAAGGCAGATTATGTAATTTTTGCAATGCCATATAATGTGAATGTAATCCTGTTAAACGTCATTAATAGTTTTGGTTGGGTTCAGCTTTGCTGAATTTTGATGTTATTTTATCAGAGGAAATAAGATGGCTTCTCTTAGTTTGCAAAACTTGGAGCAAATGTAGTTAAAATGTGTTTCAGGACAGAGAAATAGTTACTAAGGGATTCATCAGCAAAACTTCTTTCTTGACTCAACTTGAAGATGCGAATTACTTGCATGAAACCCTGAAATCATGTGCTAAAAATGAGAACTTCAATTGAAAATGAATCTGCAGTTGTTTCACCAAGGGTTAGTGTTTTACCTGGACAGTGCTCCGTAGTGCTGGGAAAATACAAGGTTAAGGAAGGTGAGGTTTGAAGGGTATGAGGAGAGGTCCTGGCTCACATCCTGTCTGTTCCCATGCAAAGCATTTTGTGTTCATTTGGCTCTGCTGAAAGATATGAAAGGGATTGGCAAAGAGGGCTGTGGAGACTACAACATGCAGTCTGTTTTGGCTGAGGATAACCAAAGCACCAAGCATCTTACTGCTGTAGAGGTGGAGAGCCCCCAGACATTGTAAGCTGGATGGATTTGCTCAGCCTTCCCTCAAAGCCAGACCACCTGTTTCTGCAGGACCTGCAATTATTGAAGTGTTAACTGAGTTGCATCAAAAGACAATAAATTAACAGGCATTTATGTTTTCTCTCTGCCTAGCAGTATAAGTAAAAAGCAGTTAAAAAGCCTTTTATCTCTGAAAGGAAAGAAAGGAGGCTTTAATTGTAACCAGACTAGGTCTGAAATATGCATTTTTCTTGGAGATAACAAACCAGCTTTAGGGTCCCTGGAAGAAAAGCTGTCCCAAAAACTCCTTGTGCAGTCCTCAACTGAATGAACCAGAAGACTTCCAGCCAAGAAGTGTAGTTGCATTCTAAACAGGTGCAGAGTCATGTATGTTGAACTCCTGTAAGGCTAAAGCTTCTTTTATTATTCCCAGGATTGTGTTCTATTATTGTAAGATACTTGAATGGGAAATTGACAGCTTCATCTTGGTGGCTCAATCAGTATTTCTTAGTGCTGTTAATAAAACCAGCTGGTGCTGTGAATAATGGTACTCTTCAGACAAGGAGTGGAAAGCTCAGTGAAAGCAAACAGGTTTGAACTTCACACAATCACAGAAGCTGAGCAAGGGTTAGGTGGGCACCACTTGATGTGTCCTGTGAGCCATGGTGCAAGGCAACCCTTTTTATACCTTCTTGCAAGGATTTACTGACCTCACTGTGGTTAACTGAAAAAAACACAAACTCTGAGTGGCTGATAGTGGAGATCCTTTAGCCTAAAATGTTCTCTGAATGTTTAGTGCCCACCTGGAAGTGCTGTCATCATTTATCTGCATGGGTCATTTGGAGTCAGGCCTGCTTGTTTATTTTCAACTTTTCTTGTGTCTGTTTCTAAAGATGCCTGTCCAGTCCTAGGTTCCCAAGACACTGTTGTACTGTTTAAATGATGATGGAAATAGTTAACAAACTAGTTAACAAACTATTGCTGAAGGTAGTTTACCTTATATGACGCAGAGTCATATAACATGCCAGTTGGAAGGGGCTCATTAGGATCGTCAAGGCTCATTAGGATCGTCAAGTCTAATATATGAATGATGAGATAACAATGCCCATTTTAGTGGGATGTCTTCTCTGCTTCTTTTGAATGACAACTAATTTAAAAATAAAACAAGGAAGGACAATTACTACTTCAGTCTTAAGTTCCTACTGTCTAGTCATCAAACGTGTATTTTTAGTATTTTTAAGGTGTGTTTTGTTTTGTTCTGTCTTTTTTCTGCAGTGCTCCTGATAGTCACTCTACAGCTTGTCTTGTCTTGTTCTCACAACCTGAGTTGAGCTTCTTGTTGAGGAAACTGATGATGAAATCACTGTGTTGCTCTGCTTTATCCAACTTGATAAATAGAGATTTAGTGAATTTCTGCTTACCTTAATCATGTTTCCCCCCAGATTACCCTCGGTTTTGTGGGTGATCATTAAGGCTCACTGTACATACTGAGCGAGTATGTAATTGCCATTGCTTGATGTAAACAACCAGTCTGATAGATTTAAACAAAGAAAACCTTTCAAGTACATCTCCTGCTTTAAGCAAATATATAGTAAATCTGGTGAATAGCATGGATATACAATTTCCAGCCTAGCAGAGATGTTTACCTTGTCATGGCTTGCTTAGTGTGTGAGTGGTCACCTGAAATTGTTGTACTGTCCCTGCTCATGGGATTTGGTATTATTCATGACCAAATGGATCTGCTAAAAAAAAAATAGATCTTCACCATTGTGATATGATTGATACTTCATCAGCAGAACTAAATTAAAGGATCTTTTAATCAGTATTTTTTACCATTTTAATTTTGAAATTATCTGTTCATAGGTTAGAAAGTGAAATTGCACAAACAACATCCCACAGCTTCTACTTTTTGTTTCTTTCCTCTGTGATGGTTTTACTACAGTCTAGTAGTTTATAAAATACGAAGCAGCTCAGCAAGACCTAATTATGAGTTATGTCCGTATTTTCTTGTGGAATTTAGGACTGTAATCATCAAAAGCTCTAATTGATTTGTGAGGGGATCATTCTGTGTAATTATTCTCCATCTTCCTCTCCTCATCTGTTAGTTGCTAACTGCCAGGCAAACCAAAAAATACAAGGCATTCAGGTGGAAGAGGGCATTTATAGAGCATTCTTAACAATGTTGTTTGCAATATTGTCTCCAGCATTGTTTGCAAATACTGTCGTAGACACTTAATGAAGTGTTATTCAAGCAAACAGTGGGATTATTTTAATTTAGGGTGGTGGACTGGTCACCCTTCCGCTATCAAAAATATTTTACAAGAAAACAAATAAAACCTAACCTACTCTACGAAGATTAGTAACAGAGAAGCAAATGATGTAGGTCTTTTTTTAGGTCTTAAGAGCAGTTTTGCCTCCTGATCTCTATTGTCAGATTTTGAGTGATGGGTCTGTTCTGGAAGGGCAAGTGGGATTTGAAAAGTGCTGTGTTCACCAGAACTGGGGGGGGTTTGTGTGTTTGTTTGTTTTTTCTTTTGGTATTATGTAACTACTACCTTGCCAGCTTCCTAATAGTATTCTACAGAATTACTTTTTAAACACGTAAAATATTTTCATTTGTACTGCTGAAATATTTGTTAAAGGCATGGGAACTACCTCTTTTTTTTTTTTTTTTTAGATAAAGCTAATTGAATGCATGAATGCCACTGCACATAGCTGACAAAGGCAGAGCATCTTTGAATAGGCTCTTGAAATTCTTTCCCACAGAAGTCAACGAAAGGGTCGGTTGTCCTGGGCTACGTATTTCGTCACTTAAATTTGGTGGAAATAGATTACTTTGGACTGCGCTACTGTGACCGAAGTCATCAAACGGTGAGTGAAAGACACAGCAGATTGGATTTGCCATGTATAAAATTTACCCTGTTGTGGTGTTTGCCTGTAAAGAATTAGGCTGTCATACTTCCCCTAACTTTCACTGTTTCTTGGCTCAGGTTTCCAGTAATGATTTCTTTTGTTTGTTTGCAATAAAGTCTTAGAATAGCCATTAACATCTTAGATAGGTATGGAAGCAAATGCTAAATGTTGTTGAACACTAAATTAAGAAAGTACAAGTGGTAAAAAATTATTATATGAAAGTAGGATGGATATTTTTTCCTCTTTAATACTGTGCCCAGAAGCCAGTGCCTGGTGCTCTGTGCTGCTCAGCCTTGCTTGGCCCTGCAGTGCCTGGGAAGCAGTGTCCCTGAATGCATCACAGCCTACTTCACTTGCTGCAACACCAGCTGAGCACCTGGTTCAGGGTATGTTGGGCAATGCCATTTTCACTCTGCCTGAACCATCTCTGTGTCCCTGAGCCCATGTTCTCTAGAGCCTCTTTGACAGGGATTCACCTCACATCTGAGGCTTTTTCCATTGGGACATTACCATCCTAAAAAGACAAGGAGATGTTCCAGCCAGGCTGAGATGTTTCAGCCAAAGCAGGCAGTGTCTTGAAGCAGTGCTATCTGCCCTGCCAAAGACTTGTGCAGGGTTGCTGCAGGTAGAGGTGAGGAGCAAGGGGTGCTCAGCAAGAGGAAACAGTGTTGTATTCACAGGATGGTTGTCATACTACCTTAAAATTATGAAGAGTGCCTGGCCTATGGTTAAATTAAGTCAAGCCATTACAGTTTTGAAGCTGGTGTTTTGTGATGATAGTACTGCACAAGACCCTGTTTCATCTATGCGTAGTAATAACTTACTGAATTGGCTAAATATTTGCCAATTTCTTCTGTTAACCAGAAGTTGATCATCTAAATACTGAATTTAGAATGGTATTAAGCAGATTACTGATTGCTATTGAGAGTTACAGACTACCCCACTCCCTGTATTTTAACTTCTGTGCCATAGTCCAGAAATTTATGAATTCAGTTCCTTTGTAAGATTCTAACCATTTCATTCCATGAAGATGAAAGCCAGATTCAGCTGTGAACTAAAAGTAGACTGTTAAAAATGGTGGTTTTGATTTCCTGAGGAATTTGAGGTGTGAATGAAGAACAGGTAAGTATTTTTGCTCTCAAAAGTGTTTTCCTTTTTGCTGAGGTTGCAAATAAAATAAAAATGGCTGTTCCTGGGAATATTTGCAGAAGCATAAACAGGGTGTATTTAGTGGTGTATATGAAAATATGAGCATAAAAGGGGATTGTGCCTCTGTTATGAAACAGACACATAAAAGCACATTTTAGGACACATCTTTTTGTTCTACTTTTTCTCACATGTGGTGCTCCAGTGGTGTAAATTTAACGTTAGCTTTAGACTTTGTCCTCTGGCCAGCCCAGAGGAATATGTCATGAAGCTACCATAATTCTTGATTTTCCCATGAATTAGGAAAGTGTTTATCCCACTTCTTTCATTCTCCTGCTCTTGCACCAACACTGGCATTGTCATATGGATATGGGACCTCAGCTGTGTGCAAATCTATGGAGGGCTCCTGCCATGTAGATGCTGCCGCAGTGACTGGCCAAGTGTCTGCTGCTGCCTTTTCACCTGGGCTGTTTTGTAACAAAGTTGTGAAAAGGCTGGTTTGTGTTGTTTGTCTGTGTAAAGATAGTGAAAAGTTTATGCTCCTTCATCTGAAAAGTTCATAAAAGAGCCAAACACTGCTACTATGTGGAGTTTTCTGTGTTTTATGATGTGTGGTTTTATGGTGCTAGCTTGCTATTTTTAGTGAAATCTTGTAAGTTCTTAAGAATAGGCAGTATAATGGAAAGTTTTCACATAACAAACAACACCTTGTGCTTTAGCTGTAAACATATATTTAGTTGCATGCTTACTATGGCTAAAACTCTCTCGGCTACTGTGGGAATTAGTCCTGTAATGGCTGGCAAGAAGCCTAGATCTGAATTTTGGATTGGATATTTTTTGGATTGACCACAGTAGATTTCCTGAGGGTAGAGGAAAAAAGTTACCTTGCTAATTAGTTTTAAAACCATGGTCCTGAGATAGTCTCAGGGAGAAAAGTGTTTGAGGGTTGGGCTACCTAGAAATACATTGCTTGTGGTGGGGAAAGTTTTATTATTTGTACTGTCAGGTTTTTTTGTCACACTATATATTTAACTGAATGATGAATAAAGCAGTGTAGACAAAACCATGTATTTTAAACAACAAACCAGTCACAAAAGAAACATTTTTCTTATTAGGAGTTTGAAAGGGTTTGTTTAGTTATTTTCCTCATTACTTTTGCATGCCTCAGCACTTCCAGATGCTCTTTTAAGTGCTGTGTTGGTGAGCTACCTCTTATGTGGGTGGTATCATATTTATTTTAGTACTACCAGTAGGGCTCTAATGAGTGAACAAGGTTTCACTGTGCTGTGTAGTGTATATGAATGTGTAGCATTAAAATGGTTTCTTCCTGAACAGCCAACAAACTATTAGCCTGTGAGAAGAGCTGGATGCAGCAAAGAAATTGACAGAACTGGGTAGCACTGGCAGAGGCATGAACAGTAGGATAAAGCATAAATCAGATGACCCTGTCTCTAGGGTAGTAATTTGGTCATATTACACAGATTTTGCTTTACTGACATTCCAGGCTTCCCCAAACTCTCCACAGTAAAAGGACAGTATTCAAATTGAAAAATCAAGCTCTGGAAGATTACAAGGTGCTGTCAGAATAGCATTACCTATACCTACTTAGTGCTCTGAACAAGACAGATTTCCAAAGGAACAACAAAATGTATCTTCTAATAATTAGTTAAAATACAAGAATTAATAATGAATTAAAAATTCCATTATACAAAACCACACCCCAGTGAACAGATGGGTTCAGATAATGCCTTGTGTTGTCAGTAGCATTTCCTAATCTCTTAGTGCCTCTGTTGACAAACTATATAGTGCTTCTTCTCATGTGGTATTTGAGTACCTTTCTTTGTGGTGCAAATTCTTTAAAAGAAACGCCAATTTTCTTTGAGTGCCACCGAATCCCTTACTATGCTTCATCATCTAACCTTCACCTGAGCCTTTTGCATTACTTCAGAGAGTGCTGGCACCCAAATTAGTGTAAGTTGACACCAGATACTGTTCTTACGGTTCTCAATGCTGATAGTTGGCTGAGTCTTCCTAGAGAGGGCATTTGTGTCTTCTGCTTCATCTCCCAGGACTTTGTGCTCCATCTACTATTTTTAGGAGAGACACAATCACCAAAATATATGTAGCAGAAGCTGAGGCTGGCTTAGGAAACTCTGTCCAGAATCACAGAATCATTAGAGTTGGAAGGGACCTCTGGAGATCACCCAGTCCAACCCACTGACAAAGCAGAGTCACCTGGAGCAGGCAACACAGGAACACATCCAGGTGAGTTTGGGATGTCTCCAGGCTGGGAAAGTCCACACTCTCCCTGGGCAGCTGTTCCTGTGCTCTGCCACTTTCTATGGAAAGAAGTTCTTCCTCATATTGAGGCGGAACTTCCTGTGTTTTAGTTTATGGCCATTGGTCCTCGTTCTCCTGTCACTTTGCACCACTAAGAAGGGTCTGGCACCATTCTCTTGGCACTCACCTTGGAGATACTTATTTGCATTAATGAAATCCTCTCTCAGTCTTCTCTTTTCCAGACTAAACAGACCCAGCTCTCACCTGTCCTCATAAAAGAAATACTCCAGACCCCTCATCATCTCTGTGACCCTTCACTGGACCCTATCCAGTAGCTCCTTGTCTCTCTTGCACTAAGGAGCCAAGAACTGGACAAAGTTTTCCAGATGTTGCCTCACTAGGGCCAAGCAGAGGAGCAGGATTACCTCCCTTGGCTTGCTGGCCACATTCTTCCCACTACTGTCTCTCGTTCCTTTAGTATTTGGGAAAAACAGCAGCCCAAGGGTGTGTTTCTCCAGGGGTTGGGTGAATTGGTGCTGGGAGGGCTATGACCCCACTCTCACTGCTGGTTCCTGCTGTGCTGCAGCTGCCAGGTGCCCTCCACCCAGTCCCTTTGCTATTGCCTTTATGGCTTTGCCAGGGGTATGTAGGATAGCCAAGCTAGTTACAGGTCTGGAAGCGGCCAACGTTTTCCTGAGGTACACAAAAGGCAGAGATAGCAATTTCAATACATGGTATGTCAGGAAAAGCTGAGCAGAGTTTGATAAGGGAAAGGCTACTTCTGAAGCCCAAAGGTGTTCCCTTGGGAAGTGCCAAAAGAATCATGCTACATACAAAAAATTGTACAGCAAGCTGTGATGTAAATATTGTTCTTACTTTCTTACCTGATAGTGCTAATCTGAGCTATTATAGTCATAATGTATCCGGATACCCTCCTAGGGCTCTTAAGAGGAGAAATACAATACTGAAGGACATACCATGATATTCATTTGTATTGCACCATGCCCTGCAATGTAGGTATGTTCTTCTCCCCTGCTAGGAGGAAGCTCTGTTTGAGCACACAACTCCAGGAGCACAGCAGGTAGGAGGTGACCCATGGCAATACAATGACAAAACCCATTGTCATACAATGTAGAGCATATTTTGTCCACAAGATCTTAGAAAAAAAATTAAATTGCACTTAGCTTGTGTTTTGTTTAATGTCATTTTTTTTTCTTTTTTATGGATTTTTATACTCATCCCTAAGCATGGTATATTAAATTATCTAGGAGAAAAGAGAATTGTTGTGTGTGTAAAATTAGGTGTCATAGCCAGTGGAAAGAAAATGGAGACTGATAATGTTGAATAGAAACAAGAAATTTTAGAAGAATATAAATGGATTAAAACAACAGACACAAAGCTGATGGTCAGGTGAGTTAGAGATAGTAAGAATAAACTTTTATAGTGCAGCAGGATCAGTTCACTGATATGATACTAAATATAACCTCTATAACTTCAGATTCTGAAAACAAAGATAGAAGCATTGAATACATATTTGTATGTAGGAATTGCCTGAACTTTTTTACATATCATATATAATAGGGACATCCTGAACTCATCAGATTGAGGTTCTTTGCACTGAGCATTTGCAGGGAAAATCTGACACCTCAATTCCAGTTCCTAGTGTTGTCTTAGGTTGTGGGAAAATCTTGATAATTTCAGATTATAATGGAAAAACGATGTTTTTTCTCTTCAAAATTGTGTTTCTTCCTGTTGCAAATGTGATCAAAAACTGACATGTGGCAGGATAGGTACAAGTTTGTAAGAATCTAATTAAAACAATCTAGCATTTAGTTTGAAGTTGATAGATCTTTCTGCACTAGACACTTCACTGGTTGATACTACAGCAAATGTTTCAATCTAGTTAATATTTTGTTTCAAGCAGGTTCATGGAATTTGACCCAAGTTTAAAGTTATGCAGATACAAGAAATTAAGATTCCAGATTTGTGGTAAACCACTTGCAGGCACTTTAATGGGCTAAATGTGAAATACTGCATGGAGCTTGGATGGATGCTGCTTACGTATCTGACTTGTATTGGGATCCAGATTTGTAGAAGTACAAAGGACAAAAGAGCCCATTTATTCTTTATGCTGTACTTAAAAACATATTTTTTTAATGTAATTTCTACCTTAAATGTAAAAAGGAGTTATTTTCTTTATTAACGTTGTATCTTTTTAATCAGTCTTAGTAAATAAAAAATTACTAAAGTAATACTATATGTGTTTGTAAAGAACAATTAGTAAACTAGTCCCTTTAGTAAGTGGATAGTTGCATTGGTTAGGTCTATTAAAAATGATTTTTTTCCCCATTTCCCCATTTCCCCATTTTCGTCTGTAAATGTTAAATACTTCTTCTAGATTTGCAGCTTCGATCCCTTGCAGTTAGGTGAGGAGGTGCTGGGTCCTCCACCTTTCTGCAGCAGTGGTGAGCTCTTTGCAAGCCTGTGCAGGGAGGGCACAGGTGGAAGAGCACTGGGGAGTGTCACAGTGGCTGCCAGGAGATGAAAAGGGTGAAGGCAGCATGTCGGAGCTGCCTTGGCATTCACCACTCTGGGGTTTGTTGTCAGCAACTGCTGTGCAAGTATATTGGATTAACGAGACTGGTTTTTTGTTCCATTTGTCTTGGCACTTCAGCGTATCAGTGTGGTAGCGTAACTATAGTGGACACTGTTTATCCATCTGTACAAGCATTTAACAAGTATCTAACACATGTAACTGTGTAGCTGTGCCTAGGTGGGCTTGCAGAGCCCCGGTGTTGGGGTTCTTGGATCTCTGATATTCTCATCTTTACTGTCTGACTTTGGCTTGAGAAATGCCTTTGCATTATCCATGAAATTCCATTCATCTTTGGCTTGCAAATAAAATGTTAGAAATCTCCTGCTCTTCCCCCCACCTCTTGCATTCTTCAGGAAAATTTTGGCAGCCTTTGAAATAACAAATAGCTGCACAGTGATTTTATGTGTGGGTTTGTGTCATGGCCACAGTGCTGAATACTCACTGGAGAAATGAAAAGGTAGATGAGATTCTTGTCTCTTCTCCACCACATTCAGGTGTTTAATCTCACCTGTGCTGATCTCAAGACCTATGGCACTCACAGAAAAACATGTTTTCTCATGCCAGCTGATAATTATTTTTACTAACACAAGCTGCAGCACTCTCTCTACTAGGGATGAGAGTGCAGTTCCTCCTGTCAGCTCAGTATGAGGGAAGGAAAAGAAAAGGTTAAGTGATATGAATAACCAGTTGTTGTGTGTTAATTTTCAAAGTTAAGTAACTAATTTCCATAATTATCTGTCTCGCAGTACTGGCTGGATCCTGCGAAGACCCTCGCTGAACACAAAGAATTGATAAACAGTATGTATTTAATTTGAACTTAAACGACAAAGATGAAGTTACAGTTACATCTACACAGTCTGCACAATATCTCTGTTCTAGTCACAACAGATTTATTGTTCTTAACAAGTTTGTTATTGCAGTTCTTTGCTGTATGAAAATTTCACACATGGATTGCATAAAGTATTGTTTAACAGTGTCATTATTGTCCAAAGACTTCTGTGTGGTTAAGTTTTGTTTTAGGCTAATAAGTGGTGTTATTCTTAATTTGTATAATTTATTTTATAGTAGCTGTGATGCCTCTATCATGCTTAGCATATCATAACTAACTTAGATTCTCTTCTGCTTCTTAAAGTAAAAGTTGTGCCTCCTACTGATAATAGATTTTCTTCTATTACTGTCAGTCTTCAGATATTGCTGATGCTAGATCTGTTATATTTATTACAATTAAAGATTGGTATTTAGAGATCTGTTAAAAAAAGTGTAGAAGTGGAGCATGCATGAAATAAATATAAGAATTTTGCTGTGGGGTTACCTGAATAACAGGAGAGTAATGTTTTTAAAAGATGTATTAAAAGAACTTTTCCAAGTATTTCCAAATCTAATTGGCACATAAATAAAGATGCTCTGCAAGATACTTGGAAGTATGAAAGGGATTACTATTCAGAATTATTAGTTATGACAGGGAGTCACATCTCATGCACAATTACATTTTTCAAAAAGCTTCAGTGGACAAAAATATTTAAACATCAAAATCAAGCAACAAAAGAATTATCTTAGAGAAATAGCAATTTGGCAATGAAAGCTAAATCAAAATATTCAAAATAAGCAAAAATTCCAAGTAGATGGACAAGATGTGAATAATTAAAAGATTAAAAGATAATAATAAAAATAGTTTGTTTCCCCTTATGTATAAGGAGTGTCGATGTATGGATTTGCTGTATGAGTGTAACATTTTTGCTGAAAATTTCAAGTTTCATAAAATGTTAAGATAGGCTTCTTAGTAGCTGGTTTGTAGTCAGCTAGGAAAAATTCATACCAATTAGCAATTCATGACAACTCACTTTTACACCAAATTTTCTTCCTGCAGCTGGACCACCATACACTCTGTATTTTGGCATTAAATTTTATGCAGAAGATCCATGTAAACTTAAGGAAGAAATAACAAGGTACAGTATAAAAGTGTAGCTTGTTGATCTCAGACTAGCAGTGCATTTCAGCCAGGTGCATATTGTTCTGGTGTGTCTGTTGTTTTTTTTTTTTTTTGTTAGCATTTCAATGTTTTTGCTTGAACATTGGTGTGTAGGAAGAAAATTGTGATTAACTTCTCAGTGGTTGATAGTGACAACTGTTAGGAAGCTCAAGAAGAAAAGATATTCTCTGCTCCATCAAAAATCAAAGGGCCTTGATGTGCATTTTTGGGAGTGTTTTTTTTCTTTTGTTGTTGTTTTTTTCTTATTTTCAGTAATGCATTGCTACAGCTGCATTTATACTATGCTATAACCAAGTTTAGAGTTTACTTAGATATCAGGTATCAATACAGGACATTTTTGTCTTTATTGGCCATAGCTTAAATTCCAGAACTGTTTTTCAAGAGGATTTCTTTTAGTCTTACTAAAAATATATGAGGGAAATTGAAGAGTTGCATGCCTCTGGTTCTTTTACCTAAGCTTGTGCTCTGCAAGGTATGAGGATGCACACAGTAACACATGCATGTGCACATGCTTGCACACAGAGACACACACAATTATCTGAATTCTCTCACAGTTTTGGGGTTTTCTGTTTATTTTATTTATTAAATGTCTCAGAAAATTAGTTTCAGGTTCAAAAGGAAATCTGAGAATTTGGGTAGATAGGCAGACAAAATTAGTGTGCTGGCTTGCATTAACAAATGCCAAAATACTTTTGATGCCCTAAGAATGTGACACATGAAGGTTCATTAGAATGCACGCAAGATTATTAATTTTCCTAAATCAAAGGTTGCAGCACAGGCAGAATATTTTTCTTATTCCAGGGTGAGAAAATTCCATACTGTCACAACAGGAATGGAAGTCTCCAGTATAACAAGACTCAGGCTGTCCTGGTAAAAATAATAAAGGCTGTGACTTGTCAGGGAAAAGAACATAAGCTGGCAGCAATGGGATGCCCCTGTACTGTGGAAATTTGGTGCCATTTTCTTGTACTTTCGCAGAAGAGCTTTAAATCCTACTCACAGGGAAAGACAGGTGTCCCTGGGAAAGGGAACTTTGGCCACAGAACCTGTTGTGATTGCCTCTTGGGAGGCAGGGTGGAGGTAAGGGGCTAAATTTTCACAAGTTCTTCCTTTGCCCTGTGATAAGGCTAGCCAGTGGTCTGCAGTGCTGATTAGGTGTGGAAATCCAGTCAAGAGATGTTGCAGTGTCATTAGAAAGCCTCTGGTCATGACTTGACAGTGTTTGGTTATACAGAACTGGAACCTTGGGGGTTACAGAGGGACAGCCTAGGAAAGTGATATGATGGTATTGTCAGTCTTCTATAAAACACATTGAATAGTCAGCTGCCTTCAACATCTCTGAACACTTGCTCCCATAGGCTCTGAAATCTTGGAAGGAAGGCGCTTTTTTTGTTTGTTTGTTTGTTTGAGGAAAATAACAGTATTAGTATTAGTAATAGTAAAAAAAAAAAAAAAAAAAAAATACCACCATCTCCTTAGAATAATTTAGGTTGGAAGGGACTCTTAAAGGTCCTTCTACTTAAGAGGCATTAAAGGCCCTCTTTTCCTTTATAGTGATAATAATAACAATGTTCTGCCAGTTGTGTAATTCCAGTCATCTGTTAACTGCTTTGTGCTCATCGATGTGTTTCTTTAGAACGCTTATTTGTTACTTTAATGGACATGAGAGCTAACTCTGTTGTTATTAGACTCTGATTATCTGTGCCATTACATGATTACTCTTTGCAAATAGTGAAAACCTGTCAAATTTGTAATTGCTTTGCAGCAGCATCTGTCTGGCTTGTTGGCAAAAGCTAACACTGTGGTGTTTCCTGGATGTGTTTGCTAGAGAAAACTTGCAATAAGGCACTCTAATATATGCACGACAAACATGACAGCACACAAGATGAGAGTGCTTTAGCTGTAGGTATGGACAAAAAGCCTGGTTTTGCAAAGAGCTCAGTGACTTTGGTGGGAATTGAGATTGTTCACCTTACAGGAGTCACTTAAGCAATTAACATTGCAGGACGGAGATGTATTTTGAAGGTTCCTATGCTACTTTATTTTGAGACTACAGAAATATAGGTACCTGTTCCAAGGAATTATCCTTGTATGGAAGACCTTTTTTCTTTTCTGTAAAAAATTACCTTCATTGTATTTTTACATTTTGTAGGAAATCAGTGCAATTTAATTTAATTAAGAAATTAACTTAGGATAATGTGAAATGCTGCATAAATCTGTTCTAATAAAACCAGACAAAATCCAAATAACATTTAAAAGATTTCTTATGAATCATTATGGGAAGTGGCCAAACTGCAGGCCTTTTATTTAATGGCCTGTTATCTTGTCTGTTCCATCTGCTTTGTGCATATTGATTCATTCTAAGTGGTCTCATCTTTATCAAGTGTAGAAGCAGGTTATGACTTTGAAAATTACATTTTCACCCGTGCTATCACTATTCCAAGCAGCAGAGTACCCTGTGCTATGACAGATTCTGATGGCTTAGATTGATTGCTTATGGCACACCCATCCATCTTTTCAAGGGCTCCATCAAACCTACCTGCTGCATTGTAGTTGTTACTCTGTTATGTGGAGAGGAAATATTTGAGTAAGGAAGCATCCAATACCCAGTCCTTCTTTACACTAATCCAGTGATGAGGTTAAATTGAGGTTAAAATAGGTTTCTTGTTCAGTTTTTCTGATTCCTATCCCTCTTCCCCACTTCTTGACTGCTCTGTGAAAGTCAAAAGAGGGAAATGACAGTTTAGGGAGTTAATTCATCTTCACAATATAAGCAGACATTAGGGAAGTAGGGAGTGCTCCTTTCCTGGGTTCTTGCACTGGATTAATCTTAGTTGTTACTACAGGGTCAATAGCAGAAGTCAGTTAGAGAGGAGTACAGGCATTTACTGTCACACAGTTATGGTACATGGTATGTGCACAGTAAATGGGATGATTTTGAAATATCAATCGGACTAGAAATAACAACTTTGTTCTATCTCTGTGTTTTAGGTATCAGTTTTTCTTGCAAGTAAAGCAAGATGTTCTACAGGGCCGTTTACCTTGTCCAGTCAACACTGCAGCACAGCTGGGAGCATACATAATTCAGTGTAAGTTCTCCTGGCCCACTAAGAGCTTATTTCTTTCAATCCTGCATTGTGATTAATTTTAAGTGATGACTGAAGACATCATTAACACTTTATGCATTCATTTACAAGCAGAAGTAGCATAACTGATTTCACTTACAGAGCTGTAAATAAATGACCATTCCGAATAGATAATGCAGGAGCAATGTGGAAGTTAATGTAAAGAAGAAACTTTAAAGTTAGTCTGAAGACTGCTAAACATTCTTTGCTTTGCTGGGAAATATTTTAACAAGTACTCAAGAGTTTATGACTTTGTATTACATGTAGAGTATGACAAAACCTTCATCAGGAGATTTGCAGATTTCCAAGGCTATTGGCAGCCTCAAATCACAAAATCTGGGAAATAAAATACTATCTCAAGAATTACATTATGTCAGTATGAATGCATGATTACTTAACAGGAGGATATGATTTGACCTGAAGTGTAGAATTTTCATTTTATTTAGTATTTATCTACATTCATCCATTAGTAGAGATCTTTTCAGAAGTGGATGTTACATCCTGCATGCTTAATAGAACTAGCAATCAATTAGAAAGGAGTTGTCTGTCTACTGGAGCTCTTCTTATTTTTTCCCTTACAGCTCAAGAGCTATATTCAAACACAATTGGTAACCAAAAATTGCGTAAAGAGCCATGCTGAGACCTCTAATCTGCAATTTCTTCTGTGTTAAATTTAGATTTGTCTAAAGTGATACGTATCAAGAAAAGATTCTTTGTATTATTGGTGTTACAAGTATGACTCAGCAACACTTAATATAACATAAAAAACAGTTCTCTTTTTATATCCATTTTAGAATGACAAGGCAGAATAACCTGTGTGTGAAATGGGAATGGGCATAATACAGGATTTCATGGTGGACTATATGTGTGTCTGAAAAGCTGAAATTTCAGGCAGTATTTATTTGTGTACAATTATTTTTAACTTAATTTGGCCATCTAAAAATGGTCATCCTCTGAAAAATTGTTTGCAATGCACATTTCACTTTACTGGCAGACATGCCTTCCCTGAAGAAATACTGCAAGCGTGAAGCAGGAAAATATGCAATGATGGTAGCATCTTCATTTTTGTGATGAGAAATGAGTAAAAAGAGTAAATTCATGCCCTTTACTAATTTTGTAAGGTGGTGAGAGCTGTTGTTTTGGTATACTATCCTTTTCCTGTAATTCTAATCTCAAATATTGTGTTGGAAAACAATGAGAAAGTTTATGGGAGAGAGGAGTTAAAGCATGGCCAAGGTTACATACAGTGAGTTAAAGTTAGTCCAGGCACTAGGAGGCATGCATTTCCATGGGCTCTATAAAAAACTTTATCCTTACATTTAGGGCTTGCAGTTGTTCCAAATATGTGAAAACACCTGAGAAATGTCTGTCTCAGACACTGAACACAAAATTTTTATGGTAGTTTTCCAGTGAGACTTCTCAACGTCCCTTCTGAGCAGATCAGTGTCTTTTTCTAGCAATGTTATTTCAACATTTTGGAAAGAAACATCAGTAATTAGATGAGTCTTTTCCTCCTTGGCTCTTGAAGCCTTCTTGTGGCTATGTTTTTGGCTTAGTGGGCATTGGGTAAAAAGCTCCTGTGAAGTTTTTCTTAGAGAAACCCAGTGTACAGATATTACCCAGGGTTATAAAAAATTGAAATACTAACTTTTGCAGTTTCTCAGATAGGTGCAATGATAGTTAAGATCAGTAGATGTGAGTTCTGGCCAAGATGCATATTTGTTTTATAATTATGTTAAAATATATGAACAGACATGATGTGTACAAATTCAGGGTTGCTTCAAGGAAAATTACATTGGCTATTCATCATATTCTTTTCTTTAATGAAAGTCTTTTGAAAGCTGTTTTTATTTTAAAAGTGAATTTGATATCCAGGAAATACACTGATACTTTATTGAAAAAGGAAAGCTTGTGATTCTTCAGAAGAAACTGTTACCACTAGAAGACCTTCCCAGGAGGACTCTCAGGATTTTTACCTCCATTTGTATTCCCAGTTTGTGCTAAAGTCTCAGCAATAACGTGGATTGGTTCTGCCAGTAATATTGCAGTTTATCATGAGAGAGATACTACAAAACTAGACTTTTCTTCTACACTTCTTTTGCATATGCTGCTAAATAATCAATGTCATTGAATTTAAACTTTGCTGACTTGGTCAAAATTTTGTCTGGCCTGTAGAAGCAGTGGGTTTCTAGTCAAAGCTTCTAGCTCTTTCTAGCTCTAGCCTTCTATATATCTTAAAATGTGTGAAGACAATTTTTTCTTGGTTTTATGTGTGTCGATGTGAATAGTTTTCTATTCCTTTTTTTTTTTCCTTATCTGACTGCTGATTAAATTTGCCATCAGTTGGAAAGCAGTGGCTGGGCACCAGTAGGCGGATTATATAACACTTTTTTTTTTGAGAAAAAGCACGGGTGACCTTTGTTTTCTCCTTGTGTCCTGTAGCTGAGCTGGGGGACTATGACCCGTACAAGCACACCACAGGTTATGTCTCTGAGTACCGCTTCGTTCCTGACCAGAAGGAAGAGCTGGAGGATGCCATAGAGCAGATACACAAGACTCTGATGTAAGAATTAAGTACTATTGGGAACTTGGCAGGTAATACCAGACTCAGGCATGCTAGGTAGGTGGGGAGGAACCGCCTGTGGTGCAGAGTGGAGGTCTCTAGACTTAACAAAAGGACACAGGGAATCCAGTTATACCTCTCAGAAGCAGAAAAGATTTTACGTATTGAAGCTGTTCTTTTAGGAACTGAGTAGGACAATAACTCGAAATGTGAGGTGTGTCAGACCTAGGTATGGATGTTTCAGAGCCAGCAGTTTTAATAAAACATATGCAAGAAATTCAACCATACATAGAGCCAAAATAAACATTTACTTGCTTATCTCCAAGTTCATGTTCCTGGTAAGTGTAAAGAAGCTTGTTCTCACAAATCCAAGTTAGGTGCAATTGTGATATAACCATTTATGAAGATGAGAGCAGTAAGGACCCTTTCATGAGGGTGTTCATCATAGCCTTTCTCAAAGTAATGCAAAGAGAATCAGTTACCCATCTTGTAGTAGATCTAAATTTCTTGATTCTCTTGCTATAATGAAGCCACAGTTTAGATAAAGGTTAAAAAATTTCTGCCTATAGCATTGTGTGTTAATGTTGTATGTGTCTTGCTTAATGAGAATAGGTATTAACTCAGGGTCACAGCTGTTCTGAGAAGTTTTCCAATAATTGTAATCTGTGCCAGTTGCCACATTGACCTGAGCTTTCTCTTCCAGGGAAGAGAGTCGGTAATTATTTCTGTGTGGCTGCATGACAGCCTTATACTAACTGATGCATTGCAGAGAACTTACTACATGTAGTTATATGAAGTAAAAAAGTTTTTTTTTTTTCATTCTAGAGAGAGGAAACTGAGTCATGGCTAGTTAGTATGGTTCAACATCACAGAAATGATTTGTGAAAAATGAGACTTGAGATGAATTGCTGTGAACTAAGCAGCCTTCATTTCTCTCTCTCAAGTTTCTGTAGTCATTAGATTCAGAAGCCAGTGGCTGTGAAGGGAAGCAATCAGTCATAACACTTCCTGATCTGGAGCTCTGGCACTGTTCTGCTGCTTGGCTGCATCTGGGTGTCAGGGATTTAGCAGCATCAGAACAGAGAGGAAAATCAAGGTGTACTCATTGCTACTTCAGCCCAGCTGTTACCACCAGCATTGCCAGCTTTGACTTCTGCACAGGTGACCACAGTCTCTTCAGCTAAGAAATGTTAAGCTATAATGGATGAGGGCATCCCAAATTGTCTCATTGATTAGAGACATTTTAGGCACAGGTTTGTGATTTGGTTTGGAGGAACTGTTTTATTCTTTCTGGATCCCATCCTGGAAATACGGGGGGTTTTTTGGTGTTTTTTTTTTTCTTTGTTCTTCAGCACAGCTGTGGCACTGTATATACACTCTCTTCTTCTGGTTATGTCAAGAAAAACTGGTTTTGGTTGCGTGTTTCCTCTCAGGTTTGTTTTTTTTTTTACACAACACAATAGCTATTTGGAGATTCAGTAAGGATGAAGTTTTTTGAGAAAGTTTCTAAAGCAAGGAAGGTGAGGGAAGAGGGTGGAGGGAGTTTTTGATTCTGCAGCCTTCCTACTGTGATTGTTGTCCCATCTGTACACCAGCATGACAGCTCCAAGGTCAGAAAGAGGTGTGAGGTGACCTGATGTTGTCAGGCATGTCTGGAGGATCAAGCAGTGACTTTGGAGCTCACACATGAGGGAGCAAACACTTGGTGCTGGAGGAGAGATAGAATTCCTCAGTGCAGACAAGAGAGCTGGTGTTGCACTCCTCACAGTGCCTGTTTCAGACTGTGGGAAATCTGTCACTGACTGGTGCTTGGCAAGTCAGCTGCTGCTGTGTTTTGAATCAACATTTATGCTACCAGTGGGACACAAGCAAACCAAAAATGACCCTGATATTTAGCTTTAAAAGTAGCTTTAGATGTTGTTTAGGGCTTCAAGTGGCACTCAGGTGCCCTTTGTCCATCCAAACAAGAGTGTGTGTGCCAGCTGCATGGCTGTCACTTTGCCAGCCCTGTCATTCCCACTGGCAAAGACCGCTTTAATTTTGGTATGTGTGATGCTGAGGAGAGTTTGCGTTTTCACAGACGATAAAAATTAAACACTCTTTGTACTAATGGGAGTTCTTTCAGTGCCTGACAGTCCTTCATCCCTTTACATTCTGTCTTCTCCATCTGCTTTTGGGAGGACTTCTACCTCTGACTTCCATCTGCTTCCTTCAGAAGCTCCAGCTCATGTCTTTGCTTCCTTCAATATTTTTACAAATTCAGTTTCTAAAACATGATGTATTACTGTGAAAGTATTTATAAAAAATACACTCAAAAATTTATTTGACATTTGTCCCTTTTGGTCCTTTCAGAGGCAGGTGAGAATAGAGGAGTAAGTGCCTCAGCATTTTTCTAAGCCTTGTCAGTAAGGGAATACTAACAGCAGGGTTTAAATTGGTGTTATATTCTAGCACCAATTTAGTAATGGGGTAATCCACTTTGCTCAGGACTGGTATTTTGCCTGCTTGTGAACTCAGTGAGACAATACAGCCCCTGTAAACATTTTGCTTACATTTCTGAGAGCTACTCGCAAGACTTTAAATTAAAAATCAAGCTGCAGAGTAAATTTTTACAGCAAAAATGTATAAAAGATGTGACAGATATGACTTTACTGATGTGCTGAATATCCACTGTTCAGCGTGTTCTGAATACAGATAATGAATGACACATCTACTGGGATTTGAGGAAAGGGATTTTTCTTACAAGCTTCAGGTCTGCTGCTTTTCCAAGGGTCCTTGGAGAGAAGAGCACCTGGAAAAGTGGGAGTGCTGCTACATGGATAAGATGAGCTGAAGCAGTCCATCTCCTAGACATAAAGAAGTCATGTAAATGCCTTTGAATACCTTTAAATACCTATTGCATTCATGCTAGCTAGCACTGCTGTTTCACATCTTGGACCTTGGAAGTTCTTTTTTCTTTGTCAGCCATAACACAATGTTGGGAAAACCTGGATGCTAGCTTCTAGGCTAGAGGGAATTGTGACAAAAGAAGCAAGAATGTGCATATTGCAGGACTTTTCCAGATTTTTGGTCAAAATGTTGAATATAGAATGCTCTACTTCACACATTGAATTTGAAAAGTAGCAAATCCAGTGAAGTATTTCGCAAGAAAACCAACAGGATGAAGGAAGATATGCATCTTTTTGAGCTGATATTTTTACAAGATGTGCTGTACTTTCCCAGTAACAGTCCAGTTGCTTTCAGAGAATTATTGAAAAGAAGTGAAAATGAAAACACGGCTTCAACTATTTCAACCTTACAAACAAGAATCTTGTTCTTGTGTCAGTGACAGATATTAAAGGAAGACCAAATTAAATTCTGAGGACAAGGCTTTAAAATTATTTATTTGTTTTGTTCTTTTTGAAAATAAATCCATTGTCAGTAATGTAAAATGTGTTCCTATTAGTCAGGATTTTTTCCTCACCAGTTTTTCCAGTTTTTTCCTGCCAGTGGTACTTTTCAACTGATGGATTGATATCTGTAGCTAGGAAGGCAGGCAGGATCTTTGAAATGGCTAATCTTATGAGACAGACTCCAAATCTGGTTTTCAATGTAGCAGACCAGGGTACCATCAGCTGGCATGACTTACTATAGGCAAGATTTTATGGAGAAAGTAATAATTTATCAGAAGTTATGAACTTTGCTTCCAGGAGCTTCGGTACTGCTATGAGGAAGTAGAACCCCAACCAGTCATACTATTCCTACTTTATTAAGAGTAATGTAGTTATGGGGTAAAAAAGTTATTTTGTATATTGAAGCCTAAAAATGAAATGCATGAAGTGTGTTTGTGACAGCAAGGAAAAAGTTAGCCACTGCATTAGGCAGACTTAGTATACATGATAGCATATAAGTCTGTACCACTAGAGATCTAATCTAACTTGGAATAAGAAGTTCAGTGTTGAAAAGTCAATGACAGCCTAAAAAACTGGTAAGAAGGGCTGCACATATGTCCAGAAAACAGTATTTATTAATATGATCTATTTTGATATGTTGACTGGAATTGCATGATTCTTACAAATAATTGTGTTTACAGGGGTCAAGTTCCTGCTGAGGCAGAAGTGAACTACTTATGTGTGGCCAAATCTCTGGAAATGTATGGAGTGGATCTCCATCCTGTTTATGTAAGTGTTAACTGTGAAAAATAATTACTGCACTAATATGTGAAAAAGTACTTATTTAGTTTTGTTGCCACAGGATAGCTGGAAAGGGAGCACTACTCAATAAGTGCAAAGGAACACATATTTACAGATGAAGAGGATTCAGTTATTCATACATACAAAAGGCTAATGATTTTCAGAATAAATGCTGTGATTGTGTTATGCCTGTAAAAACCAATCAGTTATACTCTGGATAAAAACTATTTAGATAGAAAACAAATAATTTGTGCAAACATCAGGAGACATGAGTGAGCGTTACCGCCTTGTCCTTGACAGAAGACTTTGCCCTTTTTTTTGTTTAAATAAGGACAAGTGTGTCCTGAAACCTTTTCAATACCATTGCAAAAATTAGGGTGGAGTAGCAGTAGCATGTCTGACTTCTTAAAATATTTGTTGTCAAGGTTCTACTAAAGATCCAGATTATGTTTCCGTTTTTTCCCATGTTGTATCATGCAGCATTGCAAGTTGTCTGTATTGTCTCAGAAAACTCCTCCATTTCTTTTGTCTGTCAGCATGTATGCTGAGATTGGATCCAAGTCATCACCTGGAGGCTATGTGCTCCTGCTGGAGACATCATTTTATCTCGTTTGAATTATTCTGCCTGTGGCAGGTTGGTTTTTTTAATAAAAGAAAATCAGGAGTTCAAATGGGGAGTTACAGTATAGATAGTTCACTGAGTTAGATGTACTTTATAAAATTAGTTGAAAGAAAATAAAGAAATCAAGATACTACCTGAAGATTAAATATGTATTTTCTCTGAAAAAATGGGTAGCCTGCAATATAAAGTAACTTTTAATGCACCCTATGGCTTAATTGCATTCATATCCCAGGCTTTGTTCCCTTCCCACCCACAGAAAGCTGGGGAGTTACTGGAACAAGATCCAACATGAACCAACAAAATCATGTTACATTCGTACAGTCTGGAATTTTTTTTTGCCTCATAACTTGCTTTTGTTGGGCAGTGAAATCTCTGCTTGGTTAACCTGTGAACATCATTGTTCCTACTTAAATTACAACAGCAGGAGAAGCCCTCATTTGAGACTGAAGCTGCACACATGACAAGAAGCAGTTATTTTCCTCCTTTGGTCATATTAAAAATAAAGCTAACTGCCTTTAGCAGTTAATTCACTGAGGAGCACAGGCAGAACTTGCTAGGTGTGTTTGACCTTTGTCAGCCCCGTAATCACACAGGACACTTTCTCAGAGTCACAAGTCAGTCTCTCTCACAGTTGATAATTTTGCTGTTCATGCTGCACTGGTTTAGAGCTTGCAGGACTCTTCCTCATTGCCTCAAGTAGGAAGGTGAATGAGTTTTTCCAACTGACTTTAACTTCATGCACTAGGGTTTGCTCTCTTTCAGCTGCTTCTGGTTTTTGTTATTTACTGTAAATAGGAGAGGTGGGGACCTTCTGCCACTCAGCAGCAGGGCTTTCACCCTGTTCTCTCCCAGTGCAGTTTGAGATTTGTATCTTGACTTCTGGAATGGTTTCTTTTGGAGGAGTTGATGGATGTGGCTGTCCCCTGCATGCCATTGCCCTTTCTGAACAACAAAAAAAGAAACTTAACTCTCCCAAAAGAGCTACTTCACTTGGAGGCAGCAGCAGCTGACACTATTTCAGGAGGGGGAAGGCAGCTATGTGGTTGTATTATAGGTCAGAAAATCACCATTTACTTTCAGCTGAAAGTTGGGATAACTGTTGCATTCACGTCTGAATAAGGAGTTCAGTTTCTGAGTTTTGGCCATTTGTGAAATAGCAAAAATTAATTCAGTAAGAAAACAAATAAAAAAGGTATTTTTGCTTTTCAGCCTGGCATGAAATTCCCATTCTTTCCCTCAGTGCCATTCTTTCTTGCCTCTTTTCCCCCAGAACTACAAATTTTCATATAGCAGTTTTCATCAGTAGATCAGGTACTATTTTCTCATTTGTACAGAGAGTAAAACAGTATATTCAAGTCACCAGGATGAATTTCTCACTGGATCTCACCGATACTGTGATTCTACTTGCAACTGTATGAATGACATAGATTTTTATTTTCCAGGGTGAAAACAAATCTGAATACTTTTTAGGATTAACACCCATAGGAGTTGTTGTCTACAAGAATAAAAAACAAGTAGGAAAGTATTTCTGGTATGTATTATTTAAATATGTAGTCTGCACAAAAACTACAACAATGTTGTATGGAAGTCTATGATTTGTGGTATCTATTTGAATGGTTAATCATAGCAATATAAAAGAACTATACACAGAATTCTTAATATTTCTCTGGATTATGCAGATTTTTAATTCTATGATAATCCCAGTATTGAAAACAGTAGATCACTTTTACCATACTCATGCTGAAATGTTTACATATCACTAATTGTCTGCTGGGGCATACTTGAAAAATAAATCTACCTGTGAATTTTTTTTTTTTTGTCTTTGTATGCAAATGTATACAACTTCATATTTTATTATGCATGAAATTAAAAGCTCATGAAGTTCTGCCTGTCTTTCTTTCTTAATATTACAGGCCTAGAATTACAAAAGTCCACTTCAAGGAGACACAGTTTGAACTTCGAGTCCTGGGAAAAGATGTAAGTTTTTATTTAGGCCTGAAAAGATCGAAAAAATAATTTTAGGTCTAATGGAGATGGAAATTTAGTGTCTCTGTCAAAGTCTAATTGGTTTTATTAAAATTTACTGTATGAAGCAAAATGTAGGTGAAGGAAACTTCACAAAGCTGTCAGACACAAAACGGGCAGCCATATTTTATAGCTTGAAACCCATCTGTCAGAGCTTAACATCAGTTTGCTCTGAGACCATTTGAGAGAAAGCAATGTTGGTTCCAGTGGGAAAAGGACAGCAGCTTGATAGCAAGAGACGACATTTCAAGATACAGTAAGTAAAAAAAAATATATATATTTATCCCTGATAAGACATGTGGAGTAGGGAGAGAAGGAGACTGCTGAGAATGTAGGAAAAAATAATAAAATATAATAAAAAACACAGTTGCAGTCAGTTTGTGGTTTTTGCTGTCTGGTTTAGTTATAAGTTTAGTTGGCTGAATTATTTTTTCAAAATACTTTATACGTCTTTTTGGAACATGAAAGTTTATAGTTTCATAAGGACTGACAGTTTATAGTTTCAAATAGTATTAACCTGCTGGCAAACATACCCTTTATTGTTTAGCTATGTGTCTGTGTTCATCTTTGCAATGGTTGTCAGTCTCATCCATGGTTTTTCCATGAGGACATTTGTCTTGCTGCCATTGTGGACAGCATTTCTTGTGTCTTTGGAGATATCTTGGCAAATCTTTCTTTTGTTACTCCCAATTGGCTTATTTATATTTGGTGTGGTAATATATGGGATTTGTATTTCTGAAGGTGTGTTTGTTGAAATAAGAGAGTTATTTAAAGGCTGGGGGAAGGTCGAGAGAACTTTTCACCATATTTCATGTAAAGGGTGAGTGATAGTTCATGTGCAGACAAGTCCAAGTTTGACTTGGAGTGAATTGCTTGCAAGTGATGCTGTAGCTTCTGTTTGATGCCACATTTCCAAAGATTTTGTTTTAACTATGTGCAATTGCAAAGGCTTAACATGCTGAGCAGAAAACCTGGAAGGTTTGGAAAAGCTGAGGCTGTGAATATTGATGGCTGGTGAACTCTTACCATTGTGATCATAAGGCAAACACTTTGACAGAACTTGGTAGTTACAAGCCTTGACAGGTATTTCTAGGAAAGTGTTGAAGAGAACAGTAAATAACAGGGGTGTGTACCTTCATTGAATTCACCTTTGCAACTAATACTAATCTGAGGTATTTCGACAGCACTTCATATCCTAAAAAGATCAGGAAAGACCAAAATGGCACAGAAGATCTTCTTTTTCTTTTTTTTAACAAAATTGCCTTTTTTGAACAAAATTACGTATTGGAACAAGCAGACTGTAACCTCAGTCTCTGCATTAAAACTTTGATAACAATTTATGCTGTTCTACACAGAGGAGGAAAAGCTAATCTGTGTACATGTATGAATGTATGTTCCAGTCCTAAAAAATCTGATTCACAAGTTTATTTTATTCCTCTTGGTTTTTTGGAATAAATGCTATCATTTTGTCCTCCCATGTGACACATAAATATATTATAGGAGAGCAAGTATGCCATTTTCACTCCATTCTGCCTCCTGGAATATCACTTTACAGCCTGGGGGATCAATACTTTCCTAATGCAATCAATGTATCAGATGTGGTATACCAAGTCTGGAATGTTTTGTGTGTTTCCAGCCAGCTGTAGAGAGCTCCAGAAGAGATTCAGGAGGAATAGAAATACTGGGACTTTCCCATGTCTTTAAATTGAACTTTATGGCATAAAGTGAAGGAGCTACCATGTAATGGAGCAGATTATTTCTGAGTGAACCAAGTGCTTTGTGTGAATCATGTTTTCCATACATTGTAAAAAACTCTCTGCAGGGTGGATTTTGATCCATGTTTCCATACACACCAGCTGCCCTTATTCACACTGTCATCTTTCACTGCTCAGGAAGAGGAAGCTGTTGGTGCCTTTAGTACCAGAAAAATGTTGCTCTTCTCCTGGGTGGCGTTAGTTGTGATAACTTCTTTATTGTTGCTTGCTGAGATTGGTGTGAAATTTTTTCAACCATGCCAGAAGAATCTGTGTATTTCCCACTTAAGGAGTGGAAATGGATGTCCTGATCTTCTTGACAGATGACTGTCTAAATGTACAAGTCCATGTCTTCAGACTACCTAAATTACATGTTGTTGCATGTCTGTGTCAGCCAAACCTATGGCTGCTCATTTTCTTGTTTACATTACTTCACTTTTCATAAACTTGATGCTTATTGAGCAGAAGATGTTATTGCTTAGTGTCTTATACTAAAGTAAGGTTTGGTTCTAAATTTCAGTACTTTGCTTGTATTATATGTTTTCTCCCTATGGCCATTGCTGTTGCCCCGTCATAAACAAAATACTGCCTTTAATATTTGGCCATCCATGAACATGTGAGACTGAAGCTCTTTTTCAGTGGTGTTAATCATTGAATCAGTATTTCATTGTCCTCTGCATGAATCCATGTTGTGAATTCTGAGCTATAAATGCATTAGGTCTTCCTGGCACCTCTAGGTATCAGCATGAAATTAGGTACCCTTACCCTGCAAGGACTGCACATGTTCACATTCCCTGAACATGACAAAAAATTGTCAAGAATTTTTGAAGATTAGAGAAGTTTATTTCTCAGAAAACTGAGAAGAAATTAATCTAATGCCTATGCACAGTTCTTGGCAGCATGTCTGTTGAGCAACCTTGCTGGACACAATCCAGTAACACAGGTGGCTGCCAAAGCCCTCCCCTCTCCACTAGCAGAACAGAGCTTGATCACAATGGATGCTCTGTGGAAGTGAGTAGTGCAATGGGTGCTCAGCATACTTCCTGTGTTTCCCCATGTGAGGAGCACGGCCTGCTTCCTAGATTTCTCTGTCAGCTACGGACATGACAGGAAACACCGAAAAACATGCTTTATTTGACTGTGTAGGCTGGGAATGTAAATGTAATAATAGACAGGAGTGAGAGATGTGGAGCTTTTTTGCCTGTAGGTACCAAGTACTATTGTTTTGTGTAACTGTGCCTTTTACTTTAGTTGTTCTGTGTCTGAACATGCACGTGAATGATTTCACTTCTTAGCAGGGTTTATGCAAAACTTATGTTCTTACTTTTCCTGTTTCACTACCAGAAAGAATTCAACGTACAAAATAAATCTTTGCACATTGCATTTACTTTACACAAATCTTTGCTCTCATCATTTTTGCTGTAAGAGAAAGGTCTTCTTGAATTCTGAAATTTTTATTTCAAGAGATCTTGAAATTTGGTTATTTTCAAGTCAGAACAATCTCCCAGTTTGTGCAGTTAAAAATGATTTACATATTTTTGTGCATTCCTCTGCAGTCTTCCATATTTAGATGAAGAGACTTCTCTCAGCTGAATTCACATGGCGAAATTGGTAATGACTCTTCATGAGCAATACCAACCACTGATGCAAGTCCAAAGTACATAATCCTCCCCATTTTGCATGGCTGAAACTGTGTAAATATAATATTTTTTTGTTATTTTAAGTAGTCCAGGAAACACTGTAAATATGCTTTTTAATCTGCTTTTCATAAGTGTCGTAAGTCTGAAAAATAATTATATTAATAAGGTGATTCAGTTGTACCCCTTCTTTTCCTATCAAATGCTATATTCTGCCTTGAGTTACAAGTTCCAGCCAGGAACTTCTAATTTGATTCACTGTTCCTGCAATTTCTTGGGAAGATTGAACAGGATTTGAAGATACATTACTCTCAGTCTTAAGTCCAATTTATTGTATGTGTTGTTTCCAGACAAAAATAGCAGTTCGATCTTTCTTATCATTTAAAAATTGTAAATTACTTTTGTGTCATTTGCATTTACACCCACTTAACTGGGTGAAGTGATAGTAGAGTGATAGTAGAGGGTGGAGGTGAGCAAGCACAAAGATATTAATGTGTCATATTAAACAGTTTTGGTTGCTTGGGGGTTTTCTTGTCTTTTCTCAATCACTTTTTGGCCATCATAGGAGGACTGTAAGATCAGATCAAGGCCTGCATAAAATTAAACTCACTGACACTAAGGTGATACTGTCAACATTTTTTCTAATTCTTCCTTAGTATTTTTGAATTACTGTAATATAAAGCTGAGATGTTTTTTTCAATGTTGACATTCAACTGGCACAGCTTTATCAATTTTAATTGCCAACTTGGTATAATGTTCCTAAAGATTGACCTTCAGTAACCAGTACATTGTTTGTTACACAAGCTGTATATGTCAATGTATAAAGACAGAATACTTCCTATTGGAATTAACAGCTGTTGGTACCCAGGTATGTGCCTAACCTGGCAAAGAATAATGTTCTGAAGAAGTAGCTTCAGAGCCAGTGTAATAATTTTGTTACATGTGCAGGCGTACTATGTGTACAATGAAGTGTGTCCTGTAATGGGGCAAGATTCCTCCTTATGTAGCATTAGCACTCACTGTGATTGGGAGGAGTGGTGTGTGTTGCTGGCATGGTTCCTACTGTGGCTTTCGGGTTTTCTTCTTCATTTTCTGAGCCTGCATTGCTGGGAGCCAATAAATGTCTTGTAAATTAGGGTAGCTAAAACCTGCTCTGAATCAGTGATTCTCAAATAATTTTTACTCTCTGGGCAGCTTCAGTGCTCCCTGGAATGGGTGTAAATCTACTGACAATGGCCTCTTATCCTGGGAGTAATAGAATCACGTCTCATTCACTCGCCCGATCACACTCACTCAACCAGCAATACTTACAGCTCCTTTTCTTACGTGGGTTCTTCGTGCATGTAGAATTTTATGAGTGGAAGAAATTGCTGCGGCTCCTGAAGATCTCCCTTGGTCTTCCCTGAGTTCCCTGAGATCTCCCAGGTCCGAACCCTTCTTTTATTGTGACCTTGGCCTAAATTTGTTCGTGATACAATAGGTGCTACGGGGTCTCCCACTCAGGCCGCTGAAATCAGCAGGGCGCCTCCTGAATGAAGGGGTCCCACAGCGCTGAAATTGTGTCCGAGTCACGGCACCAATCTGTTATAAATGATCTGTAGCCAATTTGATATCAAGTATTTTATTTTGCCATTCAAAATCAATTTGAATCTGCCACAATAAAAGCATGCAACATCGATCGAAGTTGGGTGAATGCGGGAACAGCCTCAATGGAGCTGGACCACCTCGTCCACAAACTCCAGGTTTCAGAGTACAGATTTTATACAGTTTTTCTGCCCTGAAGCAAGTTCATTGTGAGCTTTTGTCCAGCGTGCATAATCATGTACTTCTTTCTTTCGCTGTTTGGTTTTGAAAGATTTTCCTGGCAGGGTCTGGGGTCTGAATTGGGTTCCTGGAACTGGGCATTGGGATGGTGATCTGTTCAATCTCTGGGTTCCCTCCACCTAGGTCGGTATCAGGCGCTGATCGTTCGCGAAGTGGTGGGTCCACCCTTGATGAACGAGCCATCTCCTGCTCAGCCGTATTCTTTCTGCTGCAAATCTTGGTTTCGCTCTGTTATTATTTGAGAACTTTTACAGTTGCAAATGGGCCTCGGTAGTCAGAGATGCCTTTTGCAGTTTTGGAAATTAGAACTTTCAGCACAATTTTAGGTTATGACATGCAACATACTTGATACACGAGTTTATTTAGCACATATGCCGCACTAGTTTCAGGGGTGTTCTGTGTTTAGGCAGAGCAATGACCCTTCTGACTTGTCTCCTTTGAAGGGTTTTGTAACACACTTTCACTTGAGAGGTGTGGGTTATTGGTGTGTAGCCCTGTTCCCATTCCCAGCTCTCTAAGTGGGAGACTTTCTTAAAGTCTCTTTAAAGTCTCTCTAAAGACCTTCTTAAAGGCCCTGCCAGATCAGTCTTCTGGCTGGTCTGGGAGCCAGCATAAAATGGAAGGGCTTCAGTGTGTGAGAAACGATGCTCACTTTTAAAAACTTCAAAGGCTTATTAAATCGTAACAAAATACAACAAAATGACTGAATGAGGAAGAATTATAATGCTATGGGGAGCGTAGGACTAAACCACCATGTGCTCATTTACAAAATTGATGCTCTGCCTTTTATAGCCATGGCCCCTCCTAAGTCCTGTCAGTCAACTCCTTCTTTGTCATCCATTGGTGGAGATTACTTTACTACAACTTGATTTGAGGTCAGGTGGTTGTCATGCCCTGCCTTCTAGTAACAAGCCTGCCCTCCCCCAAATGCCCGACTGCCAAGGCCTGCCTGAGACAACAATACAAGGGGGAGGGGAAAGGGGACTATGGGGAGAACAAATCACAATAACATAACTGTACATCAATAAAACTTCTCTTAACATACACGTAATATTCATCCCTTAATTGTGAGAACCAACCATCACCTGATCTATACTGATCTTGTTATACTGATCTATAACAAGTGTCCGTCTGTGAATAAGCTTGTAGTGTAGACAGGCTATCTGCATCCACTGTGCTAGTCTTTCTCCCCTCCTGTGCGTAAAAATGGTGGTGAGGTTCTAGCAGCATGAGCTGTAGCGTGTTTTGGAGACTGCAGGACAAGTTTTCAAAGGACCTAAAAGGAGAGGGATATTAATGCTCGTCCTCATGTTTTTTTCAGTATATGCTTTTCTCAGGGGTAGGAGGAGGCAGTCCCACAGCTTGACAGGTGGTTATTGCTGCAAGGGTCCTTTTGCAGCCTCTGGTCCCATCATCCTGCCCCTCCCTTGCTCCTGCAAGTCTCAGATGGGATTGAAAATAACCATACAAAAATAAGTGTTTTTCTCCTTCTTTGATCAGCAAATTTGGTTTCCTGAAAGAACAGACAAACACTAAGATGGTTCAAAGGAGAGAGATCTCCAGAGTGTGCAGACAGCCAAGACTGCTCTGGAAACAATTCATGATTTACAGTGCCTCCCTCACCTTCAGTACACTGGGGACTCTAAAAGCAGCAGGATGAGTAGCCAGGAGAAGCTTATGAGGTCCCAGACAGCACTGAATGACTTTTGAAGTGTCATTTTCTGTAAATCATTAATAAAATTACAATAGGTCATTGTTTCTTTTGGTTCAGATATATGAGAATAATGAGCAAAACACCCTGCTAGCACTGACTACCTGTAGGAAATTGCAATGTTCAAAATGCTAAAAATGTTGTCTTTTATTGGAAACAAAAGGTCATGGTCTTAACAGGTAAGGCCATCCTTGCGTTACCTATATAAATCAATTCATTCTCTTGGGGTAGAAATGTTAAACCAGAAAGATATTGCTGTTTTCAATACTGCTTACTTTTTATATAAGTGTTTATAAATTGTCAGTGTAATGACTACTTTTACAAGCCTTAAATAGTCCTAAAAGGAATATGGAGGAAGACCTAAACCTGACTGTGCTGTATGCAGTGTCATACAGGACTTTGTTCCAGTAAGTTCTGTAACTAAGAACTAAGCTGAGACATGATGAAAGAATTATGAATTGTTTCGTCTTTGATGGGGATGAATGTTTTAGGCTTTTTTCCCTCTAGTAAAATTTAATTACGCTGTTGGGTTATTGCAGGCATCAGTTTTGAGGCCACAGTTTTCAGACACAGTTTTCCTTCAAATTCAAATAAATAAGTCAGAATGTGTTATCAGAAGGCTTCTTGGTCTGTCCCATGATTTTTAGGCAATTGTTTCATTTTCCAGATCTGAGTTCCATAATGTTTTGGTAAATTGGATCTATAGGGTTAGTCACCCCCCTGCCCTGGCCCCCCCCCGCCCCCTTTTTTTTTACCCTCCCTGAGTGCCACTGATTGCTGAACACTAAGTGTAGATGTTTCAGGATCATCAATGTTTTTCTTAATAGCTAGGGTGAACTTTCTTCCACCTTAGAAAATTATGGCTTCGTTTTTTGCTGGTCAGATCTTTCTATGATCTGGCAGTGTAACTATATGGTCCCTCTTATTGTCACTTACTGATTTTTCATGTGTTTTCATGCTGTTTGTTCTGTGTATGGGAAAGTTCTAAAACTGTAACTTAAAAAGACAAAATGGACAAATAGAACTTTTTCCCCAAAAGGAATCTTTCTTTGAATGCCAGTGACATTCAAACTGGTCTAACAGTAAGATTTGGCAGAAACACTTTATTTTAAAAATTCTCTTAAAAAAAGAGTCAAAAAATCATACCTGACTCCTCTCTGCCCCTCCCTTCCCACATCCCAGAAACTCCTTCCTTTGAGATTAAGTAATTAAATAAATTTAAGTGAAATAGATTCTTTGCATAAAAGGAGGGGTGAACAAAGAAGGAGCAAGACCCTGCATATTAAAAGTGAGTCATTGAGCTTTTTCCTAACAGAAGCTAAACTGACTCATCATATTGCACCAAATTTGCAATATTACAGTCCAGTTTGGTATTATCCTTTTGAAGGTGAGTGTAGTTGTGTGGGTTTATATGTAATCATATTAGATGACAGTCTGATTTGAATACCCATACGAAATTGTAATTTAAATCAAATAGAAATCTAAAGTTGCTTTTCTGCTATTTTCAGAATAAGTAAAAGCAAAGTACCACTTTACATGTTTTCTTTAAAAGTTTTAAAATTTAAAAATGCGTTATGATTTTGCAGTGAGTAGACTCATGTTTCTAGCCATCAGAGGAGAAAGAGCAATGTTGTTACTCTGGAAGACTCCAAGATAAATTGACTTTTCTCCTTGACTATTTTCAAGATTTTTCAGGAAGCCTTTACTTTTCATGAATTAAACTTATTTTTGCTATAAGTTAAACAACTTTTGAATCATGCAGAGAGATGATGATCCCTATCAAACCTATGGGACTTTGGGAATATCATTATGGGACCAACGTACCACAAAGTCATTTATGATATACACAGTGGTGTGTGAAACCTAGATGAATCCTAGATTTCTGCATTCTTGGTGGTCGTTATGTCTTACTGTACTGCCTGTATTCTTCTCTCTTGCCATAGAGAGTAAAATGTGCTTTTGGTGGAAGACCAGAGAATTATTTTAATTCTTTGCCTATTCCATGGGACTGTTCCAGCCAGACATTAAACTAAACTAAGGCATGGGAGAAAATAAATTAAACTCGTGTAAGTTTTCAGTATAATTTTTTTTGTCAGGGAGTAAAATCTCTATCATTATAACCACAGGTGCAAAATTCTGTTTATTTTACTGTTATTTGTTTCAAGGTGAAGGAAAAGCTGCTTGAGGAGGTAATTTGTGTTTTTATGAGGCTGCTTGACAGCTGTTAATAGAGATAAAACTGGGGGTTTGTTATAGGTGAAATTTTGAATTCTAGAGAACATAGAGAATTAATTCACAGTTTGCAAGGTTCTTGGAGATAATAATAAACAATAATAAATGAGGAAGGGGAGAAAATTGCCTGAGCTCTTTACTTGTGTATGCATGTCACTGCAGAAGTGTAACTAATGCAAAGGCATAGATTATCCAAAATCAGGTGCTGAGGGTAGTGTAAATCACACCTCCTCTGTCATTCACACGTTGGTGAAATGGTTTTAGACTCAGTTTTGTTACAGGGGGTGTCATAACGTGCTGAGGTCTCACGCTGACATCACTGGGATTACTCATTCTTTGTGCAAATCACAGCTGAAACACCAAGCACTTGAGTTCACCAAGTGAAAAACACATGGAAGGGAACTGTTTGTGAACACACCTGAATGTCTGGCTTGTTGAAAAGAAGCAGTGTTATGTGTCTGTTGCTTCTCCTTTTCTGTTGGAAGTGTGTTACAATTTGTATGTTTCCCACTTCTCTTTTCTTTGCCAGTTTCCAGAGATCAGCTTTTAAGCTTTGACTGTTCTTTTGTTGTGGCTGTTGTTGTCTTCTTTAAGAGATTTTAAGGTGGATTTTAGGACTTTCAACTTTTTCCTAGCGTTTGGAATTATTCTGAAGTTAGCCTTTTTAAAAAATAAAACCCTTCCCTTTTTTTTTTTCCCTCAGGCTTACCTTTGTCCTTTTCTACATGTATGTTTTGCGTGTTTCCTGTATCATTTCTTCTTCATATTAGTTTATAACAAATCTTGAGTTCATTTCTTTCACTTATTCTTGCCTTTTTTATACTGTTAACCAGAATGTTTTTGATTGACATCTGAGCTGCAGTTTCAGAAACATCAGAAACATAATTTTTGAAACAAAACCCCAAACTTGAGTATTTTACTTAGGAAAAAAGCTGATGTGTATGAACAAGAATGAAGGAACTGAAGTGTTTCAGTAATCTCTTTTCTCTGTTTTTCAAAAAGAAAACTACTTTTAAATTAAGAATTCTAGAGAATTATAGAACCTGCTTTTCCTTGTGCTGATTTATTTTCTTGCATGGACTGACATGTGATGGTTGGTTCTCGTGTTCAGTAAATGAGATTCATTTCAATGGCAAGACACCCCGTAAGATTATTCATTTGTTTTTGATTTTTTTTCTTCAGTGCAATGAAACTTCCTTCTTTTTTGAAGCACATAACAAGGTCACATGCAAACGTCTCTGGAAATGCTGTGTAGAGCATCATACATTTTTCAGGTGAGTAGTGCAGAAATTAGGTCGTGTTTTCCTTAGGCCACTACACTGAGTGGGAGCCTTGTTATACCTGCAGAGTGGTGTAACAAAGGCTTGCCGTCTGGAAATACATTTGTGCTCTTGGTTATAGAATGCTTTTAAAAGCCAACACCTTTTCTTGCAGTGATGTGAAACAGTGTTTTTAAAATTGGGTAGTTTGGTGATTCCTTTTGTCTTAGCATTCTTTTTCTAAAAAGTACTTCAGGTTGTGTATAGTAGGCTTTATCAGAAATATTCACAAACGTATATGGCAAGATACAAGTTGCCATATAGATTTTGATGTATTTAACCATCAGATTTTCTGTAGCAGCATTGGCTTGAGGGAGGCCTTTGGAATTCAGACATTACTATTTTCTACAATGCACAGATTTTTTTTTTAAATAGAAATTAATTGAATTTCCATAACATTTTTCTTACTTACTGAGGTGTATAAAATCTTCCCACTACTGCACATCTCAAAGCACTTGATTTTACTGTTGCAAAAAACACCAAGAGAAATGTGCTAAGGTGTCTAATTGGAAACTGGTGGATGGAATCCTCCAGGCTGCTTTTAGCAGTGCTGTAAATGAGTGAACTGAGAATCCCTCCTGCAGTCTTATTACTGTGGCAGTGTTTGCCTCCTCCCAAAATTACGTGAAAGGCTACTGGTGCCAGCAATTTACACTTGACTCTGAAATGAGGAGTTGTGTAGTCAAAATAGGGGGGACAAACAGGTGGCTTTGTGAGACTCTCAACCCTGTAAGAGTCTGTCCAGAGGTAGGGATGAAGAGGAACTTACAGAAAAAAAAAATTTTTTGAGCCCAAATTTGTATTCTTTTTTCTTGACTTGGGAAGGGGACTATCATTCAGCCCTATCTATGCAACTTACTCTGTTATTTTATTTTTCAAACTACATAGGATGCCGGAGAATGAATCAAACTCGCTGTCAAGAAAAGTCAGCAAGTTTGGATCCATAGGTTATAAACATCGGTACAGGTGAATTTTTTTGATTGTTTAAACCTCAGTTCATTTTTTCTTCATTCCTTTTCTTCTCTTTCCTTCCAGTGAAGGAAAACCCCCACCCAGAGTATGAGCCATTACAGTTCTGAAGACAAAGGATGAATCAGGGCCATTTTAACAGACTCTTCTTGGGAGTTTGGCAGTTTTGGGACAAATATGAGTTTCTTCTCCTGATCCCCAGAATTGATTGAGGCCTGCTATAGTCTGTAGTCAAAGTGGGAGCAGCTTTGACAAATTTTTAAATCATTATCTCCTTTTAAATCCTGAAATTATGTCCATGTCTTAAAGAGGTTTTCGTGACAACTGGGGAACACCAAAATGAGGGTGTGTCTTTTCTGACTTGAATAGGTGACAACATTGAATGAATGTTCAAGGCTCTAAACCTTGAAAAGATGCTGTAAACTTGAAATTAAGGGTGGATAAGGAGCACTGTTTCCACTATCACACAAGAAATAAATGGATCATAATGAGTAATGTTGATAATCATTAGTTAGGCAGATCTTGTCATTTAAGCCTATTTCATAATCCAGATTATGTGAGTTATCACACTCTCTGGCATGATCCAGATTCTTCTTGCTGTGGATAATACGGTGATGATTCTCTTGCCTTTTGTGTTTGTAGTGGATCCTGGCCTACATTACCCCATCTGGGATAATGGGTAGGAGTTTACTGGATTACTACCAGGGCACTGCAGATGAGTTTTTTCTGTTGGACCACTTCATCAGATTGGAGCAGGGCACTGGTGCTGGGGAGGAGAAAGCTTTGTACTAGCAAGAACTTTCCAATCAATTGAAAAACAACATGTTTTAGCATGCTAACTAGCAATTAACTATGTTTGAGCTATTGCTGTTGGTGGTGCAGTTCAGTTCATCTTCCTATTTTAATAAATGTCATGGGTAATCTGTGATCAGGCTTGTCATGTTGGGATGATGGTCGTAACTGACAACTTTGGTTGTCCCCCTTTTTGCCTTTGGCCCCCATTGAAGCATCAAAAGCAGTGACAGTGTTGTGTATCAGTACACATTATTAGTTCAGACCAGAAACCATAATCCCTCTTGTTTTTCTGTGTAAATGGGGGACTGTAATATTTTCATTTGTCTTGTGGTGTTGGGAGGGGGGTGTATGTTGTTTTGATTTTTTGGTGGTTTGTGGGGTTTTTTTGGTGTTTGTTTGCTTTGTTTTGTTTTGTTAAATCTTGTAGGTACTCCTCATTGTGTGTCAGACAGTTTTCAGGAAGGCAATTTTCTTGCCGTAATATTAGATGCCTTGGAGGTCATAATGGGAGTGGAAGGTCCTATTCCTAGATGTTTTGTTAAAATTGCTTCTGGAATTTGCAGAACTGTCATGGTTGCCAAACTTAAAAATTGAGCAGAAGTGTTTTCTGGCTAACTTGGGAGCATGCTTTAAACTAACTAAATAAAAAAACCCACAGTATTGTGATGTAGGGTTAGGATTTGAGATTTTTTTGTTGTTTAATTCTTTTATAATTTTGAAAATATTAAAATTCTACAGTAATGACTATGTGTGAAGGGCTATTGGTGAAAATACTGTCAGTATTTCATAGAGTCTATTCACATAATTCAGATAATCTTCTTATGTAATTCCTGTATAGTTGCTTGATGCTTTCTACTACAATAGCTTTTAGTTCACAATCATCAAACTTCAGAAACTTAGAGAAAAATTTCAGAAAGAAATAATATTACTTAAGAAAGTTGTACGTTAGAATATTCTAGGTTAGAAAAGGTCGTGCTATATTAAGCTATTCCTAACAAACCAACATTTTGTTTTAGTGGCTTGTCTCCACTTGAAAACGCCAAATATAGGAGTGGTTGGCACAATCTGTTGGTGATTTTTCCAGTGACTGATTCAAAATAAAATTCAGGGTAGTGCTACTCAACAGGAGAACCAAAGGTGGGATGACAAATAAATAGCAATTTTTTTAAGTCTAAGGATCCTCCTTGGTAACTATTCCAAGTGCTTTCTCATTATTTTACTGTGTTTTGAAGTGGCAAAACGTCTTTGCGAATGACCAGAGACCCTTCTATGCAGCTTCCGCGGCCTGACCAGAGCATTGAGAGAAGTCGCAGCAAGACTTACCCCAAAAGAACACAACAGACAGGTAGGTCCTTCTCTGCTGATGTGGGGGCAGATGTCTTCTGGTTTTTTTCTTCATTTTCTCATCATGAGGTGACTCAGAACTGCTGCAGTGTCCTCAAGGATTTCTCAGAATGGATTCTGTGTTTTACTTTAGGTCAGTATTTATATCTAAGCTTAACAGGATATAAAACCTCCAGTTTTCCAGATAAAATAAAAAAGTTGCTGTGGATTAAAGAGATTAAAACCCCAGGTGTGTAGGTCTAATGTATACGTTGAAAGGGAAGTTTGGAAACAGGCAGTGAGAACATGTTTTTTTCTCAGGGGTCCTGTCTCTTGCAAGCTAATTTTATACTTATATGTCTTGGTTAGTATCCCATTGTTTGGCCTGTTTGACCCAAAGTGCCAATTTTGTGCATCCTCTTCCCATTTCAAGGACCATATCTCTTTATTTTGATATTAAGTGGAACAGAAGTTAGTGCCATGCAATTTTAACATGCTTCAGATGTGTGAGTTGAAAATCTGTTCTGCACGTGGAAGCTGTCATGGCAAGCTGGAAGCTTTTACAGGTGTTAGAGGAGGTAGGATTAAACTTGGATCACAGAAGTCATGCCCTAGATAACAAATGCTTCCTGAAATTTGGTAATAGAGATATCAAGGTCCACATATCATTACATAGGTATTACTTAGCTTCATCTGTGAGAGAAGGCACACACAGTTCAGTCAATTGTGTGCATGGAGTTAAGCGTGTGTGTGTGTGTGTGTGTTTGCTATTTGAGAAAAAACTTGTCTGGGCTTTAAAAATGTAAACAATATCCCTCTTTTCTTGTGGTTTAATATGCCACCATAGAATTTGAGAAACTGTTTTTAAAAAGAGAGCAGATATATACCTCTGGAAACCTCAAGTGTTTATCCTGAATGCAGACTTTTGATTTAGAAACAAAACTGGTGTGCTCTGCCTTTTAGCTGTGGTGGCTCTTGGAATGTAACATAATTGAAATTATAGCCTTGGAAAATAGAGGCAATTTGCAACATTCTTTAAAGTTTTATTTTATTTTGTGAACAAAGAGAAAAATTGCTTTGCTTTCTGATTCTGGTATGTTTCATTGTGTGTGCAGTTTTAATTGGGTGTCTGAGAGGACAAGAAGCTGTTCGTCCTTGAACCAAATGACTTAAACTTTTTGTTCAGCTGGACTGTCCTGTTCTTAGGGCAGCATTTCCTACCTCATTAGCCCCTAGTTCTGTTTCAGGAAATTTGTGTGGCTATTTATTACCTAAAACTCAGCTCTTGGTTTAAAATAATGTTTGCCTTAGCCCAGGCAACAAAGGTCAGTCTGTGTTGCTGTAAGGCTGTGCATGTGTTGGGTTTGTTCATTTTGTTTTCAGTCTTTGGCTGGAAATGTGAGCAAAAAACTGAAACTTTCCTGTAGCCTCTTCTAGTGATGTAATTTATTGCAGAAGTCTCTGGGCAACAGATGTTTACTATTTTGGTGGCTTTAAACACTTTCTCTGACTTTAAAATAAAAATGTCTGCTTTTTTACCATTTTACTTACATGTTGTTGTGTTATCTCTGTCATCCATCTGTTTTCCTTTTAAATTAAAGCTTAATTGATTATCCATGTGTTCCAAGTGTGCAGTCATATTCCACTGGGGTTAATGTATTAACTTAGATGACATTAATATTAAATGAATTTGTTTCATTTTCCGCTCAAAATATGGGCTGAGGGAAGAGAGCTATGTCTTTCAAATGCCATTTTTCCCTATGAATTAGCATATTTTTCTCCTTTTTTTTTAAGTTTGTCTTTGCTATTCTCACTGATAAACATTGAATACTCTTCCTCCATTTAAACAGGCTTTCAGAAGCTGAATGAAGGCTACTGCTGCTTCTCTGCGCTGTGTCAGATGTGATAGTCTATTGCATAAAATAAATCTGCCTTTTTTCACCTAAAGTTATTCTTAGCTATAACAAAGTCCATTTCACACAATAAATCAAGATTATTTGGAGTATTTTAAGCATCATTTGCTTAAATATATTATGCCGATGTAGATTTTATTTTGTGGACTATTTTTTTATTTTGGAAACTAACCTGGTAGTCTAATTTATGAGTTATGTAAAAGTTTCCCTGACTAAAATGTTTGAGAAAATTAAATTACATTTCTTCTTAAAATAAATATTCCTTTTGCATCATGATATTATGCAGATGGTCATCATTGACGACTAGTCCTTTGTTCTTAATTTTCTGTTGTAGTATGGGTGTGTTAAGGTTAAATATGACCCGTCCAACAGGGTGATTTTAGTTTGCGTGTATTATATCTTAAAGTACTTTCTGTCAAATACCACTTTAGTTAGGATCCAGCTGGACAAAGGTTTATAATTTAATTGTTTTTGAATGAAAGTCAGGTTTCCATTTACTTCCCCAAATCCAACAACAGCTCACAAATAGTTCATATGAAATAACTTCCTTCCACCGTCACTGAGTTCAGCATCTTTCCTCATCTGCTTCTTTCCCTTTTTGTCTTTTCTTAAGACTGCAAGGTGAAATGTATTAAAGGTTCATTTTTGCAGCCACTCCAGTTACCCATTTTGATTTTGTTTAATCTTGTAACTTGTTTCATTTGCTTAGTTTTCCCCTTTCAGCTGAGAGAGAATTACTGTTGTATTTTGCTGCTTGCAAATAATAATCTCAAACATGGAACAGGATCTCTCACTATGCTATCTTACCATCTTAGGGCCAGACTGATAATGTTCAGCTTTCACAACATAGGGTGTAAGTGTTCATTATTCTTTTGGCTGAATGCTGAACATTAAAAACGCCTTGGGAACACCCTCTCAGGAGAAACATTGATGTGATCAGACCTGTTGCTGTGGGTCTGAGTTTTTTCATGGTGGAAAACACATTGCTTAGAGTTTGTTTTTGGTAGCTGAGGACTTGGTTTGTCCCTGCCTTTGCATGTGGGGTAGTTGTATAAAACAGTGTAAAATAAGTGCTGCCATTCTGATTTAGAAGCCAGGTGGAGAGCTGGGTGTGGGCATTACGATTACAGTACTGTCTGTATTGTGATAATCCCTAAACAATCACTTTTTACCAAAGATGCCTGTCACTACCCTACTAGTAGCCGCAGTAAGTAGAACTGTTGGTCTGGCCCTGTCAAAGTGTAAGATTGGGTTTGAAAGTTAGATTTTTGAGAAAATGGATTTTGGGGTGATTTTAGCTATATCCTGATTTATATCCAGTGTTTGGTAAAAGGATGGATGTGACTGCTTCTGCATTTCAGTCATGGGGCATGAGATGAACAGACTCTTGAGGGTACAGGCTTAGAAACTAATAAGAAAAACAGCCATTATCACGGGGTAGGCTGTGCTAGTGTAGACATACGGAGTCCACTCATTTTTATAGGCTCATAGTAGTCCAGGGTGCAAGGCATGAGCTATTAGTGCATGTTTCCATTTGGTCACACTGTCTGCTGCTCTTATGATTTGGTTTAAACACAAATACTGCTTTCAGACAATGTCAGTTAAGTGGCTTTTTTACCTGATAAGAAACAGGCATGCCAAACTAACTATCTTGCCAGGCTGATATGGTTTTGGACACTTGAGTTTTTAAAAATGTAATAGTTGGCTTGAATTGAATGGACAAATCAGCATCAAGATGGCTGTAAAAGGGAATTAAGTATGTGCATTCACCTCATTGGAAAAGTTCATGCAGTCCATTTAATCCTGAGGAGTACCTTATCCAGCCAAATGTAAACAACCAGGATAACCATCCACAAATGAGATGGTTGTGATTTCTGCCTGTCTAAGGTATTTTTGAGAGGCCTGTTGCCTTGACTAGCAAGAAACAGTGATGTACCTAAGTTTTTGCAATGGGGTTATTGTTTGGACAGTGTCTTTGGACTCTGCTCTTTTATATTAGGTAATTACATAAAGCAGAGGTATAAGCTGGTAGAACAGTACTGTAGTCAGTAAAAGATACACCAGGTGGAACGCACTTGGAGACAATCATCACAGTTTCTGTAAGTCTGGACAGAAGGTTTCTGATTAACCCGCCATGGCCTGACACCCAGAGGTGACTGCAGAATGGTAAGGATATTACCAAACTTAGCAAACAAGCACTTCTGGAGGTGTCTATTACTTTTATATGGTCTGAACCTTGGCTGTTTTTCTGGCAGTTGTTTCACTATGATATGTTTTGGAGCACAAGTTTTTTATTCCTCCATTACGTGACAAGGATTTCCTCTGACTTAATTGAAAACTGCCTCACAGAGGAATATGTTAAGCACTGAGATAAATTCCTTTGTCTGAAAAAGTCATATATTTGCTGATTTCTGCAGAAGACTGGCAAATCTAACCTGTAAGAGAGCCAACTGATGAGCAGACAAAAATGCCGTAGAAAATCTCAAGTATTTGTGTTGAAGTAGCGTCCAGAGACTTTGTATGCCAAAAGTGCGGTATGGGAAATTGAGAGAGAATGTGAAGAAATCCTGTCTCTGCGGCTGAGGAGAAAACTTACCATGCAAAATCTTTTCACAGCTTAAATTAAGACATCACATTTTTGGTTTAGCCAGTCAAAATGGCTTGGGGTTTGTGCCACTGTATTAACAACACTGTGATGCTGTTGCTTGTGTCCAGAGGATATTGTATTATACTGTTCAATCTGTTTAATTATCTTCAATGAACATGCTCAGAATCCTGTCCAGAGGAGGTCTACCTTAATGATGTTGTTTTATTATTCTACTTGACATCTGTTTCTATGGATGGTAACAATTTTGTAAGAAATGTCTGAAATTGCCAATTAGGTGGAAACACAATGTGTGAACTGAAGGAAAATCACAGATTAATATTAATAGCAAAGCATGGAAACTGAAATCATAGCACCAGCAGGAACCAAACTGTATTCTCTGCACATCCTTATTCTCATTGTTGACTGAGCAAGGAATTTCCTTCTGTTGACAGTGGCAGAGTATCCCTTTGAGAACCACAGCTTCAGACTTCTCTATGTGGAAGAGTAATGAATGTGCTTCATGTTAAACTTCATTGTGCCCTGGTACAACTAGAAATGAGGATAAGACAGAAAGGTGTGATCCTTACACATCCTTAACAAGAAGAGCATGCACCAGATATCTTGTGTGTCATTTTATCTCTCATGTTGCCATGTAGGTGATTATGCTGAATAGGTGTGCAAACATTTTGCTACAGGACTCATCCTTTTTGGGCTTTTTTTTCCCCAGGTTCTAAGAACATGAGCCAGATTACAACAAATGGGGAAGATGAAGGAACTACCAAAATTATTGCACCTTCTCCAGTGAAAAGGTATGTAGACCTGCAGTTTCCTTGCAGCTTTTAAGAGGTTGTACAACACATTGGATAGAGGAATACATTTAATAATCATTAGTGTCTGTTTATTCTGCCCTTGAGTTCAGGACCATTTGATCATCTGCTGACAAAGGTCAGAGAGTGTTGCCAAGTAATTAATTCTATAGAACCCTGATCTTCTAATCAATGTGTAACAGGGATTTCAGGTCACACATGGTTTTAAAACCTGTAAATCAGCACAAGTTTATGGGAAGGCAGACAGTCTCAGGTTTAAATAGGAAAAAAAAACAGGTAATGACCCAAAGGGTACTGGTCAGGATAGTCCTGTGAAGTCCTATTAGTCTCCCCTGGGAGATGTGGGCTGGCTGTCAGAGCCCTCAGGGCATGGGCCTTCCGTCTCTAAACAGGGCAAGCTTGGGGTGTATATGCAGGGAAGAGCATGGGCTCTCTCCTGGCAGGTTGGTTAATCTTGCGATGATCACCCATTACACTGTTGAAATGGTAATAAAAATCAGGAATTTGTTCCTGGTCTGTAGGAGTAGTGAATTACTAGGGCTCCTCTGGACTTGTGTGTTCTGCTGTGCCTAATTTATCAGTGCTGAAGTGCACGTCTGGTTATTAAGCATATTTAAAAGGAAGAGGTAAGGCTGAGATTCAGAAAGGGGTTTATATTCCCACCCCTAATTTTAGGTGGAATTATGTGCCTGAATCAGAGAAAGAGTGATCTGACAAAAGAATTAGTCAAAAACACAGCACTTAACTTCTGTTTAGTTGCCTGGATATCTGTCTGTGCATGCTTGGCAATCCGGACAGTTGGGTTTCTTTCTTGACTGAGTAACCCTTAACTGGGCTCACTTATGCATCAAAGCTGTGAACTTCACAAACTAGGTGTCTGGACTGACCTTTGAAAAAGGATCTAAAAGATTTATTGCAAATACTTGGTGGATAGTGTTCTCTATTGCCTAACATTTAGAACAGTTGACCTCCAGAAGAAAAGCTGAGTTACATTGCTTTATCATTTTGAGGGAAATTGAATCTACTGTTCTAACCCTTAGAAAATAATGCTAATCATGTGTTAAAAGAAAGCTTATGATTTTGTCACTTGGTCATGCTGAAGCTAAACCATTGAGTAGAATATAATACAGAGGTAGAAAAAACACATGAAAGGAGGGCACAAAAAAGATGGACCCAGGCTCTTTCCAGTGGTGTCCAGTGACAGGACTAGGCGGGCACACACTGCAACACAGGAGGTTCCCTCTGAACGTCAGGAAACAATTATTGCCTGTGCAGACAACTAAGCAGTGGCAAAGGTTGTCCAGAAACGTCATGGAGTCCCCATCCTTGGAGACAATTCCACAGCTGTCTGGGAGTAGTTCTGGGCAACTGAATCTGGGTCACTCTGCTGGAGCTGGACCAGATGACATCTGACAACCTCACATTGTGTTGTTCTGTGATTTGTTAGGAGAAAGAAAGGTACAAAAGTACCATTATTCTATAACGCAGAGATAGTTTTGGGAAGCGTGGGAGTCCTTTACTACAGAATTTTTGATAATCAGCTGTTAAAAAGAAATGGATAGGCAGGTTTTTGAGGAAGAACCAGAATAAGTGGCTCTCAATATGACAGCTTCAAGGTTTCTGAGTTTAGTTTCTTACCTTGACAGTTTAAAAGCAGTTCACAGGCAGATTATTAGTGAGTCATGTTTTAGACAGTGTTAGTCACTTCCAGAAGAAAAAAAAAAGGTGTTGGAAGTTGTTTTTCTGTTTAGGATTTGATTTGTTTTTCTCTGTGTCTCTGCACATGAAAAACACCTTTTGAGTTTGCCAAGGCTTCTTGTATGTGAGGCAGCACTTAGAGTTTGGAAGTTTGCTCCATCCTGTGCAATTCTTGCATTAGTAGTCAGTGATGCTTGCAGAGCATCTTTCAGTAGTGTTCACAAGCTGAGTTTTCTTATTTAACATTTCGTTCACTGTTGAGATCTATAGTAATCACTTCTCTGTAAAGTGTTGTAAACTCAAATCATAAAAAACCCCAGCGAAATCTCACATGAAATTCAGATCCTAACCCTTTCAGATACTTTGAATGAACTCAGTACCTTTTGCAACTTGAATTCCTGGAGATACTGTTGGTATTTGAAGAGCTGCCACATTCTAGCTTTCTGTCTGTAAAGTGTGTATCTGCTCCAAATGAATAATGACTTGGGAATTTAATGCAGTAAATTCACCTCCACGTACTTTTTCTTTCTCTTTTTGAGATTTGAAAACAGTATTCACAGATGTTTATGTTCAACCTTGGTATTGTTCAGTAGTTCATGCTGTGCAAGTCAATTCCTTTTTGCAATATGGGACAGAAATGTATTTATCTAAGTTACTTGCTCAATCTGTAGTTAGCACATATTTTTACGCCTGGGAATAGATTGCATGCACCTATGAGTCAATAATTAATGGGTGCAGTATTAAGAAAATTATTTACCTGATGAGGTGTAATTTAATTTCTTTTCCTGCTGACTTACTGTAGCTTTGCATTTTGTTCTCTCTGTGAGAATTAAATGATTAACTCAATGACCTGTAGTAACCAAAGGCTGAGGTTAAAAGTGGATTAGTGAGTTAAAGAGTCATGATTCCTTCATAAAGCTGTCACCTCCTGCTCTGGGGAAAGAACTCCCAATTTATATCTTCCTCTCTGTAAGCAACTGTAAAGCTTTTATTTTTTCTGCTTGAGTTCCACTTCATAAATATATGATTCATTAGTGATTGTACAATGCTGCTGTCAGTAATACTTCTTGATGACCTTAGTGGAAATCAGTGTGGCTGCCTCATTCTGTCTCAGGTGAACTGCTTGTCCATGCAGGAAGAGTGCTCTAGAGATGGTGCTGCAGGAAAAGCTCTGCCCAGCCATTGGCAAGGACAGGGGTGTGCTTCAGTGAAAAGCCATTCATGTAGCAATTAACTGAAAGCTTTAATGGGTCAGAAGCTGTAAAACCTGACACTGTGCGAATGATAGGAATAAAGGAAGAATTGTAGCATACTGCTTTTTTCCCTACATCCCCATAGGTATGGTGGGAGACTGGTTACAAACCAGGTGACTTCTTGATACTTTGCCTTGCAGCAGCTAGTTAAGTCAGCTCTTTCACAAAAATGTCTTTCTAGCAAAAGTAAAACCCAAGGCTTTACTGGGGAGGGTATGAGAAGGATATGCTGCTCTGTGAACCTATGAACCTGTGATCTGTCGTGCTTTGAATAGTTTTCATCACTCCTGCCTTTGTTGCTCCCATTTTGAAGTACGTACTGTACCTGGAAAAATGGTAGAGAAATATGATAAGGATAATCCGAGGTATGTGATGACTCGTGTACTGGGTGAGATTAAGTAGTCTGTGGTTCTTTCACTTGGAAAAGAGATTAGACAGTTAAAAAGGTGTAAAAAAAATTAAGGGGTGGAGTTTTTGATTAGGGAGCCATCATTCATACTTGTTTGTTTTTCTTTATTTCTTTCTATAATCACAGAAACAGTCAGGAACAAGGGATGAAAGTTTTGAACCAAGTGGAAGTTTTCAAATAACGTTAAATAATTGTTTAAGTCATAGCCAGATACTGTTTAAGTCATACTCCTACCAGTCACTATTTATGACAACTATTAAAAAATGTTTGAAAATTATTTAATTGCCTTGCCTCGCCTTGCCTCGCCTTGCCTCGCCTTGCCTCGCCTTGCCTCGCCTTGCCTCGCCTTGCCCTGCCCTGCCCTGCCTTGCCTTGCCTTGCCTTTACTTCTTCTCTCTCCTTCCACTTATGATTGCCCTTTTTAGTAGAGATTTTTCAACATAGCAGCTCTGTGCCCTCTTTCACATAACAAATAAATAACAATATGTCAGGATGGGTCTCTCTAATGAGTGTATGCCTTTAAAATGAAATTTTAAGTGGTCAGCATAAAAGAAAATGTGATCTGTGTACAATGGTTTTGCTTTTTTTTAATAAATATATACATATGCATATATCTGTACTCTAATTTAGCTTTAAAAATATGAAAAATGAAAACAGTCCAGAAACACAAAGAAGTAGAACAAGTGCTCCGTGGGAGGAAAATGGCCCACAGAGGTAAGGCAAGAGTTGATGTCTTAGGTATTGTGCAATGATAAATATCATACCACAGCAGGAGTTTGAAGGTTATTAATATAATATAATTAATGTGTTATTTGATTCATAATATATGTGTATTGCATATAAGCAGGTAGGTTCTTTCATGGATAAATAAACAGTTAAAAATTAGGAAAGTATGCGTAGGAGGAGGTAGCCAGTGAATGAATATCAGCAGTGGCTTTCTACAGAGATGTGTTCACCTCTAATATTCAGTACATTTGTCAAAGAACTTGGAAAAGGGGTAATAAAGTTGGGTGATGATACAAAATTGTTTAGGATAGTGATAAATTTGTCTGTGAAGAGTGGCAGAAAGACTCCTGAAGTGTGACTGATCAGTAGATTCTGCTGAGTCAAAAAATGTAAAGAGAGGTACAATGGGAAAAAAAATAACCTTAGATTTCTGATTAATATGAAGTGCTGTGGAATTATGATGGCTAACAAAGAAAATATTAGGTGCGTAGCATTCAGAAAAACAATTAGCAATTATTAGTAAAGCAAGAGAACTGCTTTAGGCCATTATATAAATTGGTAGATCATGTATGTGCTTCATGAATTTTGGAAGCAGTTCTGATGTCCTTGTCTCAGGAAAAGGAATAGGCTTTGAGGGGGGCAGCAAAGGTGATCAAAAATGTGAAAGGCTCTGCAGTAAATCTGCACAAGGAGCAAGGACAAAGGCAGACAGGAATCTTTCTTCAGACTGTAAAAGAGGCAATTTTAGGGAATGACATCTAGAAAATCACAAGTCATCCTGGGAAAAGAGAAATCAATCAGAGCTCTGTTTTTCCGGCAAAAGAACTAAGGATCTTCAGGTGAAGCTATTGAAGGTGGTTTAAAAGTGTTGATAAAGACAGTCAGTAGGGACTCACCATGAGTGGGAGACCTGTGGTCCTTCCTCCTTTGCAAGGAAGTAAATTCCTGGGGGAAGCTGGGCGAGTCATGGAACAAAATTCCTGAAGTGCTTCTGAAGACAGAGGTGCAGCAGCTGGCTCAGTAAGTCCCCTGGACTGGGAATGGTGTGGGACTCAGGAAGCATTGGGAAGCTTCAGGGTTTTGCTTCCTGTAGTTGGTTGTTTACAGCTGCTGTTGGAAACAGGCTACTGAACCGGATAGCATGTAAAGCGTAATCCAGAATGGTCTGGCTTTTCTATGACAATTCAAATTGATACCTGATGCATCATTTGGGGCACCCTGGTGATTTACCTCTTGTACTCTGGTAAACAGCAGTAGTTTCAAGAGTAAGAACAAAGCAGTAAGCAAATATCCTCTTGTTAGGACAGACCTTTCTTTGGTTATTTTTAGAAAAGTGATGTCATCTTGTCACTTTATGTCTCCAGTGTTTCAAGTGCTCTCAGGACAGCAGGAGGTTTGATCTTGCAGGAGCCAAACAATGGTAGAATTAAGTTTTTGCAAATCTACTAATTCTAAAGCATTATGCAGGTTTAGACACAGGCTGGATATTGCACAGAGGCTTTCACAGCTCTTAATAATAATTCTCATTGAGCTTGGAACACCTCCACACCGTTGGCAGAGGTTTGCATGGATGAACAGAAGACATATGCAAATAGAATTGTTTTATCCTCCTAAGCATCCGCTCTATGATGAAGATGTATGTCATGACAGAACATGGGAAATTTTCATAGTTGCATCTATGGAAAACATGAAGAATACCTAGCTCTGGGTTGGATATGCCATACTAAAGCACAGAAATTTATTATGATAAAAGAATATTAATAAACTAAAATCTGTATTTTGTAAGCTTGGACTTGTTGACTTGGCAAAGCTAAGAGGTGTCTCCTACATTTCAAGGTTTAGTGTGAAAAATTTATTGCTAGAACACAGTGCTATCTGCATTTGCATAGAACACCCACTAATACCCAGAAAAATATGTATAGCTGAGTACTCACCTGTGTGTGTGTGTGTGTGTGTGTGCGCGCGTGTGCATGCATGAACCTTTTCATTTTTGTAAGCTGAATTTCAGTTAGCTGGCCTAACTGCCCTGGAAATTTTAACGCTGACTCTTTGCTCTTCCTTTTTTAACCTTAGTGGATTGTATAATTCTGCCAGTGACCGCAATAAATCACCAAAGTTTCCTTACTCTTGCCGGAGGAACCCATCTGGTGGCAGTGAGAATGAGTCTGGGCAGCCAGTTCGGAGGAGGTAAGAGCCTCAGGATTAGTTACTGTCAGCTTCTCTGGAGAAACTTGAGATCCTGCATGCTCAGTGTTCAGCTCGTGGAGGCACAGCTGGGTCCTGGGAAAGGGGTTATTCCAGGGGCCAGTTGTTAGTCAAAAACACTACCTGAGCAAGAATACCACAGCTGTTTTTGAAAAGGAAACTTTGTTCAGGTTGTTTGGTTGTGTGCTATTGTTGGAAAATGATGTTAAAAATGTGAAAAGTTTTATTATTCGCATATGCAAGATTCGTTTAGTTACTGGAACTCTTTTTGCCTGGTGAATGAAGGCACTGATGGATTTGCTTGCTTGACAGTGAGCTTCCAAAGCAGTGTTATAAGTACATTTCTTTACTTTCACTGCCCCAAGGATTACACAAATGAGCCATAAAGCTGTCTTCAACAGTCCCATAGGTGAACTACTTTGCATTGGAGAGGATGCCAGCAAAAATACAACTGTGTGACACTTTCAATTGGTACAAGCTGAATTGAATAACTTAGAGGAGTATAATTGAGTGGGTGGAGATTCTGTGCTGTGTGTCCTTGAGCATGTCCAAAAAGCAAATTACAGGGACAGTTCTGAAGGAATAGAGTATTGAGAGACTGTGTTACCTGGGATGATTTGTCCTGCTGAGAAGCTGCTTTCATCGCTGGGGCACCCTGCCTGGTGCTGTGATCTGTTACAGAGTATAAACAAACACAGATACTGTGCCATATTCATTGCAGTCTTCCAGAACTGCCCTAGGAGCCAACACATGAGAGTTGTATCTCTTTCTGATAGCTCTGAAGTGAGTACCTATTTGGCCTTCAAAGTCAGAGCTTGCAAAGGGGTCTCTGACAATGCAGATATATGGATGAGGAAATCTAATTTGATGTGGAGCTTTTATCCTTGTCAGGTTTCTGAACTTTTTCAGACCTTTTATCTGCCATTAGCTGTCAGGGACAGGAGAGAAGAAACTCACCCACAGTTCATGCTTAGTGACTTCCAATAAATCAGCATAACTCTTGGGTGATGTAATTATGTTTATTTGCTCTGTTGGATAGAGTCCTTGCAAGTATTAACAGCAGTGTGTTTCCTGAATGGGTTTTTCATGTTTTTACCTCAGCTAAGCCCCAGGCAGCCCCTCACACACTCCCCCCACCAGCAGGATCAGGGAGAGATCAGAGGGGTAGGAGGTAGAAACCTTGTCAGTTGAGAAACTGTTTAATAGGGAAAGCAAAAAATGTGCACACAAGCAAAAGCAAACCAAGGAATGAATTCCCTGCTTCCTGTGGGTGGGCAGGTGTTCAGCCACTTCCAGCTGAGCAGTGCCCCATCACACTAATGGTGACTTGGGAGGACAAACACCATCAATCCAGACATCCCATCCTTCCTTCCTCCTCCCCCTACTTTATACACTAAGTTTGATGTCACAACATCTGGAGTATCTCTTTGGTCAGTTTGGGTCACCTGTCCTGGCTGTGTCCCCTTCCAGCATCCCATGTATCCCCGGTCTCCTCCCAAGTGTGGCCTTGGCTCTGTGCAATCCCTGACCAGCAATAACAAAAGCGTGAATGTATTATCAACCCTATTTATGTTCAGCACAACCCCAAAACACAGCCCCATGCCTGCCACTGTGAAGAAAACTAACTCTACTGCACAGCAGCACAGGTTTTCTGATACATTGCTAGCTTAGTTGTCAGAAGGACCCATTTGGCTTTGTAAAAACAAAAGAGTAGAGATGTGCACTGCAAAACTCTCTCATATCAAGAAAAGAAAAGTGTTTGTGCACTGTGCAGCAGGAAGTTTTTTTTTATCATCTGGGATCTGCATTGGGCTGGTCTATTCAGTGAATAGACAGTCGTGCCAATAACAAGTTTTCTCTTGGGCTACCACATAAAATATTTTTGAAAGTCTTATCTCATATGAGAGACTGTGAAGACTGACAATAGTAGGTAGATTTTAACTTAATTATGCCTTCCTGAGTCTTGGTTTTATTAATGCACTTTTCTTTTCCAACTGTTAATAACAATAGCTGTGTGGCTTATGTGCTCTTTACTGGAGTTAAGAGGAAACCACCAGGCTCTGCTATGTTGAAAACATTAGGAAACTCTAAAGGCCAGCACACTTAATTTTGGAAGTCAGGGGTTTGCAATGAGAGCTTGAATGGAATCATGCCTTCAAAACTTATTGTAAAGGTGTCCTGAAAGTTTTAAAACAAATCTATGCCCTATTTTCTCTACCTGACGTCATACTGGAAAAAAAAATCAATCAAAAAACTAAAACACTGTGGGATTTTTTTATGGGTAATTCTGTGTATTTGTATTAAGTAATTCTATGAAATTTCATTAAAACTTTCTTAATGTCACAGGAAAAATCAAAACAGTGGTGAAGATTCAGATTTAAAGCAAAGGAGAAGGTAAATATATGATCTATAGCAGCTATGAAATTATACTGGTCGTATTTTCACTGCATCTCCTTCTTTCCTTCCTTCTCCCTCATACTCCTAAATGCATAAAAGGTTTGTTGTGTTATGGCCTTTTAATTTTTTTTATTTCTTATCTTTTGCTAAAATGCTCTGTGGCACAGCCTCATCACAGCAGAGTCTTGCAGCACATTGTTACTACCCCATGTTAGAAACAGCTTGTGAAATTTCCTAAGGGCTTATCTGCAACTTGAAAGTCAGTTCCATAAGTTTTAGCTTTTGGATTTTGAATTTGCAAATTTGTTATGACTTCTCCAGCCTCCCTACCCACTTTTAATTAATCTGTTTTGCAAGCAAATATGCTATCATCTGAGATTAATTGTCCTGCCAGAGGTAAGGGGAAAGGCATATGTAACTTCTCATGATCCTCTTGTCTTGCACGTTTTTTGTTGAATTTTCTTAAGCTTCTCCTCCCTGTCCCCATCTCCCATTTCAAACTTGACTAGTTGTCACATTTCAAATAAAATGCAAGTGTGAATTTGGGTGTGCTCTTCAACAACTTCAGCTTTCCACAGATTTTTGCTACATCTGCTCATCATGACTCAGCTTAGTTCTTCTCCTTGCTCTTCTGCTCCTGCTTGCACTGCTGGAATAAGGAGACAGTGGAGTGCATTTCAATGTCCAGAAGCTCCTGGAGCTTGGGAAGGAGAGGAGGCACTCCCAGGATCTGAATCACTGCTGCAGCACAGGAAAGGAGCTCTGACAGAGATACAAACATCTTGGGACAATCACAGGAAACCAGAGAAAGTGCTCACATACTTAGTACTTACTATGAGATAACAGAATAATTTTTGGAAGGATGTTAGCATTATAAGCTGCCAATGATAGTCCTGTGATAGATGTCCAGCATATAAAACTGAGAAGATTTAGTTGAACATCTCAGGTGGAAAGCCTCAGTGTTCAGAACGGACCTCTTCCCACAGGTTTGTTATTGTACATTGCAAAAGACCTTCTCCACTTCCTCACAATTTGGCTATTCGCGTCTCATTTTAATCAGAAAAAGACTGTGCCAGAATGTGAGATTTCCTCAGCCCTCCAAGCCTTCTCCTAGGCACAGTTGTGTCTCCTGTAAAACTGACATGACTTCTTTCCTGCTCCTTATGCCAGAGTATATGGGTATTCCACCTGCAAAATATCAAATATATTGCATGACGAGGAAAACAAGAGAATAAAGGACAAAAGGTACCTTAAAATTGTCAGAGAGCAGGATCATCTCGTGTTCTTGCACCTGATTTAGGAAGCTATCTTTTTTTCCACTTATATTTGGTATTTTATTCAGTTCAGTAAAAGATGATATTTAATATTCAGTGAAAGATGATATTCTGACAACAAGCATGAACATCTGCCACTCAGCTGACAGCTCAGGAGCCCTTCTGTGTCCCCACTAGTGCTTTCCTGACAGGAAACACAAGGTGATTCAATGTGCAGTATCCAAAAGGTGGATCAGATTTCCATTGCTGAAAAGTTAGAGACTTATCTTGAGTTTGATCAAACCGGAAATTTTATCTTGTACTTTGCTTGCCACACTGTGATTTTTGGTTGTTTTGGTACCTTATGTGATAAATTACTTAAATCACAGTAAGAAATTTTCTGTCCTGCTGAAAAGTGCAGAAGAAAAGAGTCACACTAATGACCTGGAAGTGTGAAAGAACAGTGTTGCTCAAATGACTTATTAATGTTGATGTTAGTGGTATATTTATTAAACATCTGGAGTAGAGAAAGGTATACTTTTGGCTGTGTAAGGTCTGCTGCAGTTCTAGAGCATTTATTGCTCTTAACTCTTTCTTTGTGCTTGAGTAACTCTTTTTGACACCATCTTTTAATCTTCCTTCTTCCTTTGGGGTTACAGTTCTTTATAGTAACACACATATTTTTTATCCCCACTTTGAGCTTCACCCAGAAAAGTGTATTTTTAGCTGGCAACATGGATCACCTGGCTTCAAATTATGAACATGAAATTTGGGAATGGGGATGTCATCGAAACTGTGGGAAAAACAAAAATCCTCCAACAACATCTTCAGCATTAGAGAATCAGGGCATTACTTTATTCTGGCCAGGATGTTGTTCTGACCAGGATGTGCAACAGAAATAATTTCATCCACACGTAGCCTGGATGTGCAGAGGAAATAATTCCATGACACATACATTTAACCAGATTTTTCACTAACTTTATACCGTTGAAACCCATAGAGATTCATTGGTTCAGTGTTCATTGGTTAGTAAGTAAGTTAAGTAGTTCTTAGTATTTGGTTTTCTATTGGATATGAATTTGCTCTGTTGCTAATTTGGTCTTCATTCTTATCTCTCCTTTCCCAGACCAGGTGTCTCTGACCATGTCAGAGTTGATGTTTAGAGTTGATGGTTGTTAATTGTCATTGATGGTCATTAACTTTTGTGTATCTTCTGTGCTACTTCCAGTCTGTTGAGAAGTTAAATTCATCATGCCTTGCCTAGTGGAACAATGCCCTGAAAAAAACTTCTGTTCCCTTCCCCAAGGGCAAAGGGAAACAAACCTGGCTAAAGCTATAAAAAAAAAAAAAAAAAACACCAAAAAACCCCAAAAAAATCTTGATATCTTTTCCAACAGGGAGAGCCTTCTTCTCTGGAAAGTAAAACTTCCCCATCAGGCAAGCTGGGTTGAACTGATTTTCCTAGACTTTAGCTATCATATTATTCTAAGACGTGATTTTTGAATGGGAGCTATTTGAGCTAATGATTTCCTAATTTAGGAGAGAGGGGAGAACACACTCCATGGACTGAGGCATTTAAAGGCTCAGCAATTTGATGAAGGCACCCATAATTCACTGCTATTATGGAGAATTTCATGAGGCTCTCAGGTGTGTCAGAATGACATCTGTAACAGTGTCCTGGTTATTTAGTTGTAGTCCTCTAGAAAGCAGAATGGTGTGTGCCTGACCAGATAAAACAGCTCCATGCTGCATCTCTGCTGTTCCCTGGGAACAGTCTTCTCTCATCCTGTTTGGGCTCTTCTTCCTAACCATTAAAACATACAGTGAGCAGGTGCTAGTCAGCAACTTCCTACCTTGTCATGAAATCTTTCCCTTACCTGTTATGTACACCTAAGGAACTGCTTTCTCTCCTTGGCTTGTTTGAGGTGTAGTTTAAGAAATCTGTCCTCTTACCAATGTCAGCTATCAAAAGACAAAAGAAAAGCCAGGAGGCATATGAAAATATGTATCTCACATGATAAATATGATGTACCTCATCAGGAGGTATCCCCTTATAGCTCCCATTTCATGGCCAGAGACTTCAGAAGAAAAATGCTCTTTTCCAGTGCAGCAAAACCATCACTGATTCCAGCTCCATACAGCTGATATCCTTGTAGACCAACTCCTGTTAGTATCAGTCAGCTTTCCTCATTAATCACCTGGGCTGTCAGTATAGCAGAGAAGTACTTCAGTCTTTGGGGACATTTATGGAATCACAGAAATGTTCAGGTTGGGAAGGATCTTTTTCAGATCGTCAAATCCAACCATCCCAAGACCATCCTCATACTAAAGAATTAACAGTCCAAACCAGATTTTGATGAGAGTGCCAGTCATTAGAACCTAGTCAGTGGCACAGTGCCAGACTGCTGGTTTCTAGGACCGAAGCCCTGACCATTGGTCTGTCTGCTCCAAAATGCAATCATGGACTTAAGTGTCTCTGGTAGTAGAGAGGAGTTTGCCTGCAGATAGTGCAGCCTTCCTTTTTCCAGAAAGACCATCAGAATCCTAGCGTTTCTTCCATGATGCCTAACATTCCCTTCAGACAAGCTGGGTTCAGCTGATTTTCCTAGACTTCAGCTGTTCTATTCTTCTAACACGTTTTTGTTTGAGTGGGAAATATTTGAACTAATGATTTTCTAATTTAGGAGAGAGAAGAGAACAGACTCCATAGACTGAGGACTTAGGAACTTACAGGATGGAAGTCGAGGGGAATAGAAAATACAAATCTGTGAACATTTTGTTTTGCCTGCAAACACAGAATTCTGTATAATTTCTGTTGAGTGTACCACAATGTGCAGAAAAGAAAGAGCCATAGAAATTAGAGCTGAAACATTTCACACCTCCAAGAAACACATTGATGTGGCATATACAAAAAGAATGCTGAACGATAAAATCATACAAATTAAAAAAAAAAAAGAAACAGTGAAATTATTCAAAATGAAAATAGCACTCTCCTGGTACTACACTCTGGGTGCACTACTTCTGAAGCAGTTCTTCCCAATCAATGAGAAAAAAATAACATGACTTGCAGGTGTAGACAAGCACTCCAGAGACTTTTAATTCTGATTTTCCAAGTAACGTCTTTGCAGTGTTGTTCTTTCCTCATTTAACACTGCAATAATTTTGGTGTTAGTAGATAAATCCATCCTGAAATGTTGCTTTTCTCTTCTTCAGGTCACGGTCCCGCTGTAATACCAGCAGTGGCAGTGAATCTGAAAATTCCAACAGAGAGCATCGGAAGAAGAGGAACAGGTGACAATATATCAAATATTTTAGACAGGGAGACATGAAACACAGACAAATGGAGATGGACTTTTCTCAGATAAACCTAGTAAGAAGGGATCTAACATATTTTATGTGTATAGAGTCCTGAGGCAGCTAAAGACCCTTTCCTGAATAAGAAGAGTGATAACTACTAGTACATCATTATAAGTTGTATGCAATGAATGCCTGCCCTCCTTTTGCTTGGGAAGAGCTCAGTATTGAACCACAAGATCAAGTACAGGGCACACTTACAAAAGACTTGCTATATAAATGCAAATAAAGCGGATAATATCTTGATAATTATATTCTCACAAATTCAAGTGCAGATTTTTTCAAGCAGAAAATAAGCTGTTGAGAAATAAAAATATTTTTAGTAGATATGAATCTCAATGTCATTTTTAAATTCATGTATTTAATTGTATAAAGATTTTGTTTTCCAAAATGTCAGGCATGGGCCCAAACCCAAATGGCGTACAGCATCAAGTTTTAATAGGACAGCAATAGTTCATATCAAGTGATGCTAACAAGTCCTGTATTATGTATCCTATTTTTCTTGTTGCTGGTATGAAAAAGATGGCATAACTACTGATTTCCTATAAATTTCCTTCAAAGCTGTATATTTTATGTTGCACTGGAGACAACATCCTAGAAGTATTTCTGAAAATATACTTTTTAAAAGCACATAGGATTTCCTCATACTGCATAAACACAGTGTAAGAGAAATATAACTAGACAAAAGAGGAACTGTTTAAAGGCAAAGTTTCTTAGTTATTGTCTGCATGAGTTGCCATCATTTCTTCATGTCTTATATTCAGTGAGAAATGATTTCCAAATCTCTGGAAGCTCTTAGAAATAATTACATGCTAGATAGTGCTGCAGGAGTATGCAGTGTAATTACATTCTCAGCATGACTTGCAGTCGTTAAAGAAATGTTAAAAAATCATTGTGACACTCACATGGGATGGCATAAAGCACATCTGAGACATAAGATTTCTTTGAAGCATTCCTAAATTAGAGCACGGTCTTGTAAAGTACTTGGCTAACAATAACCTAGTGTGCATGGAAGGTTTGCTTTCCAGCTGAAGTTTAAATGACATGCTGAGTGTAGTTTCAGTGATCAGCAGTAAATGGTATTTTGTGTCCCTTTATTCCAGAACACTCTTGCCAAGTTATTTTCCTCCTGTGAAACTCCTTGTGCAAGGAGCTCCACAAGCAAGTGAAAGAAATTAGAGACTGACCACATGAATATTTTTAAGAACTCTTGGCAATATAAAGACTGAATTGCAAGAAGTATTAAGTACTGCTTATCATTTTGGGAAGAGTGAAAGGGCCTTTACCAACCCTTCCTCACCTCATGGAAAAAAAAATAAAAAGAAAAAGAAAAAAAATCATTTTTTGGGGCTGTTTCTAAGTTTTTCACATTTTCAGAAATGTAAGGTACAGCAGAAATTTTAATTTTTCAGCATCTCTTGTCCTTAGGTGATCACTTGAAATCTGACCAGATAAAAAATCGTTATCAGTGTTAGATTAAACAAGTACTAAGTGAGCTGGAAGTCTAAGACTTGTTCCTTGTGCACAGGTGCAGGAAAACAACCACAGTCATAATGAATTTCTGCATTTTGTTAGCAGCCACAGCAGGAACATAACAAGCTGAAAGGTCACAGGCACTGAGTAGCTTTCCTGTTTTCAGAGATGAGCCAGCCCTAGCAGGATTAAATAGAACATTATGATGAGGCTTGCAATGCTGTTACTCAAGTTTCTGCTGTTGCATAGACTAATACAATTTATTTCCCAGTACAATAATCAGGTCCCTGACACAAGCAGAAACAAAATTGTTTTATTTTATTGGAATAAAATGAGTGAGTATTCACATTAACTATAGAAATGTGCTTCTGGTCATAGTAGAGTAGAATACATTGTTCACATGACAAGAGATCACTGTGACCTATTTTCCAGATGAAAACAAATTATCAGAGAAAAACAGAAATGTAGATGAGAGCGTCTGAAGATAGAACACTAGAAAAATCCTAGGGAAAATCTTATTACAAAATCTTATTAATCAAATCTTATGATCTCAGTCTTTGAGGTTTCATTATATGGATGTTTTCTCTGAAGCAGATATTCATATGACAGTGAAGAAGAACCTGTGATGGGCATATTTCAATCATAGAAGAAATGCATTTGTGTTTTCAATCCTGTGGTCAAAATTTATTGTGTAGATAAAAATATATTAAAGGAGCAGACAATGTGTACTGAAGCATAGTTTCCTTCCTGACTACACTTAAAAGATGCATCTGATTAGAATCAGAGAGTGACTGAATGGTTGGGGCTGGCAGTGACCTCTGGACCACCCGATCCAACCACTGCTTCAGCAGGGCCACCAAGAGCCAGGTGTGTCCATACCATTCCCATGCAGCTTTTCAGTATCTCCAAGGATGGGGATGCTACCACCTCTCTAAGCAACCTGTGCCAGTGCTCAGTGAAAAGAATGGAAGGAAAACCATAATGAGCTTTTAATACAAGGGCAACAGTTTTTATTTAAAAGTACCTTTAAATAGAAATGTAGGATTTGAACTAGTATTCTGTCAGCTTTTTTTTTTTTAAATTTTTTTCCTGACACCAGAGAGCTAAAAAATTTGCCCTAAAGTTATTAAAATTTGAACATTGCATTCAAATAATGTATTTCATGTAGAGATTGTGGTACCTCGATCATATTTTACTTGGTTAAATGTGAGCATACTACCTTTCTTTGCAGCTGCAAAATGTATGTTTTGTTTCTTCCTGTCTCCATCTAGTAGAGTTCTGCTGTGGTGCAGCAGTACTAGAAGTGTGCTGACGTTGTTTTGATAGCTGCAATTCTAACTTTATATATTTAGATTTTCAGTATTTTTGTGCAAGTTACTGCCATGTGTGGGTGGCAGTTGGTGGCGTCTATACCATATGGGATGATTGCTGTTCACACAAATTGGATTATTTGGGATGAAAAATCACAAGTTATGTTGTGTGAGTTGTACTGAATCCTTAGATAGAAGTTAATACTTGTCACCAGATTACAGATTTAAGAAGATTTGCTTAGAAATCAAAACCTGAAGTTGCAGTCTTCTACAGATGCTTCATACCATTTGGTAGAGTTGTGGCTGTTCACAGTAGTGGGGATTGAGTTCAAAATTCATTATGCATGTGTGAGAAAATCTGATTAAAGGAAAAGCAGAAGCCTGTGTAGCTGGTTTAGCCTGATACAATTCAAAACTCAAAGAGAAAAGTACATCTGAACTGAAGAGCAGTAACAACATACTTTGAATTGCCTACATCTCCATTGTAATCCCTTTATCTCTCTCAGGTTCTTTGTTTGTTTTACCTGTCAGTCTTCCCCTCTGGTTTCTTCAGCATGCCAGTCATACCATCAGATCAGACAATCCACCTTTGGGTGATACTTTCCAGGGATGTTTTGAAATCTCTGCTGAATTTTAAATTCACTGCTGTAAGCAAGCATATCTATTTGCTCCACCACTGTAGCCCTTCATTCCAGCAGTCATATGTGCAACCTTGAAACTGTGGAAAGCATCTGTGGAACTTTGGTCAAACACTGCCTGGATGCCTGGAAGGCTGTGGCGTTGTGGAATTACTGCAGCCTGCCAACATATGTGCTGAGTTCACAGGATTTTTATACTTGTCTTGATCTGTAATGCATTCCATTAATGAATTAATGGATTTTAAAGAAACAAAATTTTAAAAAGAAGAAATAAAAGGCATAGCATGTCATTTAGATCCACACAAGTCATGACAGACTCAAAACCTCATGGGATAGTGCAGGAGTGCCATGGAGATCTGCATGGATCCTGAGGTTTGTTGCAGGTTAGGATGAAAGGATGATTCTTCTTAGTGAGGACTCACCAAGGGGATTTTTCCCTGGATCCTAGAAAGGCATATGCTGCAGTAAAGTGCTTGTGAATGTTGTAAGAAGTAGAACCTTGTATCATGATGCAGGTCTCCTATTTGGTGCAGATGAGATAGAATGGAATACATAAACAAGGAAAAAATTCTGTATGTTTGGCTTGGGCTGGGAAGAGGAATTCAAGTTGTGGGTCTGTCCTTAAAGGTATGGATTGTTACATTTTTGGCTCATACTGTTTCTAAATAACAAATCAGCGAGTTTCCTTTTAATTATGCTTTAATATAGTTTGGGAACATTAGTTAAAATTTAGCAAGATGAAAGTTTAAGTACAGCATTGCAGGAGCCGTATTTTTTGGGGGGGGCTGGTGGATACCCCAGTGCTTCTCCGAGCATCTTGCCCTCAGAGCCCTCAGACTAAACTTCTGGTACCTCTTTTGCAGAATACGGCAGGAGAATGATATGGTTGACTCGGCTCCTCAGTGGGAAGCTGTGCTGCGGCGGCAGAAGGGGAAAACCCAGGCAGATCCAAACTACCGACGATCCAGGCACAGATCTCGATCGTATGTAACCTTGCATCCTTTGATGTGTAAATTAAAGTTGTTGAATCATGTTAAAGAGCAGGAGGAATATCTCCAGTGTGGTAGTGGCCCTCAGTGCTGAGGAGCACAGCTTTTCACATGGTATACTCCCAAATTAGCAGATTTGTCTTTGTGATCAAATTGCCTTTGTTTAGTGATTTCAGTTTTAGAGCAGAAATAACGCAGAGGGGGCTTTGTAACAAAGCTGCTGAGAAACTCTGTCCATCACCTGGGAAAAAGTCCTGGATGGTTCTGTGGCTTATTGAACATTAGTTCTGTAATGAGTACAATGATTCCTCTTTTCTGGGGAGCAAATCTGTGGAAGCATTGAGATTTTACTTGATAGCTGCAAACATTTTTATGAAATACATTCACACCTGTTTAATCATATAATATCTGCAGTGGTGTTCCAGATGAAAGCAGCTGCTCATGTTTCCATGTCAAATTATCTCTGACAAGCAGCAGTCAGTGGTATATTGCATCCCAGTGTCAGGATTTCCATGATGGAGCTGTACTGCCAAGGCACTGCTGTTCCTGGTTACAGCCTGTTCTGACATGGTGAAGTTATTAGCATTTGAAATTAATTTTCTCAAGCTAATGAAAATGTTATAAATGATTATTAGCCAATCGGATAAAAAGAACAAAATTTTATTTTTCCATTTCCAAATATCTATCTGAGACAGCCACAAGCAACATTTGATCGAATGCTGGGTGAAACAGGTGGCCGACAGCAAGGGTGAGATCCTGCCCTGTCCACACTTGCTGGATTTTGAGTCTGATTTTTATACTGTTTTCTGTGTCCAGCAGCGAGTTCATTGTGTTTCTGTTCAGTGTTCATATTCAAACACAGTCTTTCACTCGGTGATGAATCTTGAACAGATTTCCCCGGCACTGGGGTATGTCTGAAAGGATTTTCCTGGAACCTCTTTTTGGGATGGTGATTTTTCCACATCTCCGGGTCCTCCCTCGAGATTGCCATCAGTCATTTGATGGTCCAGGTGCATGGAGTCTGATTTGATTAACGAGCCACATCCTGGCTAGCCAACCCTTTTCTCTTGTAAATTTAAAGTAAGTCCTGGTATTTGGAAACGCCTTTCCCATTCTGGGAACCAGGGCTTACTTTTTCAGTTTCAGAGTTACAAAGTACAATATTTCTACTACATTGTTTTATTCACTATCTCTATTACATTTCCTATATTTTAATACAAGAATTTATCCATCACTTCAATTACAAAAATATTGGTTTAATTTACAATTTTCTTCTAAAATGGCCTGGTTTTGGGGCACAGACACACTGTTTGGTATCACTGAAATCACAGTCACCATTGAAGTTTCCAGCATTAAAATCCACTTGAATTCTGTTTTCAGTGGCCCATGTTGCTAGAACTTGCTGTCTCCGGTTTTATTGTGCAGAGTTTTACTTCTTTATGAGGAATAGAATTTGCCTTTAAAGGTCCAAATATTGGATTTTTTTACTTTAACAGGCTTTGTACAGACTTATTAACTTTCAGCGACACAAAAGTCATGTGTTATCAGGTGTAATTTTACAATGATATATTTCTAAAAGTCAGGAATATTAAAGCTTACTTGCATGGAATCCAGAAAATACATTTGATCAAATTTTATTTCCGTTTGTTTTCTGTACACAGAAAATGCTGTAAACTAGGAAACGTACTCAGTTAACAATAGATTAAATTTGTAGCCAGCTATTCTTTTTTACCCACAGGCCAGGTAAATCTCATTGTTTTGACAGCATGGGTTCCCTCTTGTGGTTAACTTAACTTATGAAACGGCTTTGATTTTTCAGCACAGTGATATTCTGAGTTAAACTGCTTTTAGTAAGAAAACCCGTAGATGTTAAGCATATAACTTAAAAAGCAAAGGTCCTAGAGGAAGCAAAGAAATGAGGAAGTCCTGAAGATTTTGGAAGGCTTCTCAGTTCCTTTTCCTATTCTTTTAGTTATTCATGTATTTCTCCTTTTTATCACACTCTACAGTTAAAAAAAACAACCCTAAAACAAACAAACCGACAATGAAATAAGCCCAAACTAATTTTTGAAAAAAATTAGTAAAAGACATTTAACTGTTAACATGTAGTACATGACAAGAGAATGTATTTGATTTAGTTTGGCGCAGCTGTTTGTTTACTTGACTGGATGCAGGTCAGAAGAAAATGAAACGTAATTCCACAGGTTATAGTTGTTTTTGTTTTAAATGTTGCCAAATGGTCATTTCAACTTGCCCATTTAAAAATTGATACAAAACCTTAAATTTAGTAGAGCAGGTAATTCTTTCACAGTAAGTCCATTATTGCATTTGTAACTAGAACTTCCCTTTGGATATGTGAAGCAGTGGCTGAAATGTTTATTACTGTGCCTGGCTGTTGGGGATTACGTCTGTTCTTTTTTTACTCTAAAGAATTTTTTCCCCCATGAGTTACCAAGGAAACCAAGTGTTGGATACTTAAGAGCACTTGACTAAAACAAAGGGGTGGACAAAGCTCAGAGGGAGAGATAACACAAGTTTTGGGGCAGGAAAAGGACAGAGCTTGAGGCAGCGGGGCACTCTGTTTTTTGGCATTGAGGGAGACAGAACGGCTGGGTTGCTGCTCGCTGCAAGAGGAGTTCACCGGGCCAAAGGGGTCCGGTCCTGAAAAATCTACTATCATTTGCTCGCCCTGGAATTCTGAGCTCCTCTGCCGCCCTGCTGGGGCTGGGCCAGCCCTGCCCCGCCGTCGGCTTCTTCGGCACTGCTCCTCTTGCTACAGAGTGGCCCTGCACCTCCCTCTGCCCTGCTGGGACATTGGGACATCCTGCCATCACAGCCACCAGCCCGAAACTTTCCACTGTTTCCAGCTTGGTGCTCTGAGAATCCTGCAGGGGAACCAAGATCGAACTCCCCTGGGTTTTTGTAAAGCAAAGCCCTCAAGGTTCTTGGTATTGTTTTGCTATTAATGCTGTAATTGGTGGTTTGTTTTTTTTTTTGCTTTATTATACATACTAGTAGAAAGCCTGCCATTTCTATCCCCAAATCTTTGCCTGAAAGCCTTTAAGTACAAATTTATAATTGGAAAAGGAGGGAGTGGTTTATATTCTCCATTCCAAGGGAGGCTCCAGCTTTCCCTGGCAAATACCTGTCTTCCCAAAACAAGACACTGGCACAGTTAATTCATTTGTTTGATAATGAGCAATATTAATCATTCGTGGTGGCAAGGTGGTGGGAATAAAAGTATTTGAAAGGAATTTGACATTTCTTTCTCCTCAAGGAATCAGCAAACGCAGAGAGCTCCCAGTTCTAGTTCCACAGGGTTTATTTTCAAGAGTTCATGTAAAACATCTGTGTAGCCGAAGGGCTTTTTCTAATTAAGCAGAATGGCCATAAAGTTCCACAGCTATTTAAATTTACCATTTGTGACTCAAACTGAAATATTAATAAGAGTGCAGAGGTAGGCACAAAAAATAATGTAGATCTTATTAATGTGTTGAGCTGTTTCAGATTGTGCAAACAAAATAACAAATAAACGAAAACCCCCATGAGATTCATCACTTACTGGGCATTCCCATTATGTTTCTTGTGAAGGTATATTGATCGAGACACTGAGCTAGGACAATCTTGAGTCCTATATATGAAAACTCTGAGTTCTAAAAAAATTCACAGTAAGAAGATGAAAACAAAATAAAAGGGGAATTGTGATCTGGCTTTAAAGATTTAACAGAATTGTTTTGTTGCAGGCTCTTAAGAACCATACAAACATGAATTTCTTACGCAGTATATGCAATACTTACACTTCATCTTACATTCACCTTTCTTTTTGTAAGCTTTCTGTCATTTTGCTTTCAAAGGAAGTGGGAACAGGCCTTTGGAAAGAAAATGCCTTAATTAAGTTACTTTATCTGCATCATAGTTCTTTATATTCTTTGGTGGGGAGCTAACCTGAATAAATGCTGTAAGGTTATCCCAGTATGGTAACACTTCTTAAACAGATGGAAAATAACTAACTGCAGGATGTGAAGTCTAAGAGAAGTTTGCTCTGAGGAATCATTGTATTTAGCCCTTTTTTCTTTTTTTTTTTTCATGGGACGCCATACTGCTGAATCGGTATTGTACAGCAAAGTCTTTATTATTAGTGTAATTGCAGGGATGGAAAGAGGGAAAATGGCAGAGATCACAGAGCAAAATACCTGGAGCTGGTCACAGAAAGCAGGAGGCACAGTTCCTCTCTTTCCATGCTGCCCCACAAATTAATATTTCTTACCATTGGTGAGGCTTCAGATGATGCTTTGTGATACTTGAGACTTAAGGCCAGGTCCTGAACTGCTGTATTTCCATGAATAAGTAAAAGCCATGAGCTGATCAAAATGGTCAGTGGTGTGCACAGTACCCTTCTTTGTACAGGTCCTGCATTAGGGAGCCACCTTGGGGCTTTGCTTCCTCAGGCAAATTACAGCTTGTAAGCATGACAAAGCCTCCTTGGAGAAGCTGGCATTTTTCAGGTAGCTTTCATATCCCCCACTGTCTGATTATTCAGCCTCAGAAGAGGATGCCTATCTTTCCAGCCCCAGGATGAACACAGGGTTTGCAGCTGCTATTTTGTGAACAGGAAGCTTCATGGGGGCAGAAAGCAGTTCAAAACTAAGGGGTGAAAAAAGCTATTAAATGCCACTGCATATACTACATCAGGGAGTTAAAAGCAGTGTGGACAGATGTAATGAGAAGAGAATGCAAGAAGGAAGAAGGAGTATTAGGAGTATTGTATTATTGTATTTAGCCCTTGTAGTGGTTTGAAAGCAAAACGAGTGAGAGGCTTTAAGTCAGAAATACAATTTAATAGGAAGAAGAGAAAAAAAAAGAATAAAATAAAATGAAATAGATGCAATAATACAAAAGACCACTGACAGAGTCAGAATACAACCTGAGTGGGATGATGGAAGCAGTGATCCTGTAGAAAGGTCTGGTAGCTCTGGTCCTCTGGGAATCCAGTGGGTAAGGTCCCCTGTATGGTCCCACATCCCAGATTATATCCAGGTGAGGATGTTTGGCTCCTCCCCCTGGGCGGAGCATCTCACAATGGGATGATGAGTCATACAGGGGGTGCTTAATGGCCCATTAAAGAGAGATAACTCCCGGAGGGAGTTACCTATGGGTCATGCAGCAGGCCATTAACAGAAGACCCATTAGCAGAAGACACCTTAACAGAAGAGGGAGGGGGAAATCTGGAAGAACACTGCTTCAGCAATTGGTTTCAACAGTTCATGAAGATGCTGATAGAATACTTTGTGCATATCTCATACTTGCAACCCAGGACAGCCCTTTTTTTCTTTTTTCCATGGGATGCCATACTGCTAAATTGGTATTGTACAGCAAAGTCTTTAAAGTCTTTATTATTAGCGTAATTGCAGGGGTGGAATGAGAGAAAATAGCAGAGGATCACAGAGCAAAATACCTAGAGCTGGTCACAAGAAAGCAGGAGACACAGATAGAAGTAAAAATCAGAGAAAAAGAAATGCATTATAATAAACAGAAACACACAAAGCTTTAAAAAGCTCTGAACAGAGAGAACAAATGGACTGTAAACTACTCGTGCAGTAGCTGTTGCCATCATGAGAACCTGAGGAGCTGGGACAGCAGTATGTCAAGGATGGGAATCATCCTGCCTGGAAAGCCTTGGATCCTGAGGTGGTTATGGATTAATTAATTTTAGCCTTACTAGGGAAACACAAATGCAAGGTTGTTTTTTATCCTTTGGTCTTTCTCTGGTGTTTATAAACCAGTCAAGTAGCATGTCCTAGTACTTCTGCTCCTATAAAATCTAAAAAGTACCCCAAAACATTGCCATCCCAAAATATTCTGCCTTTACATCAGCTGTATAATGATTACTGCAATATAGATGTCTCTGAACTTTATTCCTAGGCTGAAGTCTGGAAATAAGCCAAACATGGTAATGGTTAAAACTGTTAATGGTAGAGAGCAGTTTGGAATTATTTCTGATACATCTCTGGGCAGGAAGAGCTCACTTAGAGGTGCAAAAATGCAGATCTCTGCAGTCCTCCTTGATCTGCATCTAAATTTGGATTATATCCCTCCTAAAGCATCTTTGAATATGATAGGCCTTTTTGTTTAAGAGAAAAAAAGATCAGGCTGTATGACCTGGTGGGGTAAGACTTAGTATTTGAGAAACTTTGGGTGTATTTATTTATGTGTGCTGTATGTGTCTGAAAGTTGCATCCCTCACATCTTGGATGGTGTGGAACAGTCTAGCTGTTGACAGTGAGCTTATATAATGACAATGAAAAAGAGTTATCTGATCTCTCCATGCAAATGTAGTCCCTGCCACTGTGTAAAATCTTAATCTATTACTCTTAATGGGTTTGGGTGAATTCTAGGTGCAGCTTCAACAACAGTGGTGGGTTTACACTAACCTTGTAATAGAAAAGGAAAAGTGAAAATAAAGAGGTTCCAAGTAGAAACATCTATTCTGTGATTCAGTAGAAAATGTGAGACATGCCCCATAGGTTTGTTTTGCTACATCTCTATGTCTGTGATAGGGAGATTACCATTTCTGGTAAGTTCTTTGCATGTGAATTTAATACTTGCTAAAATATTTAGGTGCATGAGTAGACATAGTTGCTGGTTTGAATAGTTTGTTGATGGGTTCTTTTTGTACTGGAACCAAAAATAAATAAACTGAGCAGAAACCCTTTTTGGAGATGACCAGAAAGGGAAAGGCGGCACTGTGATTGCAGTGGAGCCACAGGTCTTTACTGACGTCCACTGCGAATGGCTGGGATTACTGATCTGTGGCCTGTCCCTCCTCCTGCCCACCAAAGGCTTTGTGGGCCACAGGACATTTCTGAGGGCCTTTTTCAGAAGTGTTATTTCAAAACGTGTTGTCATTGGAGGGCTAAGTGTTGGCATGGACTGGGCAGTGATTTGACTTGCAGAATTCTGCTCTTTATATTTTACGTACACTCTTGCTGAAGGCTGGTGTAACTGGAATTGTGATTGAGAGCATGTTGTTCAAGAAATGACATTTCAGTTGAAATAAAGCAATGAAGTTTGATGCATTTTCTGAGATAACAAACCTTAAAACTGAAGTCACTGGTGGATTACATTTATCATGATTTCTATGTAGGGTCTGTGCTGTTAAAAGTTACTGGAAGAGCAACATGTCAGATGATGGTTTTCACAGCTGAGCCTTTGTTGTCTTTGTTGATATTTATAGGAGAAGCCCAGATGTACAAGCTAAAGAAGAACTGTGGAAACATATTCAGTAAGTATGGCCTTTGTAAGGTCTGAGAGATGCTTGGTTTGTCCTTAATGTAGTTATTCAAATCCCCTCCACTGTGACACTACACTGATTTAATTTCAGTAAATTATGTATATGTTAACAACCTCCTGTGTGTAGAAAATACTGCAGGTCACTGAGTGCACTGAATAAAGATTACCATTGTATGTAAATAAATTATTAAAAAACAATACATCATTTTAGAGATTTATTCCTGTGTGGCTTCCAAAATGTCAATATCAACACTTTTAGCATGACACCCCATAGCCCCTTAGGAAGATCTTTAGCAATTCCAAAGCACTCATAATGTTCATGATATTGTGAAGCAAGAAGATGAGATTTGCAGGGAGGTGAGAGGAAGGTGGAACAGGATGCAACATAAAGTTGAAGCAATCAAGGTGAAGTTACACTTATTTCAAAATAGGTGTCCTATTTTGATATCAAGATAGCTTCAGGGCTGATAACAGCTTGTTTTAGTAAATCTTTTTAGTCCAATATAATAAAAATTTTTGCACTTCACAGTTACTATTACATTTTTTACTTTTCCTAATCCTTTATAGGAAGGAGCTTGTGGATCCATCTGGCCTATCTGAGGAGCAATTGAAAGAAATTCCATACACTAAAGTAGAGTGAGTTTATGTCAGAATTTTTTTTTTGTGAATATAAAAGCCCACTTTTCTTACTTTACTGTGAACTCTGTCCTACTGAAATAGGAATGGGTTTACACATAATCTACAAGCTCATATCTATTCCAAAGACTCCCCTAGGATGGGTTGGTTGGGAATACTTAATCTAAAAATCAAATATTTTTCCTTTTCAAAATAATAAAAAAAATCATCTTAATCTCTCCCACACACTCATAAACTTGTATGTTCTGTATGTCTCCCTATGCTAGCCATGAATCTTTCTTATATTATAAACTACAGAACCAGAAAGAAGTGAATGTAAACAAGAAAATCTATATTTTCTTAAACATTTTCTTTGTTTTAAATATTCTGATCATCCAAGGCACTCTTTGACCTCTGCAATCCCTTCCCTGACTTGTCATGTGCAGCTCCCAGGGCATAGCTATTTCCTTAACCAACACTGCGATAATTGCCCATTTGGGATTCCACTTATCAGTGCAAGGAGCTGAATGTGGCACAAATGGGATCCTGGGTTGTATTATAATGTGCTTCCAAACACCAGAAAAGGCTGATGTTATGGATGTATAAATTAATGCATTCTTTATTAAAGTTTCATTCTCAAATATGGGCATGCCAGTTTGTGACCTCTGCTCTCTTAAAGCATTGAATTCCAAGTACAGACTTCTAAAAAGAAGCACCAGCCCTTTAAATTCCGCTAGTGCAAGATGCCATCTGTTACAGTTTAGTAAGAAATTGGAGGACCTCTCAGTCTGCAGCTGAATTTATGTTTTGTGCCAAATATCTGGTTTACCCCCTGTTGTGAATTCTGTGTCTGTCTCAGGACTCAAGGTGACCCCATCCGCATCCGGCACTCACACTCCCCTCGCAGCTACCGGCAGTACCGGCGGTCCCAGTGCTCTGATGGGGAGAGATCTATCCTGTCTGAAGTGAAGTATGTGAACATGGTTGTTAGCACTGAACTAGTCTAGTGACACCCAAAAGTTGTTTAGGGATTGTGGTGGTAAGAAGCAGCATAAATGTGGCTTGTTGGTGGCACAGGGTTCAGACAACCCTCTAAATAATACGTCTTCAGAGGTAAACATGAATGGAACAACTCCAAAACCATTTATGGTCTGTTCTCAGCCACAGTGGCTTTCTTGATCTATTTGGAAGGAGGAAAAATTGAAAAGGCTGAAATAAACCTGTATTGGTCTTTAGTGGTAGGTCATAAAGTTGCTTAGGGGATGAGAATTCCTGAGTTGCTTTCCAGATAATTTCATCCTTGATAGTGTTGTTATCTGTGTTAGCTCTGTATTTTGTTTCATGGGAATTCTAGTACAACCCCCTTCGTCAATAGGTGGATCAGTCTTTCCTAGATGACTGAAGAGTACTTATGAATGGAAAAGCAACAGCCCCATTCTCAGTTGCAGCAAGGCCATAAAAATATGAAAAGCAGCCCCCACCTGGAAGGCTAGTTTTACCTGGATAGCACCCTGAAGGAGGTATAGCACACCCATGATTTCAGGTGATACTTGTCTTTGCAATGAGGGTGGTCAGGCCCTGGCAGAGGTTGTCCAGAGAAACTGCCCCATCTCTAGAAGCGTTCAAGGCCAGGTTGGATAGAGCTCTGAGCAACATGGGATAGTGGAAGATGTCCCTGCCCATGGCAGGAGGTGGAACTGGATGATCTTTAAGGTCACTCGCAAACCAAACTATTCTGTATCAATGTGAGCTGCTTCCGAAGACCAGGAAAAGACTGGGATGCGATGGGATGGGATGCGATGGGATGGGATGCGATGCGATGCGATGGGCTATACCCTGCAGGCACCAACAGAGGGTCAGCATGACAGCTCTCAGATGTCCAAAGTCAGGAGATAAAAGCCTTTCAGATATATAGAGTAGTCTGGGTCAGTTTCATTGTTCTTCCTCTGCACAGCTATAGTTTACTGCATTAAAGCAATATCCATTTTATGATATCATTCCAGTGTCAAAACTGATCTGGTCCCTCCACTGCCTGTTACACGATCTTCAGATGGGAAAGGTCCCAGCATCCAGCTGACTCAACAGGTTAGTGGTTGTACATCCTTTGCAATTTTCCTTATATTGGAGGGACAGGTGGGGCTCTAGTGCTTTATTTAAGATGGTCTTTGTTTTTCAGTGAAAAATAAAGATGAGATTTTTTTCAGCAGCAGTGTGAATTGAATTTTTGTATTTTACTTACACTCACAGTTTGTATTCCAAAATAGATGTAGTTCTGTAGCCTATGTCCCTGTGAACACCTGCTTCTGCTGCTGGAGAAAGGTTTTCCCAATCTGATGCATCTCTGCACCTCACAGAAGGAAAACTGACTTGTACAACTTCTTGAATTATGCAGTTGTAATCACATAATTTATTCACCTCTTTTAGAGGTAGTCTGAAGGGTTTTGTTGCTTGGCCTTGAAACAGGCCTTGCCTCGTCTCGCCTCCCCTCCCCCCCCCTCCTTTTTCCTTCCTTTCCCCCCAACAAATACTTTTTAGGCTATTGACATTTAAAAAGGACAGAAGTTGCCTTTTGTTAATCTAACTTAATCACTGTCTTTCATCATATATTACACTACTATATCTCTCAGTTTTAATAGTTTTATTGGGATCAAAATGTGAGAAGCAAATTATGTTCAAGAGTACTCGCAGGTCTTTTGTACAAACACACAAAAGGAGAACCAAAACATGGAAAGAAAAATTCCAGATACCTAACTTACCACACCAGCAGTGTAAAAACATTCAGTGGCTACAAACACCTCCCTTTTCCCTCCATCCCAGGCTCCCTCACAACAGTGGCCATTAATTCCTTGTGAGTGTTTGCTTGCAGTGTTTTGCTAAATATCAAATAAGTAATCATGACATTTCCTGAATAGGCAATAGCACAAAGGTGCAGCAGCTGGCAGGAGGCAAGAGGGGAAAAAAGTTCTGTTTGATCAAATAAATGTAGAGACTTTAATATTCCTGATGCATGTATATATACGTATATATAAATTGCCATACCCATAGCCTAACGCTTCATAGCAACAGTTACAAAATACATTGCTGTATCTTTTCAACATGTTTAATTTATTCTCTTCAGAGGCAGAGTGGATCTAAAGACAGCCTAATAGAAGAACCAGCTCTGCTATTCACTGATAATGTTGATGGAAAACCTGCCACTAAGATCGTAAAAACTGTACAGGTATCATGCTTCAAGGTGGAGACTTGACTGATGAATTTAAGATGGTGAATGGATTTTGATCTTCGGAAAGTCAGAATTTGTTTAGTGTGCAAGGGAAGAACTGAAGTTGATGTGGTGGTCTTTCCTTCAGGACACCTGGCAGTACAGCCTGCTTCCTGGGAAGACTACGCAATGTTTTTATCACCAACACCATTCTAGTGGTGTGACTGATTGAGGACAAGCTGCCTGATAGACAACCAAAACCAAAAGTCTTTGCAAAACTGAAAGACCAGAAGTTACATTTCCAAAAAATTAATAACAACAACAAAATTGCTGCAGCAAAACAGGCTTCATGGTCTGCTCTGTAACTGAATAGCCTTGTTCAAAGAAGTGACTGTTAACTGACATGATCAGGACCAGATGCTTCAAGATAAGTACAATAGTCATATTTTTGGTCAATTGTGCAATACAGTGTGAAATGGGGAAATTTTCTTCACAATTTATATGGGGATCAAATTATGTCCTGAGACATAAGGACAGATAGCTCTTACAAGGGTTATTTTAGCCTAGCACAGTAACAAATGCTCCTGTTGTTGATACAAATTCTGACTCAACCCATACTAGCTCAAAAACAATAGATTCCTTAACATGCTGTAGGAGCGAGTTTCAGAGGTGATACAGACTTACTTTACTTTGGGCAGGTTTAAGTGTTCTAAATTTTGAATGTTCTTTTATGTAGAGGCACTATTTAAATGAACGTCCCATACCACAGGAATACATTTACCAACTTGTCGTAAAGCACACTGGAAACTGGGAAATATAAATTGATCCACTTGTTAAGACTGCTTAGCAAGGCACTTCAGTGCTGGTTAAATTAAACTTGTGGAGTAGTATTTAAGATAGCACTAGATCAGCAAAATCTGTCTTAATATCTCATGTAATATAATCTGACACTTTTCTCTGAGCCATTTCTACTATGTTAAAATAACGAAGTATTTCGGGTATGATAACTATAATTTTTTTGCTATCATCATAGTAGGAATACTAAGTTTTAATCATGCTGCATGTTGAATGGGTTATCTTTTAATATGTATCTCAAGTGATGCCTGGCTCTCCTCTTGTCCTATCACTTCTTACAAATATCTGAAAGTTACTTCTCTGCCTCCCCATTTGTCCACAGTCAGCACATGGATTAGCCTTCAGGTGTTGCTGACTTCCTAGGGAGCTAAGTCTTTGTGTTGTGGAAGTAATGTTTGCTAAATGTAATCACTGAACTAAGTATTGAATTTGTCCAGTAGTGTTGTCAAGAGCTGTAGCAGCTCATGTGCCTTTCTACATCTGTCCTCTCTACACTCAACCCCCACAACCCCCAGAGATTTGCAGTGATCCTCCGTCTTCCAGTCCAAACAACACCAGGAAATTGCAACTCTGTCGGAAAAGCAACACTATTTGAGAACTGCAGTTAGCCTAAGGTGTCCAAGTTACACTTTACAAGAGGCATGGGATTACTAATACACATTTTAATTTACTAAACTGGTAAGCGAAATGTTGTACAATGTATTTTATTTTCCACTTCATTTTTTGATTCTTCATTGTTTTATGATCTGAGGTGGTCAGGTGGATGTTACTAGCCAGGGTGGCAGCCATACAGTTTATATATTCCTATCACAGTACGGAGTTGGGAAGTGCTGCATCCTGCCAGGGAAGGCAGACTCACTTACAAATACTTTTCTTTGGTGATTTACTTGGGACAGCTCTGCTTCTACAGTCTCAGTGAACAAATCTAAGGGAAGGAAAGAGTAAGAACCCCCCCGTAGTAAATATTCGGTTTTCATGGAGGTTCTTCAGAATTTTTTGAATTTATTATGGATTTAATTCTAGGACATTGCTGGGCTTGGCTTAAAGTATTTGCTTAGTTTTGTAAGTTTGTTAAATGGTTTCATTGTCATTGCTCCAATTTAACGTGATCCTTTAGGATCTGTTTATGCCCTTGTGTAGTACTGTCGTGAACAACAGTTAAAAAAAGTAAAAAAAAAATTAAAAAAAAAATCCAAACCCAAATCACAACAAAAAATCCCGACCAACCCCTAGGAAAAAAAAAATAAAATCACTATGGCAAAATGGCGTAATGGAGAGCACCTTTTGAAAGACAATTGAAAAATAACAAACTATACAAGAACTGGGTACAGTGTCTGCAATGAAAGCTGCTCCTTGTTCCTTTGAGGTAGTGTTCCAACTTGGAGTATTACATGCTTGTAGTTTGCTGCTTTCTAAATCATTACCATTAGTTTGCTATCCTTACTCAGGCACAGGTAAGTAGCACATATCTACTACTGCAGGAGGATTTGTGCTATTATTTGAGAATTATCTGTACATAGTGTATCTATCTTGCCAATCTTTCAATATTGATCAAGAAGTTTTATATCCAACCTTGTTTTCCTGTATGCTTTCACCTTCCTGTGGCCTTTTGTGTGTTATTGCTGGATACCATCAGCCAAGTGCGTGGTATTCTACTTACTGCACTACATCAGAAAATAGGGTTTGGTCAAGTCTAATAGTGAAAGTTTTCAATTCTGAAGTCACTGGAGTACTGTTTCATAATCAAGCCAACTTTTTTGCATTTAAATGAGAAATCTATGGAGCAAGCCCTAGATTTGAGTTAGTGGTCTTCTTCCTGATGAGACTTATGTAGGAAGCAAGTTTTTTAGCAAGTCTGATGTTAGCTTGGGCCACTACAATCCAGTTTTGTGTCCATAAAAGACTAAAGATATAATGCCCCCATTCCACATTTTCCAAATGTTTTGTTGTGCCAAAACAAGGCACGTCATTCTCAGCCGTACAGAAAAGCAAATTTCTTTCGTATATGTGATCCTCCTTTCAAGCTTCTTTTCCTGAATCATTTGAGGAGAAGCACCTTTTTAATCTTTTTATTTTTGTGAGAGATACACGCAAGTGATCAATCACTGAAAGCGCTTACTGTGTCACAGCTATGCCTTCTAGACCTAAACGAGCTCTACATACCTAAGTGACCAGCCTCTTACAGCTCTGAGCTACACCTTGCCCTCTCCACTGTTGCTACTCTTCCCCAGCTCTCCTGAGGCATTCACTGCCTAGAGGCACTTGCATTTTCAGATCTGGAGTCTGGATGTCAGTCTAAAATACTTGTACACCCTGATGAGTCAGGCAAAAGACATGAGATGAGTAACAGTGTCAGGCAGTTTACCCTGGGGCTGAATGCCATACAGACCCATGCTCACTTGGACAAAGGATTGGTGTTTGATGCATTCTCGTCCTAATTCTCCTGAACTGATCTCAGGCCAACAATTTTAACTTTGTGCCTCTGCCTTTACCTCTTCTAAGACTTCCATAAGGGCTAAGCATCATTAATTTATAGAACTCTCACTAGTTAACAACAATTACAACATAGTTGTACAACCTTTTGCAAAACATGTATTTTATACAATAAAGAGGGCTTGCTAACCATAGCACAAAAGCATTGTTGTATATCCTGTACTGGTTCCCTTGTTTAGTTGGCTGGTTTCTTACATCAGGAACTAGCTTTGACCTGCTGTTTACTACACTGGACCTCTTACCAGTATCACTAACTCTGCAACTTGTACTCTAATCAAGCTTATGATATTGATGATATTTGTTGAAAAGTCATTACCATTTAAGTTGCCAAATCCATTCCCTTTACACAGGTGGATATTGAACTGAAGAGATAGCATGTTTTCTTTTGGGAAGATTTGTTTAGTTCAGAACTTCCTAGAAAGGTGTTTGAAGACAACATACATGAACATACCAATGTGATACATTTGTTCCATGTACATCAGGTATTCATGAAGCAACTGTGTGCTTTATTTTAAAATGAGTTTGATAGATGGCTGTGTCAATACTTGCATCCAAGTTATTTAAAAGTCAAGTAAAACTTGAATTTTTAGGGCATTGTATGGTTGCCTGTGTGTCTTATTTACATTACACAAAGGAGCAAAGCCTTCAGAAACAAAGATCCATTTGACACCCACCATCTGGTAAAAACAGGTGTAGTAACAATTAAAATCCACTTGAGGACACAGCTTCTCCAGATTAAGTATTTTATGTGGCAGCAGGAAGTTGTCAGTGTAAGCTTTGCATTTCCAGTGCACATCTACACCAGTTTCCTTTCTCACCTAAAAATCACCAGAGAGCAACAGCAGACTATGTAAGCTGTCAAACACACAGATACAGCGCCAGTGTGGCAGACGCTCTCTCCTTAACGTGTTTTTTTTTTTATTCCTGTATTTGTTCTCCTGAGTAATAGCTGTGGGGCTGACCTTGGCTGGACACCAGGTGCTTGCTAAGCTGCTCGATCACTCCCCTCTTTAACAGGATGGGGGAGGGAATTAGATGGAAAAAAACCTTGTGGGTCAAGATAAAGGAGTTTAATAAACAGAAGCAAAAGCAAAAAAACCAACAACACCCTAACTCCAAAAGATTTACTTTTCTACTTCCCAGGAGCATATTGTATCCACCCAGTTCCTGCAAAGCAGGGTTTCAGTACACGTAGCAGGTTGTTCCAGAATACAAATTCCCTATCCTTTCTCTTCAGTTTTTATTGCTGAGCAGATTCTTACAGTCTGATTTTTTTTTCAAGGGCGCAATTCAGTTAGCCAGTCATACAAAATAAAAGGCAGTCCAAATGTTTAACACCTTACTTCACATTTACCAGCATTATTATTTAAGTAATCTGTGACCCTTGCTCCCTCTACTTCACCTCTTGCTCCCTCTACCTCACTTTTCCCTTTTTCAACCCCACTATAACACCTGTATTACACATTAAAGCTTGGGGTTTGACATTTCTTTTAGTTGAAAGGTAATTAACATTTTTGATACCAATCATCAACTCCTGGCACTAGCTGCTGCTCTTGACATTTTTTTTTAAAGTTTTAAAGCTACTCTGGTCAGTCTTGCACTTCAAGAACAAAGGCCCATGAGCAGAACTCCAGAACAGATGGTATCTTCAGGGAACGTAATAACTAATAAAAACCTAAACTTTCAAGTACATCCCGTAATTACATGCTGGATCACTAAAAGTTAATTATTGTCTAAATCTCCTTCTCTTGACAAAAGAAAAACAACCTTACTCTTAGAATTAGTAACATGCTTACATTCAGTACTGAAAAATCAGACATCGTAAGATAAATGATTTAAGCATTTTTTTCTTGTGATAAATCATGTGAAGTCTTCCTAGAAAAATAAGCAGCAATCCCAATTATTTCAAGAGTATTTCACTCCAAATTATGCTGAAGTACCACAATGATGTAGATGGTCAAGGTGATAATAAACCAAGCTAGCCATTCTCCATGTTGGATAAACACCTTTCCTGCGATTTTTAAACCCAGGTTTGCTGAATTTCTACTTTTTAAATTTCTACTTTTGCTCACAACAAAACAAATCTCTGCAAACCCTATCTCCAAATACTACAGGAGACCATGGTTTAAGTCATCACATCCCAGCCACTCAGCAGCTCCTAGGCTTTGTTACATCCAAAGGGATGCATTGGTATCCCAACAATAACACAGAAGAAGTCTGAACTCTGAAACAGAAGCAATTATTACTAAAGCTTGGGAGAACAGAAACATAAATCTTTATTTTTTGTCTATATAAACATTACTAGACACTGCCACAATGCAGTTAAATCCCGTTTGTCTTACTACATGGAAGTTTCATAGTCCATCTTTTAAACAGTTTTTTGTTTCTTAGGGAGGAGTGTTTGCATAGGCAGGCATTGCTCTCAGCCTGCTTCTAACAATTATTCCTGAGGAGAAAAAAACACCATACAATGTGAGACTGGACAAAAGTAGCACACAGTTCTTTTCAGTAACATCCTCTAAATTCCCCAAATTAATGCAATATTACAAAGATGAGCTTCCCCTCATCCCTCGGGCAAAAAGCAAAAAGGTAAAACTTGCAAATCTAATTTTTAAGGAGGCTGCCTGCAAGAGAGGCTTTTTGCCCCCCTAAGCAAGAATTCAGATGGTAACTACAAGTTGGTGGCAGTAATAACACTTTCTGGCTAGTGGGAATCAACAGAAATTTCTGTAGTACTAACTCATGCATATGACTGCATTAGAAAACCCTCTGGGCACAGTAAGCCAGTAATACAAGATTTAATCATTTTATGCTGGAAAACAAGCAGCAGCCCTGTTACTGGACACATTACTAATAATGGATTACACAAACATTTCTCTTCCCAGTGTGCAACAAGTTCATACAAAGAGTGCCCACCCTACTCTTCAGCCCTGCTAAAGCCAGTGCCTGGGGTACAGAAGGTGAGGATGGATTTCACAAGCTTATTTCTTACCAGCAGCAGTGGTAAAGAGTTCAGTGCATCTGTGGTGCTCAAGCAGATTTTCACGTTCTGCAGATGAAATTTTCTGACATTACGATTTTCAAGAGCATCATGGCCAAACAGAAGGAGTTTCATCATTTCGCTGAAGATTAGTTATATTTTCTCCTGAAAAAAAAACCTAACCCAAACGAAAACTACAGTAATGTGGTACTGGATCATTCTTACACCTATTTCCAGTATTGACCTGGAAGTTCCTGGCTTCAGAGCCTTTGGATTCATTGTCAGACCCTTGGGTATGTAGGTTACACAAATCACAGTCTCTGCAACAAAGAAAGTTTTGACAGCACACACAATTTTTATTAATACCGTGTTTGTACTAATGAATTTTGGGCTGATTTGCACTACTCAGCTTTTCAACAGTGTTGACTTTTCCAAAACTTTACAGTGATGCATATGAGATTCCAAGCTTTCGTGTTTTGCCAGTCTTTTTAACATTTTCAGTCCCTGTGTTCTGAACTGCTCCACAACATCAGACCCGTAAAAACAAAGAGGAGAAAGCATGTCCTTGTCTTGGACACACTGGCAGCTACGTACTGATTTAATATGTCACCCACACCAACCTTTTTATTTTACAGCTTCCACTTTGCTCTTTTTGATAAGAATTCAGACATCAGGCTGATCTCACTCTCACTGTTTCAGTTCTAATTTCTGCTCTGAATTCATTGTGCCAAACCTCCTTCTCAGCAAAAAGCCTCCTTCGTTGTAAGAACAGGCGAAGGGACAGAGTTACACAAGGCATTACTGTTACTCACAGCTGTGCAATCAGCACTTCATGGTTTCTTCCCATGTGCCCTTCTCATGCTCAGAGGCTTTCACCACACATGGAGATCCTGAACTTCCAGCAAAACACACTAGAAACCTGTAAGAAGCATTCACAGCATTAAGCATTCTGGCAAAAATCTGACAATATCAAAGTACATTTTGCCCTTTCAAAAGGGCATCAAGGAAAATCCAGCAAAAGAGTAAATGACGTATTATTCAATACTGAATAACCGATCCACAAATCTACAAAAACAAAACACATTTCTTCCCCTTTAAGAAGATTTAAATCTTTTCTACACCTGAGTGTTAAGCTGTAAATATCTTAGAATAAAATAACTAGAGGCCACAGCTGGAAACCTGGGAAGTTATGCACTAATTACTTGCAGATGCAAAGATCATGAGAGACAGGACAGCTAAACAATGCTAAAAGTGGCCATTACAACTTTAGCTTTTCTTCTTTTAATAACTGTCAGACTCTCCACTTTAAAAGACTTAAGAATAAAATCTACTATGCATTTGCTCAACCATGCTGTTTCTACAGGTTGTTTGGGGGTTTTTGTCCTTGCAAAAACAGAGAGGAAGAAGGTACATAACCAGTTCCCTAAACCAGTTTGAGCAAGAATTCCTGTTTGCCTTTTTTGACACCACATCCATTCTGGACAGGAATGAATGGGCAACACAAAGGCCAAAACTTAAGTATGGAAACTCTTTAGCTCTGCAAAATTAAATTCACAGCTTATGATAATGAGCAATTAATCAGTTGACAAATATGTCAAAATCCCCTATTAAGTAACATTTTATACAGAGCAAACATTTAAAAAGAAAAGCCAAGAATACCGTGTTCTTGGGACATCTTTTGGTCATGTTGGTGCATGCTCCGGCCACTGACCAACTTCCATTGCTATCATCTGGGGAAAAAAAAGGGAGAAGACAAATTTGAAAGAGCGACAGAGACACAGGAACAGTACAAGTAGTCTAAAAAGACGTACTAGAGGTAAGTACCCGATTTCGGCGACAGGCAGCCCCAAACACCACAATCTCATACCGCACCTTCCTCTCCGACCCCGGCCACCCCGCTGGTCCCGGCGTGCCTCCCGCGGCGTGAACCATCTCTCCCGAAAAGGAAAGGGGGCACACCGTGCGCCGCCTCCGCCTCCTCCTCCTCCTGCAGCGCAGCGGCCGCGTACTGAGTCTGCCGCAGACGCGAAGCTACCAACTCGGCTAATCCGTACAGAAGGAGTCCTGAGCAGGCGACTGTGCCCGGGAAAGGCGCCGGGGTGCAGACCAGCGTCGGCTCTCCCCCGTCTCAACGCGGCGATGGAAACTTATCAGAGAGGGAGACAGTGTCGCATCGCGCTATGTGCACATGCGCTGTGCCGCGCCCGCCGAGGCGTATGGGGGCTGTGGAGGGAAGGTGCTGGTGTTTCCTATTCCTTGTGGAAGCTTCCGGCCTTCCCCGTGCTTTCGTGGGGACTCCCAGAGTTCCCTATGCCCTCGCGGCAAGGAGGCTGCGGCGGGCAAGTTCCCGGGGTTCCTTTGTCGTTCCAGGGGCAGATCACGGTGGGGTGACCGCTCGTAAACACTCTTATCTCGTGTACCGCTCTCTCGTGGTCGCGATGCCTTCAGGTTGAATTTTCTGTCCCCAGACTGAATTCCCCTCGCCTTTTGTAAACATAACCAGTGCCGTCAGATAACCTATACAGTAGAAGTTGCTTAATAAAGAAAAGGGATGTTTTTCAAGAATTGCGCAAGGTTACATCACAGAAATAAACATACGTCAGGTCGGTCGAAAATATTTTGCTGTGTTGAAAGCTGTGACCTATTACCCTTTGGTGTGCTTGATTTGTGGAAACATCCACTTTGCGCCCTTGCAGAATAAGCTATGTTTCTTTTCTAAACCTGGCTCTATGTTTGTGTTCAGAGAGCCCAAATGGGTCAGATCCACCCCAGCAGCATCCTGCTGTTTGCTGGAAGCATATGGAAAGAGGAAGCAGCTGCCTTTCACACTGCAAGTTGTGATAGTCCTCGATATTTAAGGCTTTAACGCTGGCAGAGGCTCAGCTCTGAGCGCACAGTTCCCACATTTCCTGACCGTGCAAGTGATGGCGTGCACACATTTGAAATCCTGTGAGAAGAGAACTAAAGTGGGCAGGTACACCAGGAGGATAAACTGGCACCGTGTCTAGGGAAGAGCAGGGTGAGGCTGGTGCCAGCTATAGGGAAACCTGTACAGCTCTCCTACCTGCCTTGCTCTGCTTTTTGGGGCTGCTGTGGTCTGCTTGCTTCTTTTGACTCCTCCTTACTTGGGAATATCAGAGGAAGCACTTACACAGTGTCCAGAAAGACAGAATTGCCAATCAATTCTGCAGAACAGGCTGGAGTGTGACGGCTTAGCTAAATTACAGGAGGTCATGAAAAGGCTGCCTAACGCCCAGGCAAAGAGGCATGATTCATTGCAGCCAAGACAGTTAGGAGGAATAAAGGTAAAAGAAAAAGTTAAGGGGCAAGCAGATGTCATCACTTAGAGCTTCTGGGAAAGTCTACATACCTACAGGAGTGCAGCATTAATTTGCTTTACAGAAATGACTTTTTGCATCATTATGCTTAGACACATCTAAAACAGGGTAGGTTACTGCTCTGTTTATAGCACAAACTAAAATAACATCAGCATTAATTTTAAGCAGATTCACCTGCAATAGGTTTGGTTTGTCATTTGAAATTTGTTTTCCACATGAGGAAGATTGTCTTAGGCATTGCCTCAAGCCAAACTTACGTGTCCATAAAGGTCAGCACTTTGAGTAAAGTGATACTTATAATTCACAAGTACTGGTCTTGGAGGGACACTGATGAGATTATTGCTGACATTCAAGCTGTTAAATCAATGGAGATCTGTTAGTCTGTGTTGCTGATACAATCAAGTGTTGATTTGCAGCTCAGGGACAGCTGCCTGGACAGAACTTTAAGTCAAATGTAACTAGGTTTTGATTATCTAATGTCAGGGCTGCAGCTGATCTGTAGCTGCAAAGATAAATCTGGCCATAACAGATCCCCAGACTCAACCAGCCTAGAAGTAAACAAGTCCCTGAGTGAGCAATGATAGGATAGATTTGAACCCAAGAAGGAACCTCAGCCAATCCCATGCAATCCTGCAGCCAGAGACATCACTAACCAGAGAGCTGGGTGGTGCTCTTAAACCCTAACCAGTCAGTTGTCTAAGCCTGGGAGTTTTGAACCCCCTATAAAACAGGACTCTGAACAACAAAACCAGGCTGTTTGATCATGGATGAGTCCTGTCATAATTCTGTCTCCAACCTACAGTGTACCGTTGATACGGTTGCCAGAGAAATTCCCCGGGCTAGCCCTCACTACGCGGTCCGCGCCGGGAGTAGCTGCCCCCAAGCCTGGCTTTGACCCGAGCGGAGGTGCAGAGCAGGGCTGCTGCTGCTGCTGCTCTCAGCAGCAGCCAGTGGTACAGCGTTTGGATCAGAGTGAAGAACGAGGAGGAGCCTTCCCTGTGTTTCTCAAAGGAGTTTATTCCCTGAGAGGGTCAGGGACAAAAAGCCACCTCACATAACTGTGCACCGGCTTTTAAAGCAGGGTGGAACAAAGGGTGGATACAATACAACAACAGATCAGGGACAGGGGAGGAGCTCAAGGAAGGGTTTACAAGATTACAACCAATGGAGGTACAAAGGGGGTGGATACAACTTAACTCAGCCTATGTTGCGTTGAGTAATAGGGGAATTCTGGGGAGGAGTTTAGGCAAGGGGTTGGGACAACAAGGATTGACAGAAGGCTTTCTAGCATAAGAGGCAGAGATCAGGGAGGATTGGCAACTGGGTAGGTGATACAAAGGTCAGGATTAGGGAGTGACTGACGACTAGGAAAAGGATGAGAAAACTTGGAGCACACCCAACTGCATGAGGGAAAACAAGAACATACCACTAGAGGGATTGCAGAAAACATACAATAAAGAAGAACACACTACCGCATACTGTAATAATCTAAGTGAACAGTGTAGTGAAGAAAAAGCTGTTAATGTCTGTGACATTTATTATTTATGCCTGGGGTTGCAGGAGAACTTGAATAGCTAAATGAGAAAATGTTCCATCTATAGAGCGCTAATTGACTGTATGGAAAATGTGGTCATTTCAGGTGATCCAGAAGTTGTTACAGAGTCACAGAATGGTCTGGGTTGGAAGTCTCCTGCTAGTCCAAACTCCCTGCCATTGGCAAGGACATCTTTCACTAGACCAGGCTGCACAAAACCTCCCCACCAACCTGCCTTTGAAGACTTCCAGTTATGGGGGCATCCAGAGCTTCTCTGGGCAATCTGACTCAGGGTCTCACCATCCCCAGTGTAAAGAATTTCTTCCTTATGTCCAATCTAAATCTCTCCTCTTTCAGTTTCAGACTATTGTCCATTGTTCTGTCACTACAGGCCCTGGTAAAAAGCCTGTCCATATCTTTCTTATAACCCCCCTTTCAGTATTGAAGGTCTGCTTTAAGGTCTGTGTATAGCCTTCTCTTTTCTAGGCTGAACAACACCAAATCCTAGGAACCCACCTCTCAAGCCTGTCAAGGTCTCTCTGAAGAGAATCCCTTCCCTAAAGCCTTTCAGTTTGATGTCATCTGTAAACTGGCTGAAGCAGTCACATACCATGAGAAAACAGTGATCAAAACTTTTCAGATCATAAACGTAGGTTAGGGACATTGGTCACACATCCTATGTTTCTTTTCTTACTGAACAACTTTCAAGACACTAAAAATAATCAATGGCACAATTTACAAAGGACAGGAGATGATACTCCACAGCTGGATTTATTTAGTTTTTCAGACTGATTAATTTAGTCCTGTCAGGGTTAGAATTGTCTGGAAAGTGGCAACATAATTCAAATTGGAATGACTTAATGTGACCTCTCTTCTAGATGATCACAGTGAATCTGAATTCCTAATCTCTGAATCTGTGATCATTTTATTTGTTACAAATATTCCCACAAACCCAGGACATGCTAAATTGAAGACACAACTAACAATAATTCTTAGTTATCTAGTAGATAAGAACAACCTCTTGAGGTGGAAACAGGTACCACATTTAAATATGTGGGAAGCTTAACAGAACATTAAAGTGTGAGTCCTGCTTTGCCAGGTCAGGACACTTTTGTCCCAGCAGTTGGCCCTGTTGTTCAGATTATTTATTGTACATTTTTTATGGTTAGCTGCTGTGAATTAGCTGTTCTGATGCAAAGCCCTGTTGTAGCTTTGTGGCCTCTTACAGGGAATCCAAGCTAAACCACTGTCCAGGAGTATGCAGTGGTCGATGTATTCCAGTTTGTCAACTTAGGCACAGGGCACAAGAGGATAACTTTGACCCTACAGTGATTAAAAACGAAAAGCTGAACCTACCTAGTGAAAGACATAAGACACTAAGCCTTTTTGTCTTTGAAGTTAATGGTGAGATACTACTTTCTCTTTTGTTTCCTAAACACGTGATCAATTATTTAATCACTGGAATTATTTCAGTGTCAGTTGGCAATATTTTTTAAGCCAAATTGTGAAAGGGCTAAAGAACATTAAGTTTTTGAAGGGTTTCTGAAAAGTCGTCATTTGGCTGGCTGAACATGTTATGTGCATTACTTGTCATCCTGCCAAACGGAGAAAGCATAGGAGGGAGTAGCGATAGTGCCTACACTCACTAGTGTATTGCTTCTTTTCTACAATTTTCTTTTCAATCTATTAAAACAGCTTGCAAGTGTCACTGCAAACTTCCAGCAGCAAGGTACCTGTGTCTCTGAATACCTGTGGACAGCATCTGTGTTTTGAAGCTCTGCTGAGCTGCTTTGAACCCAGCATTGAAGTGAGTCTGCTATTAACAGCTACATAAGCTGAGATTTTTCCTTTCTGTTAAAATATTCGTGGGCACTTCCTGAGCATGCACAGAAGGCCTTTTCTTATCACTCGTGTATTTTGTCAGACTTGAGAATACTTCTGATAAGTTACTACTGAAAGAGCCTATTTAGGCTTTAAATGGCATTAACTTTAGTTATAAAAAGTACTGCATATCAAAAATTATCTCTTCATTCACTCTTCTTATTTATTCACTTATTTTTAAAGTAGAATACAACAGCTGGCAACTGACGTAGTTAGAAGGGGACTCCCTCCACCATCACTCCCCATGAAATATAATGTCAAAATATGTTAGTTTTTAATAATTATTTATTTATTTATTTTTAAAATACATTTATCTCTGTGTGCAAGGGAGAGTGAATATTCAGTCTTAGTCTACAAGTGCAGTAAGCACAGTTCTGGGTTCTCATCCTTTTCATTAGTAATTGATTTCTTGTGAACACTAATAAGCAGTCAAAATCTGAATCTGCAGTAAACATCTTGTTTTGTTCCACTGTGTCTGGGTGTGTCCTTAGTTTTCCTGAGTGAAATCCAACACTAATTTGTAAGGCTAAAATCCCCTGTTGTGCTTTTTTCAGCAAGAAAACCAGTTCCTGCCCTTCCTGGCTTGTGGCCTCATTTCTGTTCCCAACAGCAATTAACTGCTCCATGAGTTTTGTCAATGCTGGTATTTGTGGCAGCATGCCACAAAACTGGTCACTGAAACAGTCAGGCTCCTAAAAACAAGCAATTTGCCTTCATGCAATGGAAGATAATAAAATAAACAAAAATAGTTAAATATAACCTGAGAAGAGTCAAGAAAGGTTAAACATGTGCACTTCAATTTGAGATGTATGTTGCAGAGAAAGCTTGAAGATCCACCTATTCTGTGCTTCCTTATCTTCATAAAGGTTAAGGAGCTGGTGTGTACAATGTTTTAGTGGTGTTACAGGAAATCCTAACACAGCACAGTAGAGTATTTGGAGAGACCATCATGTGTAAATGCTGAAATAGCTCTAAAGTGATTTGTGAGCAGTGAGGCATTAGTGAAGCATTGTTCCTATCAGGCTGTCTTGAGGCATTTTCAAAGTCAGGCTTTCTGCATGCCCTCGCTGAACTCCCACCTGAGTTGCGGCATCTGATTTCCTTAGCTTTATTTCTCGGCGCTTGTTTTCCTACAACCCACCAGAGGTCAGTGTAATGCCAAGAACGGCGATCAATACGGCCACTACAGTAATGCCAAGTTCCTTCGAGTTGCTGGATTTATAGGAGCGTAGCGATCTGTCAGCAGCGTACCTTGTCTTTTTTCAGTACCAGCTGAATTAGGGAAAGGGCATGAAGCTGTCAATAAGTCACCTTTAGATGGTGAGCTTGTCAGAGGCTGACAAGCCTCCAAAAGCTGGCTATATCTTTCAGAGTGTTAACGTCAATTAGGAGTTTTTCAGATATTCTGAAGAGCCAAAAAAATAACCTGATCTTATTAAGTTCTTGTCTCAATGGCTCATTCCCTTCCTTTTCTAGCAACACTTGTTCATTGAATAAAGCTCCTCAATGGACTACAATGACATGTCAGTTTCCTTCAAAAGTTGTAATATCAATGGGAAACATTTTGGGACTCCTAGTGGTTTTTTGGGGTTATTTTTCTCCTTTACGTTTTATTTGTAGTTTCTGACTTTGTTTGCCACTGTATTTCCCTATTCAGCTGATTTGTGCAGGCTCTTTGCAAGTTCCTCTCAGCTTCTACTGGTAACCTTACTCACTAAGAATATTAAATTATAAAACTTACTAAAATATTGGCACACTAAGAATTTTGTTAAACATGGAAGAATTTTTTCTGTTCGGGAATTTTTTGTAGCCTCTGTGTATCACAGGTCTCTTCATCTGGTGCATTGCATTTGAAGCTGTTTTGCCAGAGGGAGGGGCTATTTCTACCTGTTCTGTGATTTTTATCACTACTAACAAGAGAATAGGCATTTGTCCTGGACATAAAAAAATGTTTTGAGCAGGTGTCTTTTCCCCCTGTCATATGAATCCAGCAATTGCCTCTTTATTTTGTGGACGTTCTAGGACTGAGTATTTGGTATAAATAAGTACTCAGGCTCAGGTAAATCAGTTAGTAAAGCTGATCTTCGTGCACCTGAGCAGCCCCAAGAGAGGACTCATTTACTAATGTGTGAATCTGAGCGTCAGTGGCAAATAACAGACTGCTCCCTTACATATACTTCTAGGATAACATGTTTCCATTATTTTATAAATAATTCTCACAGTTATTGAAAAAGCCACAGAAAATCAGTATGGGAATTGCTTGGTGCAGAGATCTGCCCAGCAGCATATATCTATTTACACTTGAATTAAGAAGAAAATTTGAAACTGGTGCAGGAATGTCTCTCTGATGACAGAGACAGGAGTGCAACAAGCACACACTGAGATAATGCAGCAACGGCCAGCTTTTGATGGTCAGCTCCTTATATAGGGACTTCAAGTTTCCCGTGCTTACAAACGTGATTGGTTGTGGTCTTAGTACCGCCTAACTCACTTGCCCAGTGATATGTGCATCCATGATTCACAGGAACTGGCTGGGATCCTCTTGTTTGGGCTTGAATTCAGCCAATCACTTTCATACCTGGGGACTTGTTTACTTCTGACTTCTAATGAACATGGCTGGTTGAGTAGTTGTTAAGACAAATTATCTGTGCAGCTATAGACAGCTATAGCTATCACCCAGGAAAATGACACATTAGTCCTTGGCATAGTGCCCACAGTTCTGCTTAGCAGATATGAGCTGCTCAGCTGCTCTGTGGGAATGGTGGATGAACCTGCCCCAATTCTGATTGTGGGAATTTGTCTTTTGTTAAGTCAAACAATTTTAATTTTTGAGTTGATGGACTGATTCTTTTCAAAGCAAGTTGTTTTTGTATGTGTATTTGCACTATCTTGCACTGTATAGGGTATATACGCTACACTTGTTTCGGAAAGGTTAATTCTAATTCCTAATGGATTCAAATATTCTAGAAATAGCTTTTATTTTCAAAACATTAATTAATGTAAGCATACACCCCCTCATTCTTACCATCATTGTTAAGTCTTTGAACTGTTTATTTGTTGTTGAGAAGCTCAGTCAAGGTGGGCAGGGAGTAAAAATGCCAACCATTTGTCTTTATTACCACCATGTAGTAGCGGTAGTGCTGGTAGTTTCTTAGGGTGGTTTGTGAAAGTAGTTTATTTCTTTCCACTAGAAGTTCAGTCTTACTATGGCACTTTGCACATTAGCCAGGAGTAGCATGTTCAGTTAATTTGACACTGGGAACTTTTGAATATGGCTTTTAAGTTTAGTTTGAATATTTTTTTTCACTTTCATGGAACAAGGTTCTTTTAGTCCTGTGGAAATGGGCAGAATGTTAGTGAGAAAGATTACAGTATCCTTGCTTTTCTTCAGGGTGTGTTCTCTTTGCAGAATCCTTGGATAGGTCTCTCCTTGTTCCCTGTTCTTTTAATTTCTAGTGGAAAGGAGTGAAAGAGATCCAAGAACATTTGTTGTACAGAAAATGGCTTGTTTATTCTTGTCCAGATAATCAGGAACTGTTACCTAGGTGCTGAAATTGCCAATACATTTTCTTTGTAAATATGTTCCCATAGCTGCAACCACTCTGGCTTTTTAAGAATGGAGCCCATGGCTGTGTTGCAGAGTGATGCATCACTGTTCTGGCTTTTGATTCTCTATACATTTTAAGAAGTTGTAACAATTCCCTGTGCACTGACTGTGTTGCTAGAGTTTCTCACTCTGAAAAGGGTAGTGGCATTTCATTACTCCAAGTGCTGTGGTCTGTATACCGATGATATGTCTTGAAAATCACCGTGGCTCTGGGTCACTGGAAGGCAGGGGAATTGGACGGAGAGAGATGTACTGACAAATACACAAAGTTTCTGGTGAGAGGAGTGTTTAAAAATGGTCACCTTTGAAAAAGTTAATGACTAACATCTTTCATCTGGCCTTTCCTGTAGTGTTCTGACATTTCTGTGTCCCTGCTAGATGTTCCTGGTCCTGATGTGCCTAGGAATTACCTAATTTGGACTAATAAAGAAAAAATTGGTGCCCTTTTAAATCTAGAGTATTTTGACATGTTTGCTTGATGGCCAGTTTTTCTAGTCAGTGAACAGTGTTGTTTTACCTAATGGTGGCAGGGGGCCTGACTTATCCCCTAACCAGAAAAGCAGTTATGAATATAGTACAGTTCACTTCTGCTTAAATGGTAGACCTGAGGCTTCCTAAAAACATGGAATAATCAGTGACAAATCTTGAGGGATCATTTGAAAGGAGGCAGCTAGGTGTAAGCTAGGTGAAGATGATGTGACAATTTGTGCACCTTGTGACTTGCTTCCATAGAGTCCTCAGGAAAAAGGGCATCTGGAAGGAAACTGCAGGCTGGAAAAATTGCCTTGGCTTCCTGCAAACCAACCACAAAACTGGAAATCAGTTCAATCCATTCATTTTTCTGCCTTCTTTCCCCATCCACTTCTTCTGCCGCGCACCCCTATAGTATTGTTTGATGACCATTGATCTTTTGCATGGTTCAGTGTATTTTAATATATCCTTTCTGAGTAGGATGTAAAATTCCAAGAGATTTTTGTTTTGAAACCTCAGCACAGTGTGATTTAGAGAATGAAATACTCAGTTCTGAGACTGTGCTCATAGGTAAGAAAAAATGCCATCTGCTGGTGCTAATATGCAGAATTAATGTTATTTTATACTAATGTTGCTCATTAACCCTCTGTATTGTAGTTTTGCTGGAAAATGTGTTGGCTTGACATAGGCTAAGATAATCAGAGCTTTTCTTTCATTCTGTTATTGCGCGCATCCTCTTTAATTAGTAAATTGCAAAGTAGAAGATCCTTTCAGGCTGCAATATGAAAAATGTCAGTATTAATCTACTATATTTGTCCCATTTACTATCAGCAATTATAAGTGATTAATTATAAATGATAAATTATACACTGTGGTATTCATTTGTACTGCAACACAAATAGGTTTGCAGTTCTTGTCCCCTGCATAAGAAAACCCCCATAGCTTTATTCACCCAGAAAATGGGATACAAGCTTTCACTTCTCCTTGAGAGCTATTGGCTTTAGCTTAGTTTAACAGCTGCTGATCACAGGTGTCCATTCCATAGGAGAAGTTTGAGTTCAGGGTCCACTGAAGACATACCCAGTTGCAATGGCAGGAATGCACATTGCAGACCAGGCTGAGCCAGCTGAGGCACTGGATGCCTCACATACCTGTTTTTCCCTGAAGCCTTGCCTTCTTGCTGGGGTAAATGCAATGCCAAACTATGGAAAGGGCAGAGTAAAACTTTGGTAGCAGGCATTCTATTGACATTTATAAGTAGCACTTGCTCAAAATGCTGGGGTTTTTGCTCATGCTTGTTCTGAAATACTGAACTCTCCCTTTGCAGGGTAGAGAGAGATAGACCTTAAAGCCAAAGCAACATGGGATCACCATAGTACACTCAGGATTGTGAAGCCTATATTCCTCTATGCATCTCATCCCAGAGCAGCCAAGTCCTGGTTCTGCACTGCAATACATCTGTACATATGGCTCAATGTGGGCATAAAGGTGGAAGCCTTTCAGAGCACCCTGATATCCATTTGAAAACAGTTTTCAAACATAGATGTCACTATTTCACTGTGCTCATTGTCTGTTTATTGATGTGTAGTGCTGGCTTTGCTTACCAATATATACTTGCAGTTTCACTCAGATTTCTAAGTGGAAGACTGCTGCTACCTGGTCAGGTTCAAACGTATAATTTAGATGCCTGGAATAAATGCATATTTCCAAATTCAACATGTAATTTCCTAGTGTTTAACATCTCAACTAGTTCAAATCCAGAATACATGCAGCTACTCTGGAAGCTTGCCTTTAGACTGGCAACCAGATACGATTTTATCTAAAGTTTCATTTACTTAGAACTTGAAAACTGCTCTGTGTCAGGAAGTGGCTACAGGAAAGGCTCTTGTTTCTCAACAGATCTGCTCACTAGATTCAGAGGACTGGATAAATAAGCATTAGCCAGCTTTTTCTCCTGTTAGCCTATGAGTTCACTCATTTAAAAGGAATGCACTGAGTATTCTTTTTGTATATTCTTCATGAAGTTGCTTACTGAATGCCAATTTTTGTATGTCCTTTGAAAACAATGGGTTTCCCTCTTCCTGCTGAATGTTCTCACGATCATATACAAACAGGAATTAACTCATCTTGACTTTCAAATCCCATGCTAAATTTGGGCTTGTCAGAAATTACTTCATTTTAATTTGAACATACTGATATGACAGTTCCAGAAGAATAATAAATGCAGAATGTCCAAGACCTGCCTAAGAGACATCAGTATATCAGTTAAAAATAAAGAAGGTTTTTGTTTTAATATGAAGGTAGAGAACTCAAACTGGAGCGTCTTAGTTACCACTGACATACTTAAGCTGTGAGTGTTTTTACCAGCCACAGATGCCAGTTGTGCTTTTTTGTGACATGTTTGAACACCACATTTTGTCTTAGTGTACTTCTCAGGTTCCTCCTGTTGTAATCAGTCTGTCATCCTGGCAATTGTGAACTCGTGGTGTCCTTTCTTCCTACCAACAGAGTTTGGCACGTGTCACTGGGAGTGGTGTTAGAGGAGCATATGGTATTGCTGCAACTGAGGAGGCATTCCTTGTGGAAGTACGAGTGCTGGAAGTTTTATGTCACCTGGAAGCTTTTTTGTTCTGACAACTGTTATTTTTGCTTTACTGAAATGGACATGTCTGTCCATTAGCAGGCATCTTGGTACTGCAACAGATGGGCAGGAACACAAGTAGCCAGGAGAGCAGATCAGTATATCTCTCAAATGTGTAATGGTCTGATTCTCAGAAAGTTGTCACTGTAGTTCTTCATAGGGAACTTCCTTGGCATATGGCTGTGAGATAGTCTGTAATTACTCAATTACTTAAAAGCCCCCAGCTTATCAAATGTAATGCACAGTATTTCTCTCTCAAATGAATTGGAAGCAGAATATCCAGAGATAACAAAAAATCTTCAGGTTTCTCTGTTTATGTGAAGAAGTGATTCTAAGAACAAGGCTTGAAACCTCTGTCTGTGTGTGGTAATATGTGGTAAACACTAGTTTTTAGTCCTGTCTTCCATAAAATGTTTACAACCCAGAAGCAGACAATAGGTAACTGGTGCTTGAACAATCAAGCAGCTGGAACACAGGCATAGCTAACACAGAGAATGGATATTATAATGTCCATAGTAGTATGTTTTCTTCATTCCAGGTTACTATTACAGGTTTTACTCTTAAAAGAATTTTATTTGAAACTTTTCTGCTGTACATGTAATGAAAACTATTGACTTTTAATAAGCAAAAGTTGTCACTGAAAGAAATAACACAGACAACTCAGGTGTTAGGTGTTGTCTTGGCAGCACGTTAACCAGCTGGCAACTGGATATTAGCAGCTGCATGTTCTATTTTTTCTCTCACCTTTGTGAGGGTGTTGTCTGAAGGTTGAGAAAAAAGGACAAAACCCTAAGAAGCCTGCTTCCTAGTTCTGCTACCAATGGAACACCTTGTAATACGTACACTTTCAGGTAATGAGAAAATTAGTATTTCCAAAACAGAAATTGATCCAATGAGAAATGTAAAATAGGATCTCCTCAGGACTGCTGGTTTATGGGACTGGTCAGATCTACATGGGGAACATTAGAGAACATTAAAATGGAACAATTAATAATATTCAATCATAACAAACTAGAACACTCTTTAGTGTTATAGGGGACTAGGAGGTTGAGGGTGAGTCTTGGCTTTCTACTTCCATGCACATGTGGAGGAAGGTATGACCTTCACTCAAGCAGACACCTGCAAGGTGTTGTTAAATGGGGCCATTTGGGCACAAACAGAATGTAACTTTAACACCATGCAGCACTGCAGAACCCAGCTCCACAAGGTTTTATTTGTGGGACAGACAGAACAGAGCCCCACACTGCTGCAATTGTAGTTATCCCTGGAAAGCTTGCCTTGGTCACTTCCAGGAAAACTTCAGCAGGGTAGAGATGCCACTGGCCACTCCACACAGCCCCAAAAGTGGGTGTTAGATAATTCACTTGCTCTTGAAATGGAGGCATCAGAGTGTGTGCGTATGAGCCCTGCAAATTGATAAGCATAGAAGCTGAAGCCTAGCCAAACCTGCTCTCTGGTACAGCCTAATCCTCGTGTTGGAGGTGTTTTTCCAAATCCTAAATTGCTCATGGAAAGGCTTTCCTACTTTTGAATCTAATCTCCTTTTTCATTCTTTACAGATAAGCCAAGTAACATTCAGGGTCCGTATTGCAATCACTTGTTAAGTGTAGGCTTTTTTCATCAATTCCAGTATATACTTCTTCATTTCCAGTAGTGTTTAGAAGATCACTCAGTAGACTCAGAAAAGAATGGAGCCCTACTGTCCTAGATGTGAATAAAAACCTTAAAATTATCATTTCCAACTTTGAGAACTTGTTTTCTGAAAACGTGATCTGTTGTGAAGAGCTAGTGAAAACTATGTTATGAGATTACCTGAATTTCTGCAGGGCAACATTAATTACAGTTAATTATATGCTTAAAGTTAACTGCATATAAATATAAGATCTGGGCCTAAGAAAGTAAGTGATTTGAAAATAGAGAGATACAATTAATTCTGCATTTTAAAGGAAAACTGAAAACATGTCCACATACTTTTGCATCCTTTATATTGGTGTTACATAAAATTGCTGTTTAAAAATTGAAAGCAAAAGCAGATTTCAGTTTGCCTGAGAGTGAAAAGCATTTAGATATAAGACAAGTTTGTTGCTGAAAGAAAAACTAAATACTCAAATATGGATTTTAAAGTAGAGAAAAAAGTAGCTTCTAAAGAAGCAATATAAGGTATGTGACTGGTAGAAAGATTGCATAATGCAGGCAAAAAAAGCTGTTTTCTGACTATTTCCAGAAAAATGCACTTGGAAACAGATAGGACATAATTTTATTAGTTCTTGAGCATCTTTCCTCTCTCTCTCTGAGTTGTTGTTGTTTTTGTTTGTTTGGTTGGTTGGTTTGGTTTGTTTATGTAGAGCAATGCATCTGAGCTAGCATTGAAGCCATAACTCAGGGAGTTTTAGAGGGATAGCTGTATTTTAGGCTTAGCTTAAAAAAATGTCAAAGCACTGTTTCTAGTCAAGGAACGTTTTTAAGCTTATGTACTCTGCCTATGGGATAGTTTCACTGAATTCAGATTCAAAGCTACAGGTTTGCACAAATGTTAAGTCATCTAAGAAACTATGCATTTATTATAATTACCTGAAACTAGAAAGATAAAAAGTTATGTTAAATAGGGGCCATGGCCAGTCAGGATTGCAGAAAATTTAATTTCTTCAGCTCAAAAAGCAAGGACTAGCCACTTAAAAGTTCCGTGTGATTGAGGTGACTCATTCTTGGCAATACCATGCTACAGCAGAATGGAAAATCATCTTGATTTGTGGTACTTAACAGAAGTTCATATATACCATAATAAGATGAGAATGAGTGTATCAAAAGGACTTATATGTATTGGTTCGAGTGAATTGAAAATTTGCACACACCTTTTTGCTTGCTCTGAAGTGATCTGGGAGAAGTTCAGAAACAATTGCCGTGCTGTATCATAAACCAAACTGGATTTTTGCATCACAAAATGGTGTCCTTGCATGTGCCTTTTTATGCAATGTCATGCCATCATGGTGTGTTTTGATTTAAGTGAAGCATTGCACAACTTCACAAATGGAGCTGTGATCTAAGAAGAAGAAGAAAAAGGCACAACTCCATGAAATTAATTTTACTGGACAAGTACCTTCTTGGTCATATATGCTAACAGGTGGTAGAGATGCTGCAGATGATATGGAGGTCTTGATATTACTACATATATATTTGGGAATGTTCACAGTGTGGGAGAGTAATGGAGTTTTTCCCATAAGTGGTGGAATCCTTAAAACTGAGATTTTTCCTTCTTTTTTGTTTTTATCTCTATGCAAACACCTACAGCTTTGAATATACTTTTAAAGTAGCTTGTGAAATGATTTTATTTTGTTTTGTTTTAATATAAGATTTACTGTATTCAGAGTGGAAGAAAATAAAATTAAAAATGTGCAGAGCCAGACCTCTTCACTTTCATGCTGAGGACAGACTCTATTTAGACAGGATTTCCAAACAGTAATGATGCCAAGGCTTGCTGATTTTTTTGCTACAATTCACTATAGTTCATGGAATTATTTTCACAAAATGGAGCTAGTGGGACTATTCACTGAAGTTTAGTTGTGTGTGTGCTTTGCCGTGCAGATAAGACACCAAAATCAAGCCTTTGTTTAAAGGAAGATAGTCACCATGTGTTTATCTCATTAAGGTCTTGATAGAAGAGGTCACTTTCAGGAAGTAGGTTTAGGTCTGTTGTAAAAAGTGGCATATACTAGTATTGAATATTACAAATGTACTCGTAATCCTCTGGATTTTCAATATTGGTAAGCACACATTTGGAATTTTTTTTAATAAAGACATTTATTTTTTTTAATAAAGATGTGTAATTCCATAAAATACAAATGAACCATTACATTATGGAAAAGAGAATATCATCCTTGTTTGGACCTGTCATGCTTGTGTGGTGCTGCAATATTGAGGTGTTTTTCAGGTAAAACCTAAACAGAGAGACGGTTTCATTTCATGTCTCCTACATACATATCTTTATGAATGCAGGATTAGTAATATGTCTGACTCCCTACAATTTATCCCATGACTGTGATCATGATAATGTGCAGCTCCTGTAAATTTATCACCAAGGAGATTTATTCTAAATTTTGAAACCTCTAAGCACAACAAATGATTACAGGAAGAAGAGAGCATGACAAGAGAACATTTTCTTCACTTGTCTAAAATTTAGTTATGTAGGAGTATTTTTTTCTCAAAAATAATCTATGTTCATGAGCCATTATTAATATAATTTATTCCGGGATTTGTTCTAGCTTTGGATTTTTTAAGCAAAGATTTGTCTTAAAACTGCAATATTCAGTATATTTGACAACTGTAATATTTTAAAGAACTAAAAACATCAAATTCTTAACTTTTTTAGAAAAGGTACCTTGTATAATTTATTGAGGGCTTTAAAATTTCTCTAGTACAGTAATTTTGAATATAAGATACACAAGAAAAAACGCTGTAAGAGAAAAGAATTGCAGATGCTATACAGCATTGTCATGTTTTAATAGTCACAAGTCCTATTTTTATACGTATTGTGTGTGTAGTATATAAATGACATCTATCTAGTAGTGTATATATGTATATATATATGTATATGTATGTATATAGTATATATGTAGTATGTGAGATGACATGAAGAATTACATAAGACTTCAGCTGGTTTTTTTAGTAATATTTAGTAGTATTCCTAATACTTTTTTCTTTCTTCCCCAGAAATTACTATTAATACAACTGGGTGTGTGATAGAAAAACAACTGACACTGAGCTTGCCTTTGAAATACTAGAATTGGTTGTTCAAGACTCAACTGTGCTCTGTGTTTTCCTCATGCTGTTTTCTTTTGTTGACATGAGTCAACACAGTTCTGAATTGGGATTTCATCTCACTCTTGTGACTTTGACTCATGTGAGTGAATCAATCATTCTAAACATCACTTTTAGAATCCTGTGTCTAGACTATCAAGCATAGTCCTTCTGTGGTACAAATGTGATGTGACAAACATACATTTTATTTTAGATTCTAGCATCTTAATATCTCTGGGAGAAGGACAAAAGATAAGAAGCTGATTAAGTGTACTTAAAATGTGTTCTTTCACAAGTAGTGGTCAACTGTATTCCTCAGGCAAACACTCTGAAACACTTGAAATCAACATTTCTCTGCAACAGATTGAAGTAGTTCCTGGTGACGATCTTTTCTGAGTAAATATTATTAGCACAAGGTGACAGAAAACAGATTGCCTATGCAGGTACAGAAAGCAAAGGAGTAGGGCTATGCACAAGACCTTTGTCATAGAGGAAAATGTTACTGACAAATAGAGGGCAGAAGTATTTGCACATGAGCTGTATTTTCAGTGACTTAGTGGGATGAGAAGTCTCAGTACAATTGGTGGGAGATGCGGAGTGATGCTCCAGGGCTGTGAACAGAGTACTTTTCTGGGAAGAGCTGCCAGTGTTCGTCACCCTGCAGAGCCTCTAAAAAGCACTCTGGTAGATGGGCCTTTTATTCCCAGCCTTAGCCTGTTGAGACTAGGCCTGGTTTTCATAGTTAGAAATAATGCATGAAACTTCAGATTGAAAATCAGTTACCATGGCCAGTCTTTTCAAATGTGAGCTCAGCAAACTCAGATGAAGAGTTCTGTTCCTGGGATTTGATGTAGCTGATGCTTAAATGTGGGCAGCTGTAAAGCTCATGTCGAGCTTCAAAAATTTGTGACAAGCAGAATGAACACCTGAAGCTGAAATGCTGTCTGTGAGTGCCACTTTTATGGACAGACACAAAAGGAGAATGTTTCCTCTGACTACACTTAAAGATGCCCGGAACTGGGCCAGCTTTGGTCTGCAGATCATACTGCTTCATTACCATGACTCTGAGCCTGAGTTAATAAGCTGTGCAGAGGCAGCTCATGTGTCTCTGCACTTGTCTCCAGAGCTCCTTGAGGTAGTAGAGAAAGATATATATCCTTTGGGAAAAGCCGAATACTTATTTTGTGATAATTGCAAATTCTGTCTTTTAAACCAGCCCTATTACTTCTGTGAAGGTTTTCAAATTGATGAACCCAGAGAACAGAGCTTGTGTAAGAAGAATTTATCCTGAAAAAGAAATCCAGCTCATTTATTTATGTGTTAATGCTCCTTGCTTCATTTATTTTAATCTTATCTTCCTCAAAAGTTGGGGTGTTTTTGAATACAAAGGTACCCCCAAACCATAGTTTTATTTTAACTAATTTGATGACATCACAGTGACTGGAAGGTACTTCACCATAATTTTTTTCCTTCCATTTAACACTCCACTAACATGAGGATCTTGCTTTTTCTACTGCTGGTTATCACTACAAATAGTGATACTTTGAAGTTAACAGGAGTTTGAGTTCCTGTGCAGTTTTCATGATTAAACTTAGTAAATATGTAGACACTTCAGTTGCAAGCAAAACTTGTTCATATTTGAAATAAATTTGACTACCCTCCTTTAGGTAATTAAATGTTTTGTAGGCATAGGCTTTCAGTATGTGCCACTATTGCTAGCAGTCAGGAGTTTAAATCTAAATAATTACCATCACATCACTGTTGTGAAGTCTTTTGTAGTGCACACTCAGGTATTTTGTAAAATGAATGTAATAAGCATGTATTTTCTCTTCTCTTTACTAGGAATCTTGCTTGATAAGCTGAAATAAAATGTATATTTGAATCGTACTTTGGTACTATTTCAAACCTGCTATTCATGAATAAAAAAAGTTGTCATGGAAACTTGAACTGTGAGATGCAAGAAAATAATTTTATTCAAATCCTTTATTCAATGAATATGTTCTCTTGCTGCTAATTAAGTGTGAATTACTTACGGTTTCCTTGTATTTTCCTTTTATTTGGAATAAGTTGCTAAGCAATTTCTATTAGTGTAATTTCTGAGTACTTTTCACATATTTAATATATGACATTAAAAATGTTTATTAGTTTTGGTTGAGAAAAGTTGTCACGTGATAGGGTGTGTTGCTTTTCCCTGTGCATCAGGTATGCATAAATATAATGGACTGAAAGTCATGGAAACTAAATTTCTCTGTTAATTCAGTTTTATTCTAGGCTGCAGATTCACTTCTCCAAGTAAATTTCTTCAAACTTAACTGTTCTCATGGGCAAGTTACATGGGCAAGTTACATTTAAGAGTGAAAAAATGCCTGTTTCTGCTCCACAGGGCTCTGCAGTCACATCTTTGTCTGACTTCTTATGTGCTCATTTACCCCCTATTCATGCTGCATTTTCCCCCCTGTATCTGCTGTTCTAATTTACATGAATTTTTGAAATGTTTTTCCACTAGGGCTGTTCTTTGATGTTGACATCAAGTCTACCAAATCACTGTTGTTAGGTGTGGTGTAAATAAGTGCTGCTCTGAAGAAATGTGGTTGACAAGTAGCTGGGTGGCTCTGGCCACCAGTAGCCTGACTGCCTTTTCAGCAGTTTCAAACTCCCGGGAGATGGGTTTGTTTTACTAGCTCACATTCCTACTATTCTGAAATAGGACCAATAGAAAGATTTTGCCAGTATAATGTTCATGAATTTACCTGAATTAGATGATTTTCTTAACAGAGCTGCAACTTCATGTGCAAAATTACTAATGTACACTAGCAAGAGCCTTGTGAATTTTTTTGGTGCTTTTGTTTTGGGGTTTTTTTTCTTGATGAAGTATGTGTCTAACAATGTGGGAGTGCATTTTTCAATTTAAGTTTAATTCATAAGTTAATGTTCTTTTGTAAAATGGTTTGTTCCTTGTACCCTTTCTGTTACCCACTTTTGGTTTCTCCCTGTCTTCTCCCCAGTGACAGTTCTGTGATTGGTTCTGTGTTCTCCCTAAATTTTCCCCCCAAAAGACAGTTATCTGCCCATCACTTGGCAAGTAACCTCCTGTTCTTGTCCATCATTTTGGGGGTCTCTCCCTGCTTCTGGAAGATTCTGAGAGAGGCATCGAGTCATTGGGCAGGATCCTGATTGTCACCTTCTAATGTTCAGTGTATGGTTGTTTTATATGTTTGTTTATGATATGAGCAGCCTCCCCGTTAAACCTTATTGGTCCTTGGTTGAAACCCCCCGTGTTACACCCCCTGTTAAAAGGTCTCCCTCGAGGTTCAGTCGTGGTCTCTGTACCAATAAACTCGTTGTGACCCGGCTCCTCTGGCGTCCCTCCTTTCATCCTCCTGCCATCGCCATGGTGACGCTAATGAGCAAAAACAACCCACTAGAGTGAGACTGGTGCCGAGGCTAGCCAGGCTTAAAGAACAGGCACAGTATCATAACAATTTTTGACACTATGATACTGACCAGCATCTCTGGACATGTAGCTGCAGGACTAACAGCAATGGGCTTGAAGAGTTGAACTTCACGAGATGGAAATGGAGATGCTGATTGATAAGCAAAAGATAATGATAGGAGTTGTCTTTTCTCTCCCTGATGAGAGAGGCTGTGATATCTTTCAGTGATAGAGGCTTTATCTGCCTAGATGAACTGCTGTTCACTTTTTTTCTGCTCCAAGATTGAGACAAAAAAATCGTGTAGTTTCAGTTGATATAAACATGAATACAACTTACCCTTCTTATGTGAAAATCTTGTCTACCCTTCATTTTGTGGCTGCGCTCTCTTAACCACAGCAAGATGTGGCTTGACTTCAGAATCATTTGAGTAATTGCTTATTGATTCTGTCTAATCTTTTGGCAGTTGACTTGTGAAACTACTAGTTCAATCCCTACCTTATTGTAAGCTTTGTCAAAATCACAATGTTTGTGCATAGCCAGGCTTTGAAAAAATATTGTCTGAAAAAGATCTCTTTCAGACAGCGTTTCAGATCTTGACAATGCTCATAGCACAAACGAAATAATTTTCCTTTTTCAGAACCTGATGTTTGAGAGACCTTGCTTAGAAGACAAGTAGTTTATGCTTAAGAAAAGTTAGCATAAAGTGAGTTAAAGAAAATTATCGTGTTCAGAGGCTTTGCTTTACTTGTTTAGAAGACTAGCAACAACGTGTTTAAATAGACCACATAAAAATTCTGTTTAGGAAGAAGAATCCTGTGCACTTTTAAGGAAGAAAGGAAGAATAAGTTCTCTATTGTTTGTAGAACCTATTTGTGCAAAAAGAAACAACTTTATTAAGTATCTTGAAATAAATTTTGTTTAGATAGGAGTACACAATAGGGCACCAGCTCTTATAGTAAAAAGAAATTACAATAGTGAGCCATATGTAGAGTTACCTGAGCAGACCAAAAGAAATGTTTCATGGTGTACTACACCTTTCAAACTGCTAGCAAAAATCAGTGTCCAGTTTACTAGTGTTTGTTCAGAGAAAAGTAGCATTTCAGAGTAACAGTAGCAAAACATCATCATTAAACTAGTGCAAAGTTCAATGCTTGATCTAGTTTCTAACTCCAGGCTATTTTGGACACAATGATTCTTTTATGTATGCTGTGAGGATTGGAGGCTAGAGGTTAGAACATACTTTTGAAATAACAAGACTTCCATGTTTCATGGCTGAAGTGTTTGTGATATTAGATTTGGACGTCTACATTTATTCTGGTCATCAGAAGACCTCTGTAGAGGTATTATATTTAACATTTCTTAAATATTCTTTTTAAAGGAGTGATAGCATAGATTTTATTTCAACTGGGCTGTACACAAAATCAAGATTTTGGCCTGTTTGGAACCTGTGAGCCTGTAGAGACAAATATTAAGTACTAGCATCATGCTGTGTATGAAAAATGGGCTTCATCAGCCAGAATTCATCTACCAGCAATTGTTCACTTAATACACTTTTGAGGCCACATCTGGAGTACTGTATCCAATTTTGGGATACTGGGACCCCAATATAAGAAGGTTCTTGCCAAAACTCAGGTGAAGTCAGCAGTAGGTGCTTTGAGCACATAACATATTCCGACTGAGGGTGGTAGGTTTGTTTGGCTCAATTTTCAAAAGACTTAATTCTTCAGCTGCAAAACGTGGGCTGTTTACAAGATGAAACCCCACTGCTCCCAGGGGTGTGAGCTTGAAGGACAAAAGGCAACAGTCCCAACGTGCAGAAAAAGAGATTCTAAGTAGGTAAAGGGGAAAACCTGACAATTGTGGGTGTGATTAGACACTAGCACAGGTACTCTATGAAGATGTTTAATCCCTGGAGATTTCTAATTGTAGGCCAGATACTGAGCAACCTAATCCGACTTGGAGGCTCTTTGGAGACCTGCTTTGGGTAAGAGCTTGGAACAGTCAACATGCAGGGACAACTTAAGTGATTCCACTTGAATAAAGTATAAATGTGAACAAGATGAGGGGACGGACATCTCAAAATATTTCCAAGTACTTGTTACTTCCTATGGGTTTTGTGTTATTAATTGTGTTATTATCTTTTTCTTGTATTTGTTAGTGCTGAAGATCAAACGTTTTAAGTGGTATTTTGGATAAAACCTAATTCTGTCAATAATGGGTATCCTTGAAGAAAAATTTCATTTTTGACATTTTAACTTTTCTCTTTTTTTGTCCTATAAGTAGATTGAATGTATTGAAGTAAAACTTTAGGTACATCAATGTAACATTTTATGTGTTGTCATCTGTTATTGCATTTCAGACATCCATGACAATTATCACAACATCTGAGTCTGGGAACATTAGTGATAAACAATTAAACTTATTAGTTAGCTAGCTCTAAAAATACACTTTCTTCTCTATCAGTCAACAACACCTGTGATGGAATTCTAGTTTCATTTCCCCCTTCAAGTGCAGAAACCATTAAATTACCCAGAAGAGTAAGATACAGAGAAGAAAGTTTATCATGAAAAATAAAAGCTGGAAAGTGTAGGAAAATTGTGTTCCATGTGCTATCTATACTAATTATATCTTTCGCTCTCCCCTCCTGTATGAAAGGAAGAGGCTCTTTTGCTGGCCCTAAACAGGTGGCCAACCCACCATGTGTGGAGATAAGATCGATGGAGAGGAATCAAAGTATCATTTTGATAGTGACAATTGTATTTATTTTTAAACAAAGATGTTTAGTTTCAAACAGGCCAGATAGGAGTCAATAATAGGCAACACAGAAAACTAAAATAACTTTCAAGCTTTTTCTGTAAAGATCTTTTAATTATGTTTGATTTCTTTTTTCCTTTGAATTTAGGCCCTTTGAATTTATTTACAAAACAGTTTTACGTGGGGGTATGTTGAAGAGAAAAAGCTTTTGGTCTTTTGGATGGACTATAAAACAGGCTGTCTTGTTCATTTCCTCCCTGCTTTTCTTTTGTAAAAAGGTTCCAGCTGTTTCCAAGTAATGATTAGGTGTTGGTTATCATAAGAAAGATGGAAAATTCAGATAATTCAAGAAAAGGTATAATGGGGGTCAAGTTATGGAATGCCACCCATCTCCTGAGGGGTGGGGAAAAAAGAGAAAGAAAATGGGAGAAAAATAAAATACCTGACTAAAATTGTCCCATGGACAACTATGCTGTTTCTTTTTTCCATCTGTTTCCAGATCTAGACTCTACAATTACTTGAGAATTAAATAATTCAGCAATTATTTAAATAACAAATTATGTAAAGCTTAATTAACCATAATACACCCATCAGAAACATGAACAAATGTAGAACAGCAGGGACTAGATCTACCCACACAAATTCTCTTTCTTCCCAAAAGACCTAGCACAGATAATTGCCTTCCTTTTGGTCCAAGTGACTAGAAAACATTTGGGGCTTTTAAGGATATTCCAGTGAGGAAAAGAGATGAAGCAGTGAGCTTAGTTAGTTTGTTCTGGTTTATTTGTTTGCAATAACACAGAAAATTTGGATTTTTTTAATTTTTTTTTTTTTTTTTTAACAGAAGAGTAATCTAATGTCCTCCTCATAGTCTTTTAGTTTAGGATGAGCCCTGGTTTTGTAATTCTTTCTATGCCCAAGCAAATCTGATTTTTTTTGTGCTGATGTATCATCTAGCATCTCACTTTTTTCCTAACTTAAGTGCCCAGCATCCATTCGAACTTCAAATAAAAACATAAAATCCCTTTTACCTATTGCAACAGAATTCCTTCGCCTGTCCAATGAGAGAAGATGTCTGAACCAATTAAATGAAATTTAATTAAGTGTCTAACAGTACCCATTGCACTGGTCTAAAAAATCCCAGGCAGGTTTTATTGAAAGATGAAGATGTCCCAGAGCTAAGCCATAGTAGAAAATGCCTGCCATCTCTCCCTTTCTTTTGTTTTTTGGACTTCCAGGCGGACCAGCACTTTTGGCATATGCATTAACGCTGTCCCATGAGGAAAGAGTAATTTTTCCAATGGGCAGATCTCACACGATTCAGATCAGAGCTTATGCTGTTAAGTGTTACCTAGAATCCAACAGACAACTTATTAAGGTCAAACAGTGTCAGTAACCACACACTCTCAGGAAGAGGTATGATTGAAAATCAAATCCATTGTCACTGTTTCAAGTCTGGAAGGGGAAATCTTGTTAAGATCACACTGCAGTACAATAAGGTGAGTAAGGTGTGGAAAACAACAGAGAGATCTAAACTCCAAATCTGTGTCCTAGGATCATGACCAGAATTAGTTGGGAAGGAGCTGCCTTGTCTCTTGAAGCAATATGATTATCTTAACAAACTGGGAAGCTAGCTAAGGTATTTTTAACAAGGTAAAGAGGCATAAAAATGTGAGGAAGCATTAGTGCTAAGTGGGACTGGAATTCAATTGAATAGGTGAGTTTTTTATAGAGGGGCTGGAAGAGCAAGTGTGAGTCCCAGTGTTGAAGCCATATTGTCACCTCCTTTTTCCCAGCTTTCCCCTCCTGGAGATCACCAACTTTATAGCAAACATCTGGATGATGACCAGGGAAGCCACTTAGCCACTGTTGTTTCCAGCCCATCACAGCAGCAATATAAAATTCGATCCACATTCAATTCCTATTCCGGTTTGTGAAATGCAGTGATCACCCGTTGAAGCACCTGAACTTGGTCTTAAAATCCCTACCCACACCAGATGGAGGATGGCTGAGCAGACAGAGGAGGATGAAGCAGGGCTGCAAATGTTTGCAACAATGCTGACTGCAAATGTTTGCAACTGCTGACAATAGTTTGCAACAATGCTGACTTTAGCTGTCAGAAAGTCATACAAATTCTATCAAATATCTGGAAAGATGAAATGGAAGCCTGCCAAGATATAACCTGTCTAGGGCCTGGAGAATTCAAATTATTTGTTTTTACAAACCTGCATACTCCCTACACAGATTTTTGTGAATTTCACAAAAACTGGAAATAAAATTATTTTATTATCCTTACCTGTGTGAAAACCTTCTATATCATGGGAAATTTTCTTTGAGAATGTGGCACTGATGGAGCCTGTATTAAAAATGTGTTTTAAATCAAATGGAAGGGAGAGCAAAAAAGAATGAAATACAGATTGTAAAGAAAGCAGGTGTAATTTGATGTGATCTAGTTCAGACTTGTAGTTGCTTCACACCTGTACAAAGTTTTAGCAGAGGCCTTCACGATTAATACAAACCCAAATTCTAAGATATTTTTATTGTCTTAATAATCTTATTTTTGAGTGATAGTTAAGTCTGTCAGAATACATAAACCAAAATATTTGTACTGTGTTCATGCCTGCTGTATTGCTATCTAATTATTAATTTTTCACTACTTTGGTGACTATGAGTAAAAATTGATGAAAACCAATGCTGTTTTGTTGATGTTGTATTTAATTTCTCTGTTGTTGTTTTGAATTGGTTTAGGTATGGTGGGTTTTTTTTTTTCAGATGCTTGCTGTTTCAAGTGTCATATTTCAGTCTATATCCCAGTAATAATCCCACAGCAAATCCACACTGTAGGTTTGTGTTCAGTGTAGTACAAACAGAAGTCAGGACCATAGATGTTGGAAAGGTGTCCTTTATTATGTGTACTTTTCTTTTAAGCTAATTTAAGGGGATATTCACATATTTGCCTGCAAACCAGTCCCTGCAGTATTCTAAGACAGGTCCAGCAGTAGCAATATGGCTCTCTGAGCTGTTACTCAGGCTTCCTTTTGGTTTTAGCTGGTCCAGATGCATCAGTTTCCATCAGAAATCTTGTAACAGATTGTCCTGTACCCCAGCTGTTAGCACCCCAAATTCGTACCAGAACAAATCAAAGTTCTGAATGTGAACTGCTGTTGCTGAAGAGGGACATACTGCCTTTTTTGACATTATTGCTTGGTGACAGGAGAGTCATTAGTTTTAAAATGTGACATTTGTCATCTAACATTGACAATATCTATGAGTCAGAGTGTTTAGCACAGCACATGCACTATATGGTGTCCCATGGGTTCTTGAGATGACCTGTCTTATGGCTTGCTAAGTCATGATTTTAGGCAGAGCAAGTCCTCAACTGTGTACCCAAGTCCTACACACCTCTCTTTCTATATATTGCATATATTTATCCTTTTTTTTCTGGAGTTAGATCTAAGGAAATCAGTATGCTTAGCTCACCTCAGAGCACAGCAGGTGCTCTACAGCAGGGCATTGCTTAAAGTGACTGATGTCTTGCACATGAATAGTGAATGAAGGTCAGATAAACCTAATGCATGAATGCAATGCTCCTGTTGAAGCAAAGAACTCAAGCAACCTAGGCTTGATCACTTATCTAGTGCAGCATTTTTGCTGGTAGTACAGTTCTGTCTCTGCTGAGTGCATTGTCATCAGTGCCTTTGTCCATACAATCATTATTAACATTATAAAAGCCCCATGAGGCCCTAGCCCTCAGTAATTTACCAATGACACTCTACTCTCAAGAGCTGCATCCTGGAGAGCAGTCTGGGTCTGGGGGTGTACAATACTTCCTTTGTCTAGATTCAATAGCGCAGCAGAGCCAAGAAGATTCACGTGTACCTGTGTGAGAGGAGAAGGCTTGGAGTGGTCACAGCCAGTCTGATGTGCTTTTTATTCCTCTTACTTGCCTGCTCTGTTTTGTTTTATAGGTGTGACTGAATTCTCAAGCAAGATTGGATTTTTATGCCTGAAGTTGTTTGTTATACATTTATACTGAAGTAATACATTGTCCTGGGTTGTGGTGTAGAACGTGCACGGAGTATTCTACCACCATCTTCATGAACTGTTGAAACCAATTGCTGAAGCAGCATTCTTCCAGACTCTCCCCTCCCTCTTTCTGTTAGGGTGTCTTTTGTTAAGGTGTCTTCTGCTAATGGGTCTTTTGATAACGTGTTTTCTGTTAATGGCCTGCTGATGACTTACAGATAACTCCCACCAGGAGTTATCTCCTGTTAATGGACCATCAAGGACCCCCCTGTATGACTCATTATCCCATTGTGAGATGCTCCACCCAGGGGGAGGAGCCAAGCATTCTTACCAGCATATAATCTGGGATCTGGGACAATACGGGGTACCTTACCCACTGGATCTACAGAGGATCAGAGCTACCAGACCTTTCTACAGGATTGCTGCTTCCATCATCTTGCTCAGGTTGTATTCTGCCTCTGTCAGGGGTCTTTTGTATTATTGCATTTATTTTATTTCCTTTTTTTTCTTTTCCTATTAAATTGTATTTCTGACTTGGAGCCTCTCACTAGTTTTGCTTTCAAACCATCACATACATCTACATACTGCTGTTGTAAACAGCATTGTTTTGTGTCGTACAGAAATTTGTGAACTTGCTTTATTGGCTTTTTGGCATAATAAAATCCATCTGTACTTGGAGCAAAGAGATAAGGCCTTCCTGAATACAGGACTATTTCTCTTTGTAAATTCTTACTCTCTTTCCATGAATTAAGAATTGTTCTTTTCCCCTGTCTGTTATCTTGTCTTCATGGTCTGGATAAGTTTTTGGAATGTAAGAATTCAGTCAACATTAACTTTTGTTCCTCTGCTTTGCTCAGTTTAAGACTGTTTCTGCGACAGCAGGAAATTAATTTTTTGAAGAAAAGTATTTGGCTCTGGAGGCTTTCTTGAGTATCTATTGTTATCTTCCATAAAATGAGAACACATACAGTCAATAACTGTGTTGAACCTTTCTGTACTGCAGTTCTGTTCACATATGTATAGTTACTGTCTAATCGGATATGCACTTGTCCTCCAGATAGCTCCAGAATGTCCTCCAAAATGCAAACATTGCATTGCTATGTCCATAAATGAAGTGTTATGTTTTGCTTTATACCAGACTTATTTCATATCAGGATGAAATCATATTGGATTTCATACCAATAAACAGATAGTCATATATACATGTATAAAAAGTTGCAGAAATTAAACTCTTTAAACTATTTCCCACATTTATGAGGGGAGGGGTGAAGTCTCACATGATTTCTGGTAAGTCATGTTGAGCAGCAGCTAATACTGTACATTGTACACTTAGTTTCTTTGTCTCTACAGCTGACCATGCCCTAGATAAGACAGTCTTGATGACAGAGGAGAAAATGGTCCCATAGTCTATTTCTAAAGTACAGCTCTGCAGTGAAAAGGATAGGATTTTCTGTCCATGGCTTATGTTGGTGTTTGAGTTGCTGAAGTACTGGCAGCACTATCTATAATTCTGTGATAAAAACTGTAACACTAAACACATGAATGGCTGCTGTTCAAATACCAGGATAACCTCAAGCTAGACCACTGATATCAACAAGTATTTTTATCCCCATCTGACAGATTCTGAAATCGAAGAAGGGAGTGACTATCTCACCTTGTCACGCTGCAAGTTATAAAGCACCCATGAGTGTTTAATATATGTTATATAATATTCTGTATAATCTAGCACATGTATTTAATATATATTAAGCATTCACTGGTATTTTCTAACTTGCTGTGTGATTCACAACTGTGTGAATCCCTCCTTCTGTTTCTGCATATATAAATAGTAAACCCATCAGTGTTTATATTTTAATATTTTGTCCTTATGTCATTTTTTCTATTCTGCCCTCTGGCTGTTCTTTCCCTACACCTGGTAGCTGCCATATTTTAAAAGGTACCTTCTTTAGCTCCATCAACCTATCTTCTGTGGGCACTCAGGGAACAAATTTCTGAGAATTTCTGAAAATCTTCTGTAAGCTGCACTTGAAATTACAGTACTTTTAGGTTTGATCTATGAATTGAGAAAAACATTTTAATCTGTAAATTAATCGAAAGCCTGTAGTCTCTGACAATTCTGTGTGGGTAATATTTTATTCTGGGATATATAAGCATATAACAAGCCACTAAAACCAAACAGCTAGCAAAATGATCTGGTGGTGCTTCTTACTGAAATAATAATACCACAAATGTAAAGAGATAGAGGATATTTAATTCTGTAGGTTTAGATTTCAGGTGGGACATATCCAAAGTAATATGTGAATACAGGAATAAATTGTTTGCATCTTTGAAAACAAAGGCTGTGTGAGGAGAGAGAATATTTGCTTCTAACTCATTTATAAAATTCTTCCCTTCAGCAATATGGAAGTAATTTTGTGGTCAGTGAGATTGGTTGGATGTCCTTTCCTAGTTTAAGTGTTAGATATTGTACGTGATGCATGCAGTCCTGTGGGTAATGTACTCCATCTGTTACAAGACTGAAAGGCACATTTGGTGCATGCGCCTGCCAAATGAACTGCTGTGAGCTGCCAAAAGTGTAAGATGTTAAAAGGGAGAGAAGGTTGAATTTCCTGATTGTCTAATGCCTGCAAATGTAGCAACTGGAAAATAATTTCTAGTGTGGCATACAGTGGAAGAATACAAAATTATTTATATTCCACTGTCTTTGGTGTTTCCAGTCATTTCCCTACCTTCCTCCCTTGTCCACAACTGTCTCTCAGCAGTGAGCAAAGGTTTACTGCCACCGGGCATTACTCAGTCTCTTTCTGAGGTGCACAATCAGGCATCCTGTTTTTCTCTTGGAATCTCCTTGCCTTCTCTTTCAAAAATACCACTTCTGTGCTAGAAGTCATGGCTACCCAGCAGAGCTGGGATTTTTTAAGCCTAGGAACCAGACCAATGAGAAGATTCTGGGTGCATGATGCATCCAGTCAAAGCAAGGGAAACTTGAAACAGCTCCAAGCTTCCTACCCTGTTAAGGTAGAAAATGTGCTTACAGTCACAGAAGAATGCATCCCTCTGTTTTTCCTCCATTCTTCCTGCTCTGTACAAGGGTGGCTTGCAGTAGACAGGAGGATGTTGCACTCAGACAGCTGCAGGCTGCTGGTGCATTGCCATGGTGTGCTCCCCCTGCTCAACTCAGAGCCTTGTTTTTGCTGCTCCTCAACTTTCCTCTGCAGTGGAGTTAGTTCTTGGCCATTGGAGGAGTGAAGGAGAGGACAGAAGGATTTCGTTGCAGAATTCCTCGGGGAAGGTGGACATGATGTCTACCTAGGCCTTGAACTACCCGAGTTGAGGCCTTAACAGGGGCCTGAGTGAGGTCTTGAAGCCTGTGACGCAGCTAGAAATTCTTAGCCAAGTGTGGCGCAGTTAGAAATTAGTAGTTAAGGTGTCAGAGAAAGATAATAAGGTTGTGAAGGTCACTGAATAGACTTGTTAGTGAGCACGTGATAGCCACCTTAAGAGTTAGTAAAATAGAGTGTGTTTTCATGCTTCTCTCTGCTGTATGCCAATGAAGAGCTGCTGTGAATTGTAAACTATATGGAAATTTATAAAAGTAGCCATCTTAGCTGAATAAAGCAGAACGTAGCTGTTAACCATATTGGCTTGATCTGCGTTCTCTCTATACTCCGACTTCCCTTTTATCTCAGGCCAACCCTGGCAATATATAGGATTTTGGGGCATGGTTTGGCCTCAGTTTCCTCCTACGGCCTGCAGGGCATAAAAGATGCTCCCCTTCTCACCCTCACAATAAGGAGAGGTTTGTGGAAGACTTGTAGCCTTTGAATTGTGCAGTTTGGGTGCTGCCTGCATCAGCATTTTTCAGGACTGACATCATAATGCTCAAATTAAACAAAGGAAGACTGACCTAAAGCCCAATGTCCCCATAATCTGTGGAAAAGAGGTCTAAAGCTTAAGTGAAAACCTGCTTCTGTCCAGTGGTGGGGCCATGACATATTGAGTGTGTGTATTGTGCAAGGGACAGTTTATTTGCAAATCTGAATATCTGATATTTAGAGTACTTTGCCATTTGATTCCCTGAGGATCATGTTTGTGAACAGGGGACATATGGTGATGGATAATAGATGCAAAAGGACAAAACACACTAATGTCAGTGAAACAGCATTAAGCAGAGAATAGGTGCACAATGAAATCTGCAACATCCAGATCATCTCTCTTTCCTGCTCTCTCCATTTCTTCCATGGATAAAAGATAAGTCTGTCAAGGCTAGACTGCATATTGGAGCAATTTCTGCTGAAACAATGGGACCACAAAACAGATTGCGTTGAAACTTGAAGGTTTTACAGGTTTAATTTCTGGTTTCCCTTTCAAGAATGTTTGCTTTTGGGACATTCTGCTTGAATGGGTAGTTCTTGGTTGTGTTGAAAGGGTTGAGGTTTCCTTTTGCCTGTGCAAACAAAGCTGAAAGCTCTGATTTAGACAGAACTATTGTGTGCTTTAATTTAATTAAGCAAACACAATCAGCTATAATGAAAGAAAAGTATTTCTGTGCTGTACTGCAGGCGGGTGTTGCACTTCTCAGGGATGGATTATAATGTTGACAGGATCTCCTGTAACACAGTTTGGTATTGTCTTTCTTTTTGCTGCTTCTCATGGAGATTCACGTTGGTTAAAAAAACCCCAACCAACATTACAAAACCAAGAGAAAGTAATGATGCACAAAATATAATAGCAGGGCAATATTACATCTGACCCAGAAGTCTTTCTAGATGGTCAGTGAGGTCCCTTTTGAGCAATGGTGGCAAAGCTCAGAAAATGGTACAGCTTAATAGGCCAGAAATTTTTTGTGTGTAGTCCAGTACAAACTAAATTTCAGGTACCAGTTCTGTCCCTGCATACTCAGTTTGCAGCATGGCTGGTAACAAGTAGTTTCACCTGGTTCTTGTCTCTTGACTGCTTCTGGATGGAAGGCACATCATGGGAAAAGACTGTAGTATTACAGCAGCTCCCTGCTGCTTAGAAAGCTGTGCAGCAGCTGTTGAAACTCAATATAATTTAATATCAGCAGTAATGCTGATCCACCTTAGGCAAAGAACTAGAATGGCTCCAGGGCTGGCTGACCCCCCTCTAGCTCAAGTGCATCTTTTTGGTATCTAGTGATGAAACCAACTTTTATACCCTAGCCAAGAAATGTGAGGCCATGATGTTATTAGCTACTCCTTTTATCACAGAGCTGCGCATGAGTGGGAGCAGCATAATGACATGTGCAGGTGTCTCACATAAGGACCTAACAGCAAAAATGACAGAGCAAAGGAAGAATTTTTCCAGTTGATAAAATAGGGTATCATTCACATAGGTTCAGACGGGCTGAAAGCACAATTAGTATCATAAAACCAGACAAAGTAAGAACTTGTCTAAATCCAAAATTTTAATGAAAACCATGCAATGTAAATTCACAGGTGTAGTGTGAGAATTTGTCTAAATTTCAGGCTGTAGGAGTACTTTTCAGCTAAACACCAGGTATCAACTCCTTGATTCCATAGTCTTAACTCTTAAAAGGTTTATTCAAGACTCCCAGGGGATTCAGCAGGACCTCACCCTCTGGTTATTAGGCTCCTGGACCCAGAGGCCAAGCTTTGCACATTGAAATAATTGCAATTGCCTCAGCAACCATGTGGTGTGGGAGAGATCTTTCAGGATATGCTGCCTGGGGACAAGAGTTATTAACACTGCAGTAAGCAATGGTGCAACATTCTGCAGCACATCACAAAAAAACCCCAGACTTTGAAATGGAGTGGATTTCCCTGTAAACTGGAAGAAATTAGTTATGTTTACCTACATAGTCAGTGACAGAAGAGTTGAAAGTAGAAGAAAAGAGTAGACAACTGCATAAATGGCAAGGCTTCCTCAGCTGAGACTCACTGAAAACTGAACCTGTACACAGACTCCTTTGCAGCTGACTAGGATAAATAAATAGGTATCTCATTTTTCCCAGTGCAGTTTGTGCTGAGATGTAGAGGGGTGTATATTTCCTAGGTTCAGAAGGCACTGAGAAGTGTGGAAAGAGGAAAACCTTGGGAAGTTAAGAATTAAATGCCCCTAATTTCTAGAAGCACTTCTAGAAATTCTGAGAGTAGTAGTCCATAATCATGGCCATTGCAGGGGAGTAGGGCGAAGGGTGATTTAAGTATTGAGTATCCTCAGAAGAGTTAATTCCAGAGAGAAAAAGAGACAAGTGAAGGAAAGCTAGAGGCAGAAAGTTATTGCAAACCCTTTGATTAAAACATCTTTGTAAAGTCATCTCTTTGTAGAGATGTTAGCTGACCTTAAGCTGCTGGGAGCCACTGGCTGAGTGAGGAGGAGGCTCACCTGACCAGCACTGGCTGTTCAGTGTAGTTGGCTTCCTGCAGCCCATCCCCTTTCCTCCAGGATGATGAGCTCATAGCAGATACTCTTCCATTTGGCCATGTGCCACAGACTGAAGTAGATTTGGAATGTGATCTGCATTAGCAACAAGCCTGTGCTATACTGAGGCAGCTCTTGGTATATTGCTTCTGCTGTAATGCTACTCAAATAATTATGATTTAATTGTGATACAGTCATTCGAGCTAACCTATGGCTGCATTATCTCATGCTTTTTTGTGGGCAGATTTTACTCAGGCTGTTTGGCAACTGTCTCAGGAAGAGGACATGTTAAAATTCTTCTTCCATTTGTCTTTTCACATTATATTCCTGTCTGATAGTGTAATATTACAAATGGTTCTCAAAAGGTCACGCCAGCCTTTTTGCCCTGTGCTTTCTGTAATTCTACCTGCTTCCATCTCAAGCAGCACTGAAGCATATATACCTCCCTTGCACCTAACCACATACTTCAATGTGCTCAAAACATACAAACATTTCCTTCCCCTGATGATAAATAACTTTTCTCTTTGTAAATGGTATTGTACAGACCACACACAAAATGCAGACTGAAAGAACAACTGAGATGCAATGAAGAGAGAGAAAAATGCAAAATAAATTCTCTGACTGTGGCTGAGTAAAAATCTTTGCACATTATAGAAAGCTGCAGGTAGGAGTGTCCTGGGGCCAGGTGTGGGCTGTCCTGATACTTCTGTGGCAGACACACATTCACACTCCTATTTTCACACTCAGACTGCAGCAAGGATTGTAGCAGCATGTCATAAAAAAGAGTAAAATTTAAGTGTAGCAATTTGCCATAAGTAATAATCACAGCTGGTTATCTTTGTAAAAAGAAGAAGAAAGACAGATTTATTCAAGCCTGTGGTTACAGTTGTATAGGTACTCAAATGCGTATACAGATGTTTGCTACCTGCTAGGAAAGCTGTTGTTAAGAGTGAGACTGTTGAAATTAGGCTGCAAGAGGCATTTTGTGTAGACTGCTGCTGCTGACTTAGTGGAGTACATGCTGAGTGGTTTTTAAAATGCCTTTCAATCGATATTACAGTTGTAATGCAGGCACACATTTATAAGTGTGTGTGAAATGAAATTCTGTAAGTCAACAAGAACAAGTGAATAATGCAGCTGCAGATTAGAGAATTTTTTTAAGCAATAACCTCTGACAATCTAGGTGGCATCAGAAAAACCACAAATGGCAAGGTAGAAACCAATGATTTTGTATTGGCTGCAGTGGTAAGTAATGGAAGGAAATCTTCCTGTCCTTCCCTGACATTAATTTCCACCCTAGATTAAATTTTGTTCCCTGCTATTCTGACTATTTAAATTATTATCCTCCAACAATGTCACCTGACACAGCTGTAGATTTATTATGTGCAATAAGGTTCAAGGATAGGCAGTATACATCATAACAGCATCTCCTGCTCAAGTCCCAGTATAATTGTGGGTTGCAAATCAGAAAAAAGTGGATGAGAAGGAGATGTATTATCATTTGCTATGACCCACAGCTTTTAGGAAACCTTGTTAAGCAAATTTTCCAGGTACTGCATTAATTTTCTAGAACATTTTTTTCAAATATGTTGCTGCCTTCACCCCAAATGAAGTGTTTTCAGAGACATGATACTCTTTCCCCAAATTCAGCTAACACATAATAGGGAAAAAAAAATAAGATACAGTTTTATAATTGAAAAAACCTTAGCAGAAAAGCCCTTGTTTTTGTTTTTTTTTTTAATTTGTGTCAAGGCCTGAGGAGATGGATAGAAGTATATTGCCATAAGGGTGACTTTTGTAAGTGTTTTTGTACTTTAACTAGAAAAGAGGGTTCTACCAGCCTCACTGAGTCAAATATTTTCACTTTGACAGAGAGGACAAATTTTCAGAAATTAGGTAACTTGTCAACACCTTGGCCTAAGTCAGTGTAATGGGCCCAGGGTTTTGCCTTCAGCTTCAGGAAAATGAAAGATTCATTTTCAGTGAATGCAATAAGCCTGAGTCTTAGATCTTTGATGTGGCCACCAACTGCCAAGTGCATGCTTTGGTTTCTGTGTTTGGGGTTTTTTTCTTGTTTTGTTTGTTTATTTGTTGGGGGGTTTATGTTCTGGGGTTTTTGTTTTGCTTTGGTTTTTGTTTGTTTGTTTGTTTGTTTGTTTGTTTGTTTTGTTGAGGGGGGTTGTTTGATTTGGGTTTTTTGTGTGTGTGTGTGTGTGTGTGTGTGTTTGTTTGGTGTTTTAGTTTTTGTTTGGTTTTTTTTGTGGTTTTTGGGGTTTTGTTTTGGTTTGTTTTTTCTCTTTTATTTTGTTAATTTATTCCTTTATGATTCTCCACCTCTCTCTTTGTATTCCTGTTATCCTGGTTTTTGGCATTTCTCAGACTCACTACTGGAAGAGGAATTTATAATGACAGAAAGAGTAGAAGAGGACTATCTACAATTAAACTTCACTTTTAATTGCTCATCGGCATTAATAAAAACAGCAATATATTTGCAGATTGCAGTGGAACTGAATTTTATCACTTTTATTTGTTTGTCATTTAGAAATGCACGTAAGTCCCAAGCAGTATTGCAACCTAAGTATACAAGACAGTAAATAAACCTAGAGCATGTCAGGAACATCCCTCAGGACTTTGCAAGCACATTCGATCTACTCACGTCAGACACATCCAGTTGGAAAAAAAAAGGAACATTGGCGGGTACAGAGAAAATCTTCATAGTAGAAATATTTTAATAACTGTTTAAGAAGCACAGCAAAAGGTTTTTGACTTAGAGGAGCCAGATTTGAGGAGAAAATTACTCACATGTGATGTACAGGAGCATGAAGGCATAGTTTGAAGTGAACTGAACAGGAAAAGAGAAACCTGATTTTCCAGCTACTTTTTCTTAGGCATGTTAACAGGCAGCATGAAGGAGAAGAGGAAAGGCCAACATAGAAATGGAATTGTGTTAATTGCAGGGGTTTACACCAAGCAGGGCAGCCACATACTGTAGGTGACTTATGGAAATGTGTGAAGATGTGGAGAAGGAGGAGAAGCATGAATATAGAAATGAGGATCAAGCAGCAAACCATGGAAAAACAGAGATGGCAGTAAGGCAGGAAAATGTTGAGTAAGACAAATGGCCAGGAGGAGGCAAGAACATCTTGCTTGGAATAGAGAGGAAGAACAGGAAGATGGTGGGAATAGTGCTGTGAGAAAGAGAACAAGGAACTATAATAGGCATGAGGTGGGGAGGAAGAAGATACAATAAAAGAAGGCAAGAGAATAAAGAAAATAGCACAGAGAGTAACCACTGAAAACAGGAGGTGAACTGTCTGCCAGAAGAAATCCTGGGCATACAGCTCCTGAATGAGGCAGTGAGGCGCTGAGCATCAGGTTCATGAACAATTTAAAGTAGAAGAACAGCTGGCTACTGTGCCTGTGGTTGGCCCTGTGAGTCTGACAGCTGCCAGCCAAAATGTGGGCTATTGGCAAGCCTCTCATCCATGCTTGTATGAACAACGACAGAATGTGGATGTGTGTAAATATTTTTAAGGATGAGGGCTAAACTGGTCTGATTTTGATGTTTGGAATGGGTTATGTATGGGCCAGGAGTCTGGCCTTATAGACACTGTAGGGAAAATCAAAGAAGGAGAATGCAGAACTGTCTTTTCAGCTGTTTCTATATCCCTAGTGTTGGACGTTCCTGGTGTGTGGGGTAGGTAGGTTGGTAGCAGAGCACTATTCTGCTATTCAAAATCTCTAGAAAATGTCAGCATCCAGTTACACTATCTCATAATCCGTTGCCAAGTCTCTCTCAAGTTGAAAATGAAGAGCCCAAAGTGGATGTCACATTTTCTAAATACCACTAAAGTGGTTTAGCTTTTAGTAGCAGTGTGATGTGAGGAATTGATTCATAACATTTGACTGAAGCAGTAGTTGTTTAGACATAGCCCCAATTTTAAACTAGCCTGCAAACTATCTGCACTTACCAGCACAAGGCATAAGAGCAGGGATTAATTTATCTTAATCAGGTTATTTATGGAGACTTGATTAGAAAGAGTGACTGAAAAATACAAATATTAGATTTGAAATATCATAACATCAACCTAATATACTTCTGAATTATTCAGTGGGACAATGCAATATTGGTAGGTGATGTTTAAATTATTAAAAACCTAATTTTCCACTTCACAAGCAGAACGATTTTTACAGGAACCTTCCCATTTAATGTGATCAATCTAAATGCATTTGTTAAGAACTCCAAACAGTTTACTGTAGTATGCTGTGTATAGGTAACAAACAAAAACAAACAGAGGTGTTATCCCACAATTTACCCAGGATATTCTAATTTTTAAGAGAAGGAGTAAGATAGTACTTGTGCCATAATTTTTGTGTGATTTTTCTTTTTTTCCATTAGTTAGTAGTTATTGTTTGAAGTCTACTACTTACACAGTACCACAAAAGCACATGAGTATACCAGATTCTATGCCAAAGAATGTGTCATTTCACTGAAACAGATACAGGCATAAAGTCTTGTATCTCAAAATCCACATATCTCTTTGCCTACCTCTGCTTAGTTGCTTGATTTACCACACATATTTTTAATGCTTGCGTGACTGTAGTATCTGGCCAGCCTACGAATGGATGATATTCTACACTTCTTTGGCATTTTGGATACAAAATAGATCAGGCTCTGTAACTGTAGTGATGATCGATGTTGGACAACATGCCAGATTGATTACAGCATGCATACATGGATATTTCATACTGCTTTTCACAGCAAAAGCCAGTTCCAGCAGGAAATGTCCCTCCTCCACTTCCAGACACTCATCCCAAGAGCCCTCAGAAGCCGTATAGATTTGCCATCAGGGTGGGCTGCAAAGAGATGTCATCCACTAGATAAATTTTTTTGATACAGACCCTGAGTCCTAATCTGCTGATGGGTGCAAAGCACAGGCTCATGTCACAATGTGCCCTGTCAGGCACCTTTGGGATGATCCACTGATATGGCATGCCAGGGCTTCCCACAGCTCCCCTGTCACTGACCACTGAAGGACACCACATCCTCCCCAGCATAGCCCAGGACCTTACTGTTTTGGAATTTCAGCTTCAAACACAAGTGGAGGTCACTGTAGACAGAAAGCCTCACAAAATCTAGCAGCTACTGGATGACCTGAAGAAAACTGAATTTCAGCACCTTCCCAGTGAGAAGTGTTTTCATGCTGTAAGATTCACCCGTAGTGTTTTTTCAGCTCCCTACTTGGAAATGATAGATAAGAAATCAGTTAAGTCCGTGAAAATGTTTCACAGTCCAAAATTCCCACTCAGGTAATGTCTCTGAGGTTTTTTTCAGTCAGGTTTGTGTTGGCCCAGAACCTGAGATGCCAGAGATTGTCCTTCCAGCTTGAGGAATAAGCGTTCTCAAGTTTCCTCTCTCCATCTGAGAGAGGAAGGCTGAGCAACTTCTGTAGCTTTCACACTTTTGGGGAATGAGTGGTGTCTGAACAATGACTCTCAGCCTCTAACATTAACGGTTGATAGCCATGAATTAATTTGAAAATCCTGATTTGTGCCCATTCACTGTGCCTTTAACAAAATCAAACCTATTACGGCAAGTACGATGGTGCAAAAATAAATAACTAACTCATAGCAGCTGTGAAGTCAGTGCTTGCCAGAACTGTATATAGCTGTTCCCAGAGACTACTGGGAAGCTGTAGAGGAAAACCAGATTTAAATAACATTTTAAGTACAATTTTTAATCAAACTAATAACTTACAGTGTAACTGTATCTGTGGACTTGTTTAAGTAGAATAAATGTGGAATGGAATATTGACATCAAGCAAATATATAATGGGATTGATGAGAAATATACTCTTCTCCACACTATCCATCTTCTAAACACTTAAGATTTGGGGAAGTGATTCAGACATCATCCCGCTTCTTGAAATTTAATACTAATTCATTTCTACCCTATTCCTGATTTGTAGCAGGAAAGATTGTGAATCACGGGACCATGAGCCTTGCTAAAGAAAGAGAAACTATTGGCTTCTGAGTATTGCCTGCTTAATCTTTTGAAGAAGTGAAAAGTATGCAATACTAAATGCTTTCAGTTCCCACAGAAATTACCAGTTTAGGGCCCTGTTTTTTTAATGCTCATTGTTTAGCAGTTCCCATTGTAACCCTACTGACTGGACCCTAGAATTTTGTGCTTGATATGCCCATCTATTCTGAAAATCTGGCCTCAATTATGGAAGCTAAGCAGTTTTGAAAGTCTGACCATTTTTTCAGTTGTTAAACTTATGTCATAATTGAACATGGAATAATAAAAGAGACACATATTCCTTTAAAAATGTATACGAGTCCAAAGTAGACTACCAAGGTGATCAGACGGAGGGAGCACCTCTCCTGTGAGTAAAAGCTGAGAGAATTGGGATTTTCAGCCTGGAGAAGAGAAGGCTTCGGTCTCCCAGTACCTGAGGAGAGCCTACAAGAAGGATGGAGAGCAGGTATTTATGAGGAAATGGAGTGACACAAGGGGAAATGGCTTCAAACTGAAAGATTAAGTTTAGATCAGATGTTAGGAGGAAGCTCTTTGTTGTGAGGATGGTGAGGCCCTGGGACAGGTTGTTCAGAGAAGTTGTGACAGCCCCATCTCTGGAGGTGCTCAAGTCTGCGTTGGAAGGGGCCCTGAGCAAACTGGTCGAAGGTGTTGCTGTCAATGGCAGGAGGGGTTGGAACTGGAAGATCTTAAATGTTCCTTTCAACCCAAACCATTCTGTGTAACTGTGATCACTCCACCCAGTTCCTGGCTCTCATACCTGTTGTGTGAGATACCAAACCTATTTGCTAACTGCTAACCTTCAGGAGGAGCAGGAGCCCGCCTTCTTGTGTGGGCAGTGACCTGCTTCCAGCCGTCACATTCACCAGAATCTTGACTTACTGCTTGAAATGGCACAGAGTCCACCTGCACCTCTGCTGCCATGGTGGGACAAGACTCCTGAGCCTGCAGGGTCTCTGTGAAGATCCCACCATTGTCTCCCTTATCCTCCTCAGTCCTGCACAGCCTGTTCATGTCCCATGGGAAGCTGGTGAGAGACAATTTGATTTTAAGCAACATCATTTGATTTATTTGATGTTATTGAACATGGTTATAAAAAGAAGTTAATTTGATTTCTGAAAGTAACTGGTGAATCTGAGTTGTGGATTCAAACCTTGTATTCCCCACTCTTGATAATTTTAAAGAGAGTTTTTTAGACAGTGAAGTTTTCTTAATGCATCTAAACTTGATACACAAAAATGTAGTCAAATTTGAAAATCTCTACCCCTTAATATGGCAAGCAATATACACAATGCTCATGAAATGGCAAAATATTGAAACAGTCTGAGCCAACTTCCTTAAAAAGGAAAACAATTCTAAATTGTACTAATAATTTCAAAAGAATTTACAATCCAGGTTATATAGCCATTAAAATGTGATTGCGATGTAGGAATGTTATTGTGATATTCTGAAAGCAAGGAAGAAGATCGTTTTGCAAATATACAGGTCTCAGGGTATATGAAATGAGTGGCTAAGTAGGGGTCCTAGGCTGGTACATAAAGCTACTGGGGTTCTTGGAAAGGACTAATAGCAGGTAAATGACCTCATGTTTTCTTTTTTTCTTGGTAGCATACAAATTAATTGAATACAAAAAATATTTTGATTCATTGGATTAAGTTATCCCATGAGTTATAATTACGTATTTCCTGATTATCATTGTACAGCTCCTCGGAGTAGCTGATGTGATGGAGAAAAGAACTGACCAGTAGTTTCTGATTTAAAGTTCCAATTTTCTAATAAGTGAAAGATCAGTATCTGAATTGTTATATTAGTAATAAAATAAGCTATAGATTTGTTTTTCATTAGCACTACGGAATATCAGTTATGCAGTACACTCTATTATGTGCAATAGTCATTCATTAGTGACTAATTACAGGAATGATTTGTGTGATATTTGAAATGCTGATCTCACTGTTCATCATTGCCATGAAATGTGGGTAATTTCATGTACAGTCTGTATGATGGTATTGAATGTTGTGTGGTGTAAATATGTTACAGACTGATATTTTCTGATCCTTTTTATGTCAGAGTCTTTGAAATATTTGTTTGCAAGTTATTACTGTCATTGATTATCAGTGAATATTCCTCAACTCTTTTTTTTTTTTTTTCAGTTCACTAATTTGTATGTGTAATTTGTTTGTGGAGCTGAGGGAAGACAACATTTTTCCATAAAAAGCTATAATGACTGATGGAAATTTGAGAGACAGGAAGTAAGAATTCAGTTGGTGGATAGTTGTGATAGCCAGCGCACACATTGGAAAACCAAGTTTTCATTTTTGGAGATCCAGATCACTGGTTTCTTTCAGAAAGAAAATTTAATTTTTAAAGACAAAACTTCTGCCCAGACCTCATGGTGCTAGTGCACTTTTTATCCTTTCTGGAGCCAACAAAAATATTTATTGTATCGTAAAAGACTGTTGTAAGCTACTTATTTTAGAAGCTGTGTATCCTATTCTTGGTAAGTGACATCAAAATATGCCAGTAGACATCTACTGAGTGTGCTGCTGTTGGATAACATGCTGTTATCTGCTTTCTCTTGGCTGGCCACAGTTTTGAATGAGCAGTTGCGGTGTGTTGGTTGTGATTTGTGGATGCCTGCTAAACTCAGTACCTCAGGACTGAGGTGGAGAGCATCCATGGGCCTTGATGGACCTCACTGGTAGTGAATTCAGCAGAGGCTTTTCTGAGTCACACCTGCACAGATGCTGAGCTGGACATGCTCCCATTAAACTGCCTGCTTCAGACCTGAGGTGCCTCCAAGATTTACTCAGCACTATGGTTAGACAGAGATTACAAGGTTTGAATGTTTTGACTGAAGTCCTGCTGGTGATTTATTTCAGAGATCTAAATCCTTTCATGGGTCTGAGTCATAGGCTTGGATCTGTAACATGAAAGTTGAGATCAAACTGCTACATCTTTATGGCACAAGGTTCTGGACTGACACTCATTGTCAGATTCATGACTTGTCAGTCTCTGATGGGAAGAGTTAACTACCAGCTTTGTGCTAGCTCCCTATTCTGTGGACTAAAATGTTGAATAGGTCTGGACCAGATCCTTCTCCCCCCTCCTACCCACCCACTGAAGATGAATTTGACCCTCAGGGATTGGGAGCTCACTGAGAAACAGCAATGGTATTACTAATTTTCTAGTGTGAGCTAAGATCAACATCTCTCCTGTGTTACACAAGGAAAGATGGCTATTTCTAGTGAATCAGAGAATGAATTAAATACCATGGGTATAAACAAAATAAATATAAATGTAAAGGAAGGCAAACATTTTATACCTTTCAAATACAGAGAAATTAGTGAGGGACTTGTCATCCACATTGTATTCTGCTGTTCTTTTTTCTGTCATTGTTAGATTAAACAGTGACATTTACTCACAAGTTTATACGGAATGAATACATGGTGTTCATGAGTAGCTGACCTTAGTGTGGTATTGGGAATGAAAATCTAATTCTTATCAACACCAATCTTCAAGTAGGAAAAGGCACTAACTAAGCTAGATGGCTTCACTTGTCTTTGAGCAAGTAATAACAGGAAAAGTAATAATGCAGAACCTAATTAAGAAAATACGAGAAAATATGTACAAGAATAAACACACATCATAAACTCCTGCTATTTTGTAATTGCTATGTAACACAAAACACCTAGCCAGAGGACTGAAGATCAGATGACAACGTGTCTCATTTTGTGAAAAACATGTGACAGAATGAAACAGGAGAAAGAGAGAAAGCTCTTGTACACAAATCTTGCACAGTCTGTATGAGACAGGATGTTTGCAAAGACCCCTAGGGCTGGTCAGAAAGACAAGGCTTCATTATGCACTATCTCTCACGCCAGTAGCATTTTGCATGTCTGGAATATTCTGCCTGTGGTCATGCTTGTAAACACAACCCAGAAGCTTCCCTTTATCTCTATGGTGGTGTGCAAGACCCACTCTGTGTAGTTCATGGCCCTGAGCTAATGGGCTTTGGGTGGAAAGAGCCAAAGTGAAAGAAAAGGTGAAATTTTCAACACCTTGGTCTTCCTTGCTCAGTGGAATTGCAGTCACATGCAGCTTGGATCCTATGGCTTTACTATGTCCTGCTTTGTGAGTGGTGCCAGAAAAAACTGGGAAGAGCATTAGAATTGACTTCTCTTCCTAAATCCACACCACTGCTGCACTGACTGCCCAAAGGTAGGCCATGAGGAGTGTGTCAGCTCTAAGGTGCATGTTAAGGTGTCCAAAAACCAGCCAAGGTTTTAGACATACCTGGGTATGTGGTGTGTTTCATAAAGTGGCCTCTGGTTGTACTTTCTGTTTGTGTGAATTGTGCACTTGGTCTTGAACCTTGCCTTGGGGCACCCCTTACATATGCAGGGTACGTACAACTTTTGTGCTTGTGGGTGGAAGATAAGGGCTATTGCCAAAAGGCAGCAGAGTCTGCACTTCGCATAGCTGCGTTTAAAAAAGATGTATAAATAAATAATCACATGTACAAATATTTTCATTTGAGACCATCATATTCTTCATGAAGGATAGTTAAAGTCCTGTACCATTTTTCTTCTGTTTTGTAAGTAATACAGGAAGAAATCAGAATCTAATATGAAAAGCCCACATGATTTTTTTGCTTAAGATGATCTACAGATCTTTTGTGATATGAAAATACACTATTTTTACTTTCTTTTTGTTTTTTTCCTTTTTTCTTATAGTGTTCTTAACTTACTTTTTCTTGGCCCAGGTTCAGTGTTTTTAGGACATGCAGAATAACGTATTTATGGAACTTACATAGTAAAGATGTACAATTTGTTCTTTGAGATTTTTCTCCCCTTGTATTCTTCACTTATAAACCCAGATAAATTAAAAGAATACATGCCTGGCTGAAATGCACAATCCCTGCAGATCTGACTAATTGCTCCCTTGTTGCAGTCCTGCTTCAACATTCCCCCCTCTGGTTTTGTTTCAAGACTGTGAAGACATTTTTGCCTGCTTTCATGTTTGGCAGAAGATTGAAGACAATTGGTAGATAAACTTGGTCACCACTCTGGGGGGCCTATAAAACCCAGCCCTCTGCACGATATCAAGACAAGAACTTGGCTAGAATAAATCCTGTTTCCATTAAGCCCAACCTTTTATGTGGAATATTTTTGATAAGTCAGTAGGAATTTTTTTTTTTTTTTCATTTTAAATAGCACACTCAAACTACGCTGGCCAAGAATCTGGGGAATAGTTTAAGGCCAAATGGCAGGCTTGAGTAGGTAGGCTAGCATGCTTACCAGAGGAGAAAAATGCTGAAGCAGCAATTACTGGCATTGCCAGTAGTGGGGTATGCCAGCACTTGTGCTATTTTTGGAGGCAGATATATGACAACTATCAAACTTTTCCAAGAAATATGAATCAGTCTTGCTAACTATCAGAGAACATGGTCAATTGCTTTCTTATAGTTTTGATTTATTAACTTCTGCTCTGAAGCTTAAAAATCTGAACCACTAGCATGCTCAGGTTGCTTATGTGTTTTCCATGCAGTAGTTAATGCATATCCTACTTGCAGTTGAATATGCTTGTTCTAAAATACTACCTTCAAAATGTTGCCAAAAAAATTTTGCCTGAATGACAGCTTCAGAAATGCACAGAGCCTATCCAATTTTATCTGAAAGGTGACTTTTGAAACATAGAAGTCTGGGGAATTTAGCAAGAAAAGGTTGAACTTTAGCCTATGTTTGTTTACACAAGGAGTGCTTTCTTGGAATGTAGATACCTAGATGTTGTATATTAGCAGTAGAGCTATAAAGGCAAAGATGTGCAGTTTAAACATTTAGCAAAGCCACCTTGGCCTCCCACTCACCTGCCCCCAGGAGACACAAGCTATTATTCAGAAAAAATGTTATTTTTCCAGTAAGGTCTTTTATAAGTACAGATGTGTTGGGTAGGGCTTCATATTCTTCTTAGCTTCACAGTCTTCTCAAATAAATTCCTTTTAGTGAACCTACATGTCATAAACCTACTCATGTAGTAAACCTAGATGAGTATTGGATTTTTATTTGTAATATATGCACTTGAAGGTAATTTTCTTGAGTCAGACTTCAGTACGTTAAGGAAACTTTGCTGTCTGAGCATCCAGGGACCTCTCTGTCAGCCACACTGGCACCACTTGCTTGGGACCAAAGTCCCTCCTGGCAGCTGCTCCAGGGAGGTGATGGATGCCCTGCTCAGCTCCCTGCACACCCCACACAGTCAGGCCACTTTCCTTGCTGCCTCAGTTTCAGGTTTCCCTCAGCAAAGTCTCGGACCTCTGTGTCCATAAAGTAATGTAATCATTGTGCAACAACAGAATGAAACAAAGTGGAAAAAGGAGTCTACAACTAATAATAGTTGTTAGACCTGTATGTATTTTAATCAACGTCGGGATACGTGGGGAATAGTTTCACCAAAGACACGCATGAACACCAAAGAACTTGCCCCCCTGTTATTCCCCAGGATCTTGCATATTGCATGGCATCACACTATCAGCTTCATGCATATCATACCATGGCCCCGCCTGTCCTTGTCTCGTATGGTAATTAACTCCACACCCTTCTGGACATGCTCAGTTCATCATGGTGGTCTCTGAGGGTCTCCAGGAGATGAAGGAAACCGAGTCTTCATCAGCAAACTCTTCACCTTCATCTTTTTTGCATGTGGGCTTTGGCCCTATTGGCACTTTTCCAAGGCAAGAAGTCAGTTTCTGCTGGCTGAGAGTCTGTGTTCTTCTCTTTATGTGCATTCTTAGTCCTGTTGTCCTGTTGTGTTTAGGTTAGTCCTTCTTCTTATCACCAAGGAGCCCCAGACGCTTGTACTGCCTTAAAATATATAAAGGGTAACAGAACAGCATTCAATATTCACTAAATACCTTCTAAAATTCAGTTTAAAATATGTTCTAAAGCACTATTTAAAATACATTGTAAAACACTGTATACTTTTAAGTTTGCTATAAAAATCAACTAGAATTTTCAAACCTCTGTCTCAAGAATAACAGCTCAAGCTGGTGCCGAGGAGGAGGAGGGACACCATAAAAGAGACCCCATGGCTTGTTTTTCCTCTGACACTCTGCACAGGGACATCTGGGGTCTCCTGCTGGGTCCTTGGCTCCTGTGCCAGAGATCTCTGTGCATTTGTTACACAAAAGGTTGGCAATTCATGGATGCTTGCCTCGGGCTCTGCCACCCAGACCTCAATCTGCACAGTGAGGTACCTGCACTAAATATATTCCTCAATATCTGAAACATTCTTCCTCCTAATTTCCTAGCAAGTGCTCATCCCTGAGTATGACCTTTTGGCTCAAATTGCCTGCTGAAATGTTTATTCAAACTGATTTCTCTCCTTAGCCTCTTCATCTAGTCAATTACAAATTTTCTGGAAGACTCCTGCCACAGATAACAGCATATTGTGAAGAAAAACTGTCTAAAATATTTTATTAATATAATGTGACTCATAATTTGCTTGATATTGCACTGGTTGCTATACAGTTGCCTGTTATAAAAAATTCTTGGCTGTTTCTAATAGTGTGTCTCATCACTCACTAGCCATGGCACTTACTAGGACTTTGCTTGTGTGCTGAGGTCGGCACCATGGCACAGAAATCTGGGGTGGAAGATGGAATAAAACCCTTTGGTAAACCGCTGAAGAATGATAGGAGTGAGAAGTTTCTGCCAAGTGCATCATACTCAAGGCTCTTTTTCAGGTTGTCAACCAGCCCATTTTTTTTGTCTCAAAATTAAGTTGCCCATGTAGTCTTTCAGGAGACTCTTCAACAAAACTTTGGGAAATATTGGCCTTCCTCGAGTAGCTCTGGAAGAAGTTTGTGAGCCTAGGAATTGTTTGAAGCGCACAGTGTGGTCTTTTAAAGGTGAGGAGGAGGACAAGGGTAGATGAAGAACGCTGCACTAATTTGTTCAGCAGTGTAAAAGTACTGAGGACTGGGTTTGTCTAGGCAAGACAGGAGCACAGACCTTTCATTGCCTTGATTCTGATTGCTAGTAGTGTTTCCTCCCTCCTGAGGAAGTTGTGTTCATTCACTTGCAGACTCACAGCACAGGCCCAGCATGGCTGTGCTGGTAGAGTAGGCCGTGGTCAAAATGGCACTTTGACCTCCCACTTTTTGTTCAGTGAATGAAATCCTGGACACACGTGCTGGTAGCACATGTCAAGGCAACTTGCTGAGCAGCTGTGTGGAGCATGTTTTGGGTGGAGGTAGCCAAATCATCTGTCTGCTGCTGGTTGTCCTGGCCTGAGTTACGAGCTCTGCAGTGTTGAGTTGGTCTGTGAGGCAAAAAATCTTGTTGTGCCTAATCTGCTAAAAAAACATGTGAACAAGCTTTGGTCAGGAGAGAGGCTGGGAGTGGAGGGTAGGATGAACCTGAGGAAGTTTAGCTACAGTTCCACTTGCTGTACTTCCCAGTTGGTAACATTTTGGTAAAGACAGGTATTAAAATGAAAAATTATGTAGAAAAGTGAGTTTAAACATGGTTGGAGAATATTTGTGTAGAAAATGTTAACTTCACTTTAAAAAAAAATAAAATAATCAGTTTTGGCAGGTTCTCTGGAGATCATCTAGTTCAATCTCATACCCAAGCTGGATCAAGTCACTCAGGGCCTGGTCTGGTTGGGGACATCTCCTCCAAGGATGGAGTATCTATTTGGGGCACCTGTGCTGGTGCTTAACCTCTCCCAGAGAGAACATTTTCTCCAGAAATCTAGTTAGAATTGCTTTTGCTGCAAGCTGGGACAGTTGGCTCTTTTCTCCTCACTGTGCATCAGAGAAGAGTCTGTCTTCATATTTCCTATAATCCTTTCTATTTTAGTGATGAATATTCTCTGTACATGGCTACTCTAGTTTAATCTAGTAGTTCCCAGGATGCAGGTTAGGAGTTAGGCATCTCCAGCAGCACAATTGCCCATGGTGGCTGTGGTTTTTCTACAGCTTTTGCAGTTGAATGGATGACAAAATCAAAGCTCAGTAAAATTCAGCTAAGCTTGTGCTGTCACTAGCTTATACAGGCTGATCTTAGTTCAGCCTGATTCTGATGACACATATTGAATATTTCCCTAAGGCAAATACAGTTCCATTGCTCTGGCAGTGCTGTCACCTGTTTGAAATCACTGAAGTATTGCTTTAAGCTAATACTAACACTGCAGAAAATGATTGTGCACCTTTTTGATATTTCCAGCTCCATTTGGCACACTGGTGGAGCTCAGTAATATCTCCATATCCCAGCAGGAATGGGGCAGGCCTAGAAGCTGTCTGCTTTGTTCAGCATTTTCTTTGCAAAACCTACAGGAAGCCAAGACAGTCTCCCTGCAAGGCTTCTTATTACATATTATGTGGTGTGGTTTCCCTACGGAAAACATATGGCTGGAATGAATGTCTTGTGTTGAACCACTAGAATGTGAAGAATTTGGAAGTCTGTTTTTCTTCCATAGCTCTGTACTCACTCTTCAAAAGAAAAGCAACAGAAAGGAAAGGCTCTTTATCATATCCTGGAGTTATTATCTCCTTTATGTGCTATTTTCTGAGAGAGGCTATGACAGCCTTATGCTATTCTAAAGGTTATTTTAGTCTGGAAGAACGATGGAAGAAGAATGAAAAACAGGCAAGAGAGGAAGGGAGTGAGTGGTCATACCAAGGGGAATTTACTGCTAGATTCTAGTAGAAAGAAGCGAAGAGAGCAAAGAAGCAAAGAATGACATAGTTTCATCCTCTTTAATGGCATGGATTTTGTTAGCAGTGTAACCATCCCACGGAAACCTTCAGCAGTGAGAATTAAAGTGATACTGAGAAGAAATTTTGATGTACATGACTTACTTTGCTCTTTGGTATGTGGTAGTTCCTAATGGTATTCCTGTCATATTTCAGTGATCTCCAGTACCTGCTGCTTTTATTGGGGTTACAAGACTATATCTCAACACTGCAGTCTTTTCTAATACTCTATGAGTTTTCAGTAATTTTTCATAAGAAAGGAATTGCTGTAGAATATGAATATAGAAAATGAAAACTTCCATGAAAATAGATTCTATTTTGTAAATATTTTTTAAAAAAAATTTTCTCATCTCAGAAAAGATGATATTTTAATTCTTTGATAAAGTAATAGTGTACATAGAGGACACAAAAGATTGAAGGGAAAACCACTGCAATAATTTATCTCCCAATTAAATTAGTGTTCTGATTCTGAAATTCAAATTAACATTTTGGTTTTCACTATGAATTCTTCTGCACGTTCTTGATTCTTTATCCCAGGAAACTAAATATGTCTGACAAGAGCATGACTGACATTTACAAACAATAAATAACATGGTTTCAAAATACAGTCTTCAAGGAAAGTACATACTTGAATTAGTAGGATATTAGAATTCTTTCCCACTGGTTCTGTGTTTTGGCAAGATATTTTCTTGGAAGCTGGAAACCAGCAATTACAGATGGACTGAAACAGTCAAAGAGGGAACATCTGAAGTGATTTTTTTACACACTGCTCTAAGTCACCCTTCTGTTTTAAATTAGTAAAATCTAAAACATCATGGTAACATATGTTGGTATCTGAGGGTAAACTTTTCAGAGTAGAAATCTATCTGTGTGTCTTCTGCTCTGCAGACATAATATTAGCAACATACAAACATATCTTGTCATTTGAAGAAGTTTTCACCTACATTGAATAGTTGGCTTAGTTAGACAAAAGTTAGTAATGTTAAAAGGGTTAATAATCTTCTTGTGCTTGACTGGAGTAAATACTAAGAGCCTATGAATATGCATGATAGTCAAGAGAATAATTCCTTGTCTTTTTTGTTTTGCTATCCATATTCATTTTAAGAGAGGAACATGAGTTATCCTTTGGACAAAAGCTTCTCAATTTTTGCATGAAAACTTGGGTTTCACAAAATGTGGACCATGATAACAGGATCAGGGGAAGCGAAAGCTGGAAGACATACACATTAAAATAAGTAGATTTACTCTTGATGTCTATTCCAGACAGGAGAACTTTCAAAGGTTCAAAGGGTATTGATTATTAGATTATTGGAGAAGATTACTTCTATTTCAACAACACAAAATATACTGCTTTCATAAATGAGCTGTCTTTCTTAATTTATCCTTAGCATTGAAAATAATCACTTTATCCCACTGCTAAATCTAATATATTTTGTCTGTAGGATTACATAAAAATAGTTTTAATTTCCAAAAAAAGCTTTCAGTCCCCTCAAGTAAGATGAGTTTAGTGCCTGGTAGTGGCATTTAATAGTGATTAAAAATGGTAAGCGATTAAACTTATCACAAGATGAAGCTTCTTATTTACCAATTAGAAATTACACAGAAGTGTTATTCAGACCCATGATCTTAATTTTCTCTGCTCTGGAAATTTAGAATACATCTTGCATTTTTTAAAGATGAAGAAAGCACGTGGAAAACACAGTACAGAAGCTTCCTTCCTTCCTTCCTTCCTTCCTTCCTTCCTTCCTTCCTTCCTTCCTTCCTGTTTGGTGCCAGCATGCACAGAG